>JAUYWH010000003.1:4131875-4206822 GCA_034779795.1 Ctenopoma multispine
ACTACTACTATGTCCGGTTGGTTAGCCATTACCAGTTTGTCAGTCTGTATCTGGAAGTCCCACAGGATCTTAGCCTTGTCATTCTCAGTCACCTTTGGAGGTGTCTCCCATCTTGACCTTTGCATTTCCAGCCCATACTCGGCACAGATGTTCCTGTACACTATGCCAGCCACTTGGTTATGGCGTTCCATGTACGCCCTGCCTGCTAACATCTTGCACCCTGCTGTTATGTGCTGGATTGTTTCAGGGGTATCTTTGCACAACCTGCACCTGGGGTCCTGCCTGGTGTGGTAGACCCCAGCCTCTATTGATCTTGTACTTAGAGCTTGTTCTATATATGTGTGTGTGTGTGTATATATATGTATATATGAGAACACTTTTTTGTGGAGTGTTAATAACTTTGTATTCCAGGAGCATCATTCAGTCTAGGTATTAAATGACTGGTTTGGGTTCAGTCTGTATTTCTCAGTAGTAGTCAGTGTAATCATGTTAGAGCTGTCAGTCATGCTGGTTGATAAGTCTGGCCACAGTCCTAGTTGAGTGGCTGCCTAACCGAGCTGATGTGATTACATAATCTCATTAACTTCAGGTTTCCTGTAATTCGGAAGGGCAACTGCCCCCGTAATTTGACACATCCTCTGTAATCATCTACTCCTTTCTCTAATCCTCCTCTCAGTGGGACATAATTACACTCTCTATGCTTTGTTTTGTCGGGCAAAGGGGGCTCCTCTGAGGGGATTGAAACCAGGTGGTTCTCAAAACACTTTCATGACAATACTGCAGCATTTCAGTTTGAGCTGTGCCTGAAGTGGCCAGAAGGTGGCACTGTTAGTGAAGCTACTGTGAACTGATAGAACAACTGGTGGTCTTAATGAGGCTTTTACAATTTACAGCTGCTTTTACCCACAGCCATCACCATGATATGGGGCTTCAGTTTCTTTTTTAATCCTGCCTCAGATAGTTGCTGAGTCAGCACATTAATCTGTTGTCGTCAGAAACATTAGTTCTGTTCAGTCCATTAAAACTTGTTTGTGTGTCAAACTTTTAAAACGCTTTCTATTCATCAAGCTACATTTTCACTCATTGCCTTTTCTCTTTTTTCTTTTGTCTTCTAGGTAAGTGGCTGTTCCTGCCTTTAAAACTGTTTGTGTGTTTGAGTTGTGAATCCCAGATGACACTGAGACACTGAGGGCTGGTGGAGGTGGAGGTCAGGTGGCACAGAAAGGGTGAGCCCCTAATGTCTTTTTTTGTTTAGCACGGTGTGTTGTCTGGTTTCAGTTACAGTTGATAATTAATTTTCCACTTGTTACACACCAGACTTGTATACTGTATGACTTTTTATCTGACATAGTGACTGCGGGGACTGTGCTGTTGTTGTTCGTGCTATGAGAGGCTGCAGGATGTTTGTTGTATTTTTATCATCATGTCTTACATACTCTTTGATCTGATGCCAAAGCAAGTGAATCAACTGGATGCGCAGCAATTTCTGTGTCTCTGTCCTGTCCTTGTCCTTCAGCATTTCAACTGAAATCTTTACCCTGGATGCTGCACAGTTTTTGCACACATGTTTATTTTGCTTATGTAACTATCCAGACAGTTATCCGGTTATATCTAAGCATCAGGTCCAAATCATACTCTTAAGTTTGTCTTTAATCCCATCCACTGAAATTAGTTAGAAGTTAGAAGTTAAGTTAAGTTAGAAAGCCCTCATCCTTGTGCCATTTCCAGCACTTGCCTGGCATAAGTTGAAGTTATAAAAGCTGCAGGGTTGTCTGTTCGCCAACCCACACCGCAGGCAAAACAGGCGAACACAGTCAGCAAGGCGCCCCGCTGTATGAAAAACATCAGCTCTTTTCTCATGAGACTTCTTCTTCTTTTACAGTCTCCTCCAGGCAGATCATTGTTAATATCATGCATTTTTGTCACGGAGGTGCAAAGTCTGGGAGTGATCTGGAAAAGGAAAGGGGAATATAGACAGGGGCACAATCAGGAGCTGAACAGAGGGGAGATGGAGAAAGGGTTTATTTTAAAGTAGCTCCTTTTTACACTGTCAGTGTTGGGTTTATGAGGAGGCCAAGCTGATTTATAGGAGCCACTAATGGCACCTCACACATATCATGCTGACAAAGTGGCTTCAGAGTCTTTGGTGGACATAGGGGAATGTAATTATGGGAGTGTCATCCAGGGCTTTACCAAAGTACCTTCAAGTTTTCGTCTTGCCTGTCAAAAGCACCATTGTTGCACTGCAGTGCATATATTACCTTGAATCCCCTCGGGTGACATCCATGCAGTGACTGCAGTTGTCAACAAAGTTCCTTCTTCAACTGGTAGTTAGTTTGCATCTGAGAAGACTGTGTTCATAGTCTGAGAATGAGGTTGTTTTAATGAGCCGTTACTGAATTTCCCAACAAGCAGAAACTCTCGAGCTGCCTGGTTTAGGCCCTGCAGCCTCCATGGAGAAAAAGTCACTCAAGTGCAAATATGTGTACTGCTGTTAATCGTAGAGGCAAATAGAGACACACACCTACAGTATACACCCACATACAAGAGAGTTTATATTGGACATTATCTAAATGAGATATTTCAGTGCCAATAAGCAACACTGCTTATCTATGTTTTGAAATGTTTTTTGATTGGGTGATGTTGTTTAGTTTTAGTCAGAGACTATTTTCATGTGCATCCTTAAATAAGTTCATTAATGTGCACAAACCAAATGTTAATTTTATTTTTAGATCTGAAACTTCCTTAAAAAAAACCAAGAAGTGAAGTAAAGACTCTACTGAAAGTTTTATTAATATTAGTGTCCAATTACAGCATTTACAGGGAATTTAAATAGCTAACCAAAAAGCATGCTGAATATCAAACCATTAAGTTGCTCACACCACTCCTGCAACATAATCCACTTCCCTGCCTGTTGATCGGTATGTTCAGTATGTTGTAAACAATTCCTGCTTTGCCAGTAAATCACTAAATTGCCATTTCAGTGGAAGTTTGGAACTATGAGGATGTGAGGCCAAGAGGAGGGTGTGGAGCATTGTGAACATAGTTCAGCTGTAGAGGTAGGGTTTTGGTGGAATATTCCTTTAAAGTTCTTGTTTTTTGTTGGGGATCTGATGCATAGTAACATGAAACAGTGCTGTCTCCAACATAATGTCCAAACCAGATTGTGCTAACTGTATCCTGCCCCGATCCTGCTGTTGTCCAAGTTTTTGATGTTTTTATCATCTGAAGCTTTTCGCGCAGTTTTCTGCGGTTGTGTGGTGATGAACCACTGAATGACTTTCACTTCCAGGAAGATTGAGTCTGTTTTCTTGTGTTGCCAGTAGCAGTGTTATCATCTCTGACCACCGTTCTGGCCTTGTGCTGTATTTACTCATATTTCTAGGGTATGTCATGTTTCTATGGTTACAGGCATTCCTGACCAGCCGCGCCCTATCATGGGCTTTTGATGACTCACTGCAGGGGCCACTCACACACACACAATCTCTAATATTTCCTCGTCTTCTGTTGCTATGATGCGGTTTCCCTTATTTAAATGATGCATTTATGGTTGGATTTGGAAACTCTGGCAAGTTGCAGCCGTCCATTAGCAGCTTTCCAAACAGCCCATTTTAGATCAGTGATCTTTCAGACTAAGTTCCGTTACCTTTGCACTCAACAGCAATTGCACTTAAAATGTTTTGCATCTTTCTGTCGACACTGCAGCTGCTTCATGCCATAGTTTTCTCTTAAGGCACAGTGGGTTTTCCAGAGTGATGGTGCCTAGTCTTGGGAGCATCCATTAGCTGCTTATAGTGTCAGCCATTTTAGCACAGTTGCCCATTGAGCATTTATAGCCTGAGGTTTGTGAAATACCAGCTGAAGCTTTTGTCCAGCTCCTTTGTTCTGCTTTGCTTTGTCATGTAATACCCTGTTGTTTTGAAGATTAGCTTATGATAGACCTTCCTCACACTCCTTATAAAGCATCTCAGTGGTGTTGCAGATTAAGTGACATAGAAAAAAAAAAGTCAAATGCACATCAACATTGTTTTTAGACAGTTATAAATGCTTTGCACCACTGTGCCACACACTTGAATGCTGTTGTCATCTAGCTTGTCGGAAACACAACAACACTCTGCAGGCAATTCAGAATGAGCATCTTGCTCAAGCACCAGTTAAAAGTTCAATGGTAGTCTATATTTATGTGGTATGACAAATTGTTGAATATGTGTTTAGCCATACTTCTCAAAGTTTACATTTAAATCTTCAAACCTCTGTACAGTTTTTAATAAGCTCAGACAGATAAAGTACTAGCTCAAGAATAGAGCTACAGAATAAACACAGGTGTTGACTGAGAAGCATATTGGGTGCATGATAAAGTGTGATTGTTGCAGAATAGTCAAATAATTTATCACCAGGTCTGTGTGTGTGCACACTGCTTAAGCAATACTCCTTCCAGCATTTTTCCCACTGCTCCATTTTCAAATGTCAGAATGCAGAGTTGCATTTAACGACTTGGAAGACAACCATATAGCTTAAATTACTCGCTATAAAGTATGAACTGGAATGCAGTGGCTACTCTATCTGCCAGCAGAGTTGAATGGGTTTGTTTTAAATAGCTGTCACTTTGCATTGTCTCGATTTTCTTGTCCTCTGCCACCACCACCATGGCAATGAGGTTTCATCATTGTTTAAGGAGGGACACAATAAATAAGCTTTTTATTTCTAACCTGGCAATGGTTGAGGACTCGGTCTGTGTTCCATGGTTACACACATTCACGAGAGATAGCCTCTTAGAATAACCAGTACCAGTGATTTTCCCATCCAGTCTTTATTTCAAAGATGTTTCCCCATAGTATTTGGCTGATAATGGATTTGTGCATCAGTATTACTTTTATACATGTTGCACTGTGTTAAATCCAGTACTCTGTGTACTGTTTTAAGGCAAAACTTGGGTTCAGAGCTGGAGCTGACAGAGGTTTGACGCAGGTACAGGTGCTTTTATTTTTCTCCATCTCTGAATTGATGGTAGTAACCAAACAAAATTCTGTTGCTGCCGCACTTTTGTTTGATTTAGAGCCACAGGACAGGTAATTCAAAGCACATGGAGATAAAGTCTCTGCATCCAGTAACCCATCTTAAAGGCCTTAAAGTTTTAGATATCACTGGATTCTTGCACTATGATGGATCTGTTTCTTCTCATGTAAATATTCAATACATGCCAAATATCAACACTTTACCCATTGCTAGGAAAGCAGCAGTTCAGCCATAGTTTTAACTTACATCTCAATCTTCCAGATATCTTCACTTTTTGCTTGAGTATATCATTTCTAATATTACTGTGACAGTTTATCAAAATACCAGAGAACTGGCAGCACATCATTCTGCCTGGTATGAGCTACAGCGGAGGCTCATCTGGCACAACAGCTATTTGCAGTGATTGTTTCACTGGTGCCGTGCCATGGAAAGGTGGGGTTATGTACACTGGCAAATTGCATTGTCAAAAAAGATGTCGGCCTCGATCAATCAGGGACACTGACAGGACATTCTGATGTGTTTTTGTCTTATGCACTGTTTAAAACCCAAGTTATAAAGAATTATTGCGTAGTATTGTTTCACCCAGACCTGCTGGAGTCCATATTGACTCATGCTGTTACTCACAGCGATCTGTCATGAAATATTGCTCCCAGTAGAGAAGCAATCTGTTTCACATTCATTTTGTTGACAGATGTTGACAAATAAACAGGCCAAAGGTGATTTTTTATTAAGGTAATTAAAAAGGGTTGCAAGGGATTTATTAGAACTGATACAACTACTGGAAACAGTACAATGACACCACACGTTCACCCTGTCTTTACCAAACTTTACGTTTCTCAGATATTTCATCACTTTTCCTTGTAGTGTGGTCACAGTCTGCTGCTCTGATCGGCAGAGGGCACTGTACCATGTGATTTAGTTTGATTTATATTAAAGAATTATATTGAAAGGCAAATGGGGGAAAGATCTCCTGCAAACATTTTCCAAACCTCCTCTTTGTATTTTTAGCTCTGTTGGCAGTCATAGTTTGGCTGGTCTCCACATTTTTCACTTTCCAGTGTTGATCAGTCCCATAGGTGGTTGAGTAACAGTGACTTAAACAGAGACTCAGTTGTCTTTTCTTAGGGGAAAGAAATGACTTGATATATTTTCCAGTTTAGAGACTTGGCTGGTTGTGGATCTGGACTCTGACTGAAAAACAGGGAGACTCCATCAGTTCTCTCAGTAGTTGACCTTTAGGTTTCGTCTTTCCAAAAGAAATGACTGTGACGCATCTCCCAACCTTTAGATATGAAAAGTGATTTTGACAGATCATCATACTGGGAACCTACAGCAGTTTAACATACAGTCCATTTAGTACCTTTGCATTTTGTCAAGGCACCATGTTAACTACACTCAGTCACTTGCTTTTTAAAGGTAAATGTTGAAGACTCTCTGCAGCTTTTCCTGTTTTGTGTTGCATGGATGATGGTTTTCCTCCAGACTTGCTGATAGTGACTTGTTGATAGTAACTTGTGTGTTATCTCTACTTTATATCAGATGAAGTTTGGTTTTATCGCTCACCTCTCTTTCTCCTCTAGATTAAACATCAACTTTTTCAGTACACTCTGTGATTCAGCATTATCTGTTTTAATCTTTATGACTAACTGCTCTCTGATATGTACACTTGGGAAAACTGGAAATCAACAGAAGTGCAAAAATCTTTTTAGATTTGCAAGTTTGCATAAATATAAATGTTAGTTTCTCAGATTTGTGAAAAATACTCATTCTGCAGTCTCTTTGAGGGCCTGATTAATTTTTTTCTAAGACTCAAAGAATCTGAAATGATAGTAACAAAACACTGCCACATTTTAAGAGGTGCAGTCATGTACAGTTTTAGTGCCATTAAAAAAAATCTGCTAAAACATTCAAGTAAATATACAACATTAAACCATATCATAGAAAAGTTCTACCACTGGAGATTATTTTACTTGTTTCCTTTTTTCTCTTTTTGTAACATATGTGGTAGAGACTGGTAAAGAAAATGTTCCTGTGTTGAATTACTGCACAGTCTCTTTAGAGCTGGCTGATGAGGTGTGTTTGATGCACTAATGCCTGTTAGCCACACAGGACACCAACCTCCCCTTCTCGGCTCCCTCAGATCCTTTTGCTTTCTGTTTGCATCCTGTGCGCACACATCCTCTCGGATTCTTCTCCTCTTTGCCAGCTTGTTTCTCGTCCACTCTTTCTCTTTTGAATGAGAACTGCGAAGGTAGGAGGGGTTGTGAGCATCGCCTTTTCTCCGTGCTGACTCATGATGACAATTGGGCACGATGATGCTAAACAGATTTCTGTGATGTTACTGCATGCAGCTTATGTATAGTGAAATGGTAGTGGTCATAAATATTTGATGAAGAAGTTTTTTGAAGACCGGAGCATCCTACCCCAAAAACAAAACGGATCAAAATGGTGGCTGGAATGGTGATGTCCTTAGCTGATCTGAGGGCAATCTATGAGCTGCTCTTCAGAGATGGTGTCATTGTAGCCAAGAAGGACAAGCGTCCACAATCCATGCATCCTGACATCAAAGCGGTAAGCAATCTAAAAGTTATATGTGCCGTGGGCTCTCTCAAATCTAAAGGTTATGTCAGAGAGACATTTGCTTGGAAACATGTCTATTATTATCTAACCAATGAAGGAACTGTGTACCTGCGTAACTACCTGCACCTGCCATCAGAGATCAGGCCTGTAACAAACAAAGTTGATAAAGATGGAGTTCAAAACTTGACCTTCAACAGGAAAGGCAAAGATTTCTGCAGAGAAAACGTGCATCAGGGCAAGAAGGGGCACAAGAAACATCTTGGACCTTCCTGTCGTTCTGCTGAGGAGAGACCTGCCAGATCTTTTACTTCAGTCATGAAGACCAAATTGCCAGCTTCTCCTGTCCATAATTCCCCCTCAGTTGTACCTGAGATACCCAAAAGAGTGTCAACAGTTCAGACAGCTCCTTCTGGGCCCGTGATGAAAGTGTTGCATAAAGAGACTGTTGCTGAACAGTCTTCAGATTTTGAAGAGTCTGAAAGTACGCAGATGCAGAAGATAATGATTAAGGTTGTGACAGACAAATTCATCTTGGATGTGATGGGAGGAAAAACATTTCATCCAACCTTGAATGGAGAGGTTGAACCTGGTCAACATGTGGTGGTGAACCAGCAAACAATCCCTTTGTTGGCAAAGCTCACTGTTATGGATGAACAACAAGGCGTCCTTGAGGGAGATGATGTAGTGATTGAAGATATTGTTGAGAAGCTGGCCTATGATGCTGAGATGATGGAACAGCTGAATATGACCAACTCTAAAACCCCTGAGTCTGATTGTGACCATGACTTAGAAACCCATACAGACAGTTTCAAAGATCTGACAAAGGATAAGGTTGTGGATAACGACATCGCTGATGTTGAAGATACTGAGAAGATTCTAGAGACAACTGTTCTTACAAAAGTAATCTCCCCAGAGACCTCATCCAGAGCAACCTTTGAGGCAGACTGCCCCATCCCTGTAGACCCTTCAGAGTGTCTGATTGCTGCCCCAAAAACCATGCTCCTCCAGGGAGTCTTGGAATCGCTTTCAGAAGTCCCTGAGAAGAGGCAGGATCTTCACAGGATCTGGCGTGACTTCCAGGATGGTTTGAACTTGTCTTTGTTCTCCCCCTCTGTTTTGCTCCTATCTTCTTGTCTGCAGTAGAGACTATCTTGAGTCTGCTCTTGGCGTTGCTATGAGCGCCATGTGTGTGTTAGGGAGGATCAGAGAGACATAATTTAATCTAATAATGCAAATAATGTTGTCATTGTTGTCATTTCCCTTACACTGACCAGGCTGCCACTTAGGTGTCATTTCATGGGATGCATGAAGGCTTTTGCCAACCCCACTTTTTAAGTGGTTTTCCTATTCAATTTATTAAATATTATTTTATTACCTGCTGCAAATTAGCACTAAATTACATTAAAGCATGCTAGTAAATATATGTACACTATATACAGTTTAGTTCATTGAAACAGTGCCTACTACAGCTGGTTGAATAATTTAAGTTACTTAATATGACATTTTGTTTTTTTCATTTTTAAGTACAGACGTCATATATTCACTGTACCCAGTTTTTAGTGGGTTGTGTATAATTGTTCATTGAAATTGTGTGATTTTCCTTTCTTTTAGATAGTTTGTGTTTGCACACGAATGGGCATAATTCTGCCATCTGCTGGGGAAAAAGTGATCTACTCCTACTTCAGTATAGTTATTGTTGTTGTTATTATTACTGTATAATGTAATGTTATTATTTATAGTTAATCTTGTAAGTTAGGAAAATCCAGTCTAGAAATGCCCTGTCAGGTCATTTTAGAGAACATGTAGCATTTCCAAGTAAATATTTATGAAGAATGACACAAGATGATGCTTAGTGTTACTACATAAGTTTTACCTTAATACATAGCAACTCAGAGAACTTTCCATTGTCAGGGCTGATATATGACTAAGCCCAGTCTGGGAAATGTGAGTCCATTTAAGCCACACTCAGCTTTTCCTGCTTGTGCCTCTGCAAAAAGGGCGAAGCAGTAGAGCAGCCCAGATGAGAACATGTGGCAGTTGCCACCTTTCATTTGCCCTTTAGAGCTTTAGCCCAACCTGCATTGTACCAACATTTAAAAAGACCTTACTGTACTTGAATAGTACAATAAGGCCCCAGCAGGACACAGAGCTACTAACTTAGCTACTACTGAGCTACTAAGTCTTAGTTCATTACTATGTGTTGCATTTATTACATTAGTCACAAAGAGAAGTCAACGAGGAACAAGTTGAGCTACGATGGAAATTAATTATACTAGAGACTTCATGGAAGCTTTGATTCAGCATGGCCAAGGTAGGAAGTCTCTTACTTTACAGTTCTGTCTTCTTACCAAAAGGTGTCAGCACATAAATACTTTATAGTGAGTCTCAGCGTGTGGAGGACCAAAGAGGATGGTTTGGGTGTGTCTCCCATTAGCATCTGTCTAATAATAGTCCAGGACATGATTTTGTTGTAACGATTAGTTTCTTTAACAGGATTGCATGCTCTGTGTCTGGTTTGTTCTGATCCCAGATGTACAGCAATGGTTTATTTAGAGAATAAGAATGAAGCAAATTGCAGTTCCTAACTTTACACTAAAGACCTTGAGTTAGACACCACCCATACTGCCCTGGCAGTGTCTGGGATCATGTTGCCTGGTGTTAAATCTTGGGGGTGTAGGCAACGGGAAGGCCCCTGACTGGTTGCTCCTTGTCTCAAGGCATCACATGAAACTAGAAGGCCTGGGTGGGCTCAGAAATAATGCACAGCTGCACTGCATGTCTTAAAGCCATAGTATGGAACTTACTCTGTGTATGAGATGCCACAGTTGTTGACCGTGGACGTATGGTTTGGACACAACATCAGTATTTCACATGTTGGGTGGATTAATATTCAGGTCTCACGCCACAGCTAGCTTGGTTCCCACAAGTTGCATTTTGTAGCTTACAAATAATTAATTTTGCCTTTAATAGATGCATTTTATATATTTAGTTTTGCTTGGTTTTATCATTTGTCTAATTTTGTTCTTTGTTACTGTTTGATAAATTATTGCATTTATAAATGCTAAAAGTATCAAGAGCCCCATTCATCCAAGAAATTCAACTTTCAGTTATACAAAACAGACAAGACCAAGTAATTATTTATACACACATTGAATATTGATTATGATTATAAACAAAAAGTTTTTTACAGGGCTACCACTGTACAGACATGTGGTATTATAACCAATATGTCAGATAAAAACTATTTATTTATATATATTATTAAAATATGTTCCATCTTTTACTCAAAGTAATTGCTGCAGTAGTCATATGGTCATACAGTATGATCCATATCCTGTGGATATAGGGACATTATTGACTTGTCTCCAAGTTTTTTATGGCTTTGACAGAGAAGCCTTTGTTATAGTAACTCGCTGGCCAAGTCATGTTTTCCGCTCTTTGTGTATAACCAGTTAGAAAATGTGTCCCTGGGAGCTTCTGCAACCCTGCACATGGATTCCATCCAGTGGTTCTCGTCAAAAAACCACCACGCATGAGATGCTGTTTCCACTGAGGAAAGCCTCACAAATTAAATCAAACTCACAGCGCTGTCTAGTTTTTACTTCCCAGCCGTGCCTCTGCTTCTCTCTTTTTTTTTTTTTTTCTGTGCTTTTTCAGCACGCCCCCCTGGTTTTGATGAGAACACAATGTCGTGAGGTCAGATTTGACTCCTTGGCAGTTCACTATTTTCTCTAAAAGTTGTAAAGACGCTCAGCGAAGATGGATCTATGCTGCTGTTTCTGTTCAGGACCACCGGACGGTAGGTTTGATTTTTTTACAGGAATATCTAATTTTAGACTCTTTATCAGGGGATGCTATGGCAGGAATAAACACGCGTTTTAAATTCTTGCATTTTGCATGCCGTCTGGAGGGAGCGCCACTCCCAGCATCAGTATTGCTTTAGATGATTTTTGATTAAAAATACCTCTAACCTTCCTTTCATAGTTCCCTTACATGTGTTATCAGGGAAAGTTTTATTGTTAACAATTGAGGTTTTAATTGATGTTAAGTGGGAATGACAACAATTGTGTGGTCATGAAGTTTGTCTATGTTACCTATCCATGAGCATTTAGAATATGTGCTACAATGTGGGAATCATTGAGCAAACGCATACCATGTGAGGAGAGTGGGAGTGGGCTGGCTCCTCCCATGAAGGAGTGGTGAAGATCATTTATTCCAGACGTCTGTACTGCTCTCCTAGTTTTACCCTCTTTGCTCAATCTTCACTTTAACCAATTAGGAAATTTTAGCTGCCAGTTTCTTAAGCTTTGGGGATTTGGTTGACATTTGCAGACTGCGATCATATTAGGTTTTGCCCAGAATGACCTGCCAACATTTCAGACCAACACCACCCAGTAACAATGACCCTTTCTTCTGTGCTGCACATGTACTTTTGCTTCTGAATGTCAACTACTGGTCTTTTCAGACAACTTTATAAATGTATCCAACTCATGACACAACACATCACAATTGTTCAGTTCAAGCCCTGCACATTAGAAAACCTTTCTCCTTGTGTAAATTGACATTAAGCCAAAGGTAGACTGAGGTCTTGGTTGTGATATCTATTTTTGTTTGTCTTATGGGGCACGGCTGGTGGCCGGCATTTCATTGCTGTCAGTGTTCATTACACAGGTCTTGGTGTTCGGTTTCTGCTGCACACCACCATGTTCCCTGCACAATGTTCTGACAACAGAAACACTAGCAGTGATGCCATTTTGCCTGAAGCAAGATGCATTTAATGTCTCAGTGATGCAAGCAGGTGTTAATCTGTGTATTTTTGCAGTTACAATTAGAGAGAAGATCCCTACAGTGTCGATGCTTTTATCCTTCGACAGCTCTAAACGGCATGATAACACTGAAAAAAAAGGGCGTGTTGCCTTAATGCTGAGAAGAATTTAAATAGTCAGAGAGGTATTTACTGTAGATCTTACAGTGATAACAAGAACTTGTAATTATGGCTGACTGACAGGTTTGTCAGAAGGGGCTCAGTCTAGTTTGAAGAGACAATTTCCCTCAAGGCTTCTCACTGTAGTAACTGCAATAGCAGAGACTGTCCAGAGAAAGAATGAAAAGCACCTTTTAAGGGTTAAAAAAAAGAGCCATTTGTATCTTGGAGATTCTGAAACGGTTGGTGGTAAAACAATATCCAGTTAAATAGGATTCTGGGAAGTTATAGGCGCTGGTTGTGGTGTCCAAGCATAAGGAAGCAATTAGCATTTATGGAAACACACTATAGTGAAGTTACATAATGAAAATGAATTGATAGCTAGTGGATTTTTCTGTGATGGAAAAATAATAAAACGGGGATGCATGGCTTCAGTACAAGCATTTAGAAAAAGAGGAAGGGCTGGTCTTGGAAGATCTGTGACTCGTAAAAACCGTGATGGAAAAAAACTGGAAAGGGGCTTCAGTGGGTAGGAGAAAAGCCTGTGGAGTGAATGAGCTGGAAACTTTGACTCTGGCTCAAGGTGGATCTCACTTGCACTTAGTTTTGCTTGTTATCAAGGCTGATTTGAGTGTGTTCTGTGTCACTCAGAACAGCCTCATATATTATTAACTCCTGCAGATAAGCTGCAGTGAGCGGGGAGATCAGCGAGCCAATTCCTGCCGGGCTGAACCAGCAGAGTGAACGAAGACAAAACTTCTTTCAAACAATGTCAGGGCTGCAAAGTTGATTGTGTTAAGAAGTAGAGCTAATTTTAAAAAGTATGCAACTTCAAACAACAGAAGAGTACCTAGAAAAAGAGAGCAATTGTTGAAATAAAGTAAAGGGAAAAAGAAGAGGAAGGGAGGGAGGGAGGGAGAGAGGGAGATTGGCCAGTTCTGCGAGAGGACTGAGTCACAGGGAAGAGCGGAGAGGGAGGGCTGCTTTTTCGTTCTCTTTTCTTTTGTAAAACTCACGGACAACTTGGCTGCAGCGCTTGTTTTAAAGTCCGGGATGACACCACACCCCTAGGCGCTACCCCCCCTCCTCCCTTCCACTCCCCCTCACCTTTCACCCCCTCCCCAAGGCTCCCACCTGTTTCAGAGCCTGGGACTCTCCACTTTTTACCAGGCCTAATGCCGGCAAGCCCCCCTGGAAATGTGTTCCCAGCCCTGGTGGTTGTGGGTCACATTGTTACCTTGATCGTTGTCTGGCAGTGGAGAATACGCAAGAAGGAAGGTAAGAAAAGTTTCAAAACTCATCGCTTCCAGGCTTACTTCAGGAGAGGTGGCAGTACTGCCTTAGGAGGACGGTAGATCAAAGATTGTTCTTTGCAAATAGTTTCTTGCCGGCTGTGCTCCTCTGTCGTCTCTGCTCTCTCTTGCTCCGTGTGTTTTTGTGGTGCATACTCTCTCCTACTCACTCCCCCCTATTTTTTTCCTCACACATCTCAGTTTCCTGTGGTATGGAGATGTTGCAGTTAACCCTGTAAATGCTGGCCATAACGTGATGACGTCTGAGACTCGGAGCTGTAGTAATGTGGTCTGCTGGGGAGTTCTGCCCTCGTCAGAGCTTTGATGTGCACACCTCAGCATGAGCTTTGCTCCTCTGCTGGGGTTTTTCCTTAAATAGTTTCCTATTTAAAGAAATACTCTGTCTTGACTTCTATGGCTCTTTAAATGAGTTTAAGCACTTGGGATTATTCAGTATATCTAAACGTCAGCTGTGCTTACGTTTGTACTGCTAATAGGCTTGTTCTGCTGGTTTATTCCAGGAATGTTTTCAGTGTTACTAATTTCCTCTAAACATACCAATCATGTGCTGCAAAAGGAAAATTCATTCAGGAGACTGAAGTTTACCTGCAAGCATGTGTTGCTTTTAATGTAACTAGACACACCTAAGGCCTGTTTTACTGGTGACACACCTTTGTCAAAATGGAGACTGTCAACACACCCCTGCAGGCGACACACCCTGAGGCAGGATAAAGGATGTCTGTCTGACAGTCTGCAGGTGTAGCTAGGGCAACTTCTTTTTTCTACCTCTGAAGATATAAACCTGTTTTTCCAATAGGCACACCATCAGTTAATTTTGTACAAAGAAGCTGTCTAAAACAATCAGCTAGGAGAAGGTGTGAAAAACGTATGCACACTTGGTGGTTTGGAATGGTTTGGATGTCTTGCCGGTATTGTGCTGTTCCCTTATTATTCCCAGTGGTCCAAGTCTAACTGCACCATGCTTTTCAGAGGAAGCCAAACAGGACACACCTTGAGTAGATAAGAGTAGTTTTCTAAACAGTGACTTGCCTGAGTTTATTATGATGAGTAAATGTGTCATTGACAAGTCAACAGAAGAAATATACACAAAAACAAAAAGAAGAATACCCATGAAGGCTTACGCTGTAAATCATAGAACAAAAGGAAAAAACAGAAGAAATTAAACCAGATTTACCCACTTCTCTATTCTGTCTGGTCAGTCTGACTGCATGTATTCTGTGCACTGTGCGCCGCTGAAGTACTGAATGAGTGGTGTGACTTTTAAATTGTGGGCAAACGCTACACTGCAAAACTAGGTCACATGGTATCTCTACCTTTTGTCAAGATCCAGCCATTTTACATTTGATCTGCTTTCAGCTCAGGACTTGCTGCAGTGCAGACAAGATGTCTGCGTGCTGTACATCATCAGTGCTCTTATTACCTCTTCCCAGCTTCTGTCTGTACTTTAGTGTTGTATTTTTAACAGAGGGGGAGGTGTCCCGATGGATTTCTGTCTACAAACATTGTCATTGTTTACATTACAGCTGCAGTACAGATCAAACGCTTGCTGGATGTAAGGACACAACCTCTCCACTTGTGTAAGATGAACTATAGTTTGCTGGAGCAACAAGGTGCCTTTAACTCAAGGTCAAGGTGAAAGTAGGTAAAAGGGATTTCAACCAGAGCCAGGTTTATAAAAAGCTCACAGGGTGCCACACATGTTGGCCGACTAATGGTAGTAAACCCGACACTGGGGACGGTGGACTGTGTATCCTGGAAACCGTCATAACAAACTGGAGGAGGTGTTTGGTTTTCCTTCACGTGGCTTCATAGTGAATCTCTGGACCTTAAAGGAATCTGAGCGCTTTGTGGGAGCACAGATAAGGAGTCGTTTGCACTAAGTGACTGTTTTTATAAATCATAAACCGTTATGTGTTCTGTTATCTGCAATGCCATCGCTTGTTGTTGTTCCTTGTTGAGAGTTCTGTTAATGATTTTGTATGAAGCTCTCTGAAGAGTCAGAAGATCATAAAGCTCCCCTCACAAGCCTTAACACTGAATATGTCTAATCCATTTAGGATGCCACACCCGATTCTGCAGCAGTGTTTGTGGATGACACAGCAGAGGGGCAGTGGTGTCTGCAGTGTACAGCTCACTGTAGGATTGGGTTTAAGCTTTGGCTCATGGTGTGTAGCTGTGACTCACTTTCCTGCCTCTTTTAATAGGGTGGTAATAACAGACCAAAATACAATGAAGAATTAAAAAACATGGTTATTAAAAGATGCCAAGCATCGGAAACGATGCATGCCCACTGTGTCCCCACATGCCCTTCACAATAACCACAGTAACATAGCACAAATTAGTGCTAAACCCCTCTACTGTCAGGTTTGTCCTCTGTCACGTAGGACATAACAGTGACTGTGGGCCAGTGTTGAAGCAGGAGTTCAGCTCTGATCTGTGTTTATGTTTCTGTATGTGACGAACCAGCAGCTGCGTCTCCTCCACGTCCTAATCTGGGTCACTCCTTAATGGCAACCAACATACACAGCCCCGTCAGTTCAAACTCTAATTACAGAAAGATATTTAGTAAGAGTTTGCATATTTTAATTTATGTTTTTCATTTTTATGATGTTTTCAAATGATAAAGTCTGTTCTCTTGGCGCTAAATACTGTCTGTGGCTTTGCCACCACATTTGAATGTTGTTGAATAGCACTGTTGATCCAGAGAATTAAGGCAGATGGATGTGTTATCACCTCTAGTTTGAATATGGTTTTTCAAAGGTGCAAACCGGTTCTTTTTTACTGACATCTACAGAGAATTTAAAACTAGATCCAACATATTGTACAGTCTCTAGCTTAAACAAATAAAATGTAGTTTGTTATTTGCCTCTGAAACATGTCTTTTGTAACAAGTAGATAAAAGTAGGTAAAACAGAGAAAACAAGGCTCCTCTGTTGGAGTAATTTATTACCCACAGCTGTTGTGGAGGTGGGGGGAAAGTGATGGATTTATAACCTGCGGGTAAACGTTGCATATGTGGCCTGTCAAACCTGCACCCTGCCCTTCTCCTTCAGTCACTACCCACCGTGAGACGAAAGAAAGAACAGTCTCTCAGCGGCTGTAAATATTTTAACGTGTCTTCCCAGAACGTATTCTGCTTTGCATTATAGAGCCTGGAGTGTTATGCAACCTTGGGAGAGGCTCAGACATCACACATGCTGAAGTAGAGACATGCGTGTAGTTCTCAGCAGTGTGGGCAGCTCTCTCTGTGTATTTCGGTGATGTCCCTCCCAGACGAGCTTGAATGGCACACAGCGTTACGCGCTGAGCACGAAGGCGACAGGATGGAGCGGCTCCAGCTCAGCTCAGCTCACTACACTAAACAAAAGGGGGATGGGCACTGGGGATTGTGACAAATTGTCTGCAATCTGAGACGACTCTGTGTGTTTTTTTTCTCCTCCATGTGGTTCGGATAAAGGAGAGAAAAAAAGTTTCTGAGGGCTGCTTTCACTCACGAGAAATACGCGAGTCAGGGGGCGTTTCAGGAAAGTCCAGCGCGCTCCGCGTTTACGCGCGACACAAACACACACACCAGGATGGCAGACGTGAAGGATACGGTGCACGCTGCTGTGCCGTCCTGGTACGGAGGCTTGGAGCGGGAAATTATATATCGGCAAACTAATTACATCCATGAAATGAGCTGCGGGGAAGTAGGGTCTCATTTGTACCGCCGAATGTGCTGCGCAGGTAGGTCCAAGCGCTCAGCAGCTGTCTTCATCTCTGTAACAGGAGGAGGTTCTGGTTGGGAGGGGCTGCTGGTGGTGATGAGGATGTTAACCTTTTCAGTGCCTCCACCCACAACACAGTAATCCCCGAGGGTCGGCATAGTGGTCGCTAGGAGGTCCCTGAGCAAAGTTGAAAAACTGTTATTATGTTGTTATGAATGTTCGCTTCTGTTTCATTATTTTAGAATTCGGTGTAAAATAATGTTATTTAGCTCTTTCAGTCTCCTTAGTACCACAGAGCAGTAATGTAGAGCTGAGACTATCAATTGATTTATCTCAGCAACAGATAATTAATTAACAACAAATGTGACCATTTTAAAGACAAAATCTACAAATGTGTTTTTTTTTATTCTTGTACCTAATTTAATGAGGTTTGTGGTAAAAGTTTGTGTTCTGTTGCTTGGATGAAACTAATTAACACCGACTCTGTCTTTGTAACACTCACGTCTCTCTGTTTAACTGTTGCCTGTGACCACACCTATCCATATGATCGCTGCTGACATTTGAATGCACCAACTGTCAGTGAACCAGTGAACAGTCAGTTTGTCGCCTCAAGTGACTGAACACATTACTTAATATGTGCTTACAATCTATATATGTATGTATAAATATATGTCCATATTTCCTTGGACACTGGCATTTTAATTGCTGTGAGAAATCTCCTTTCCACCCCAGATTTAGAGTTCTCCAGAGGTTTGGAGCCAAAACCTCTCTTTAGTAAACGCTACGCTGATGGACTGGCAGCTTCTGTGTGTTTTTTCCCTTCGTTTCCTTGGCAACCACTTTTAGAAATCACTCTTCCTACAATGAGAAGTGACTGTCTATAAACAGAAGTAAACACTGAAAGCTCCCAAAAGACCTTGGACTTTCTTTACAGTAGTCTGAGCTCTGATTAGGGGCTCAGACCAAGGACAGTTGCCAGATACTAGTTAGACATTAAAGTGGATTATAGTCGAGCATGAGATATTCAGACCTTTGTGATGTTCTGTAGTGCAGATTTTTCAACAGAAGAGGGAGACAAACTGTATTGAGTAATAGGCTCGTCTTTAATTAGCAGTTACTCTCACATCTGTGATCATAAATCCAGCAATTATCCTGTTTTTCATATAACCACAAGTTTGTCAACACCATGTGTGGCTAATTACATGTGTTTTCGCAAACGTGAGCTGGAGTCTTTTTAATTATGGAGGGAGTACAGAATGTGAGGGACAACTTTAAATGGCAACGTTACTCATAACAACATGCCTCTGCTGCGTTGTTTTTTGGTGTCATTGAGTTTATTGTCCATCCCCACAGATCACTACCTGATTTTATTTTGAAAAGGAAAACATTCCACAGGTATAATAACTCCTCTGTGATACTGCATGCTTTCATAACCTCTTCATTGCCAGCTTCATGTTGGCTCTGCCCCATAATTCCTGGGACCTTACCTTGGCAAAGTTCCCCTCTGAACAGTCTAACATTCCAACCATCACCCGTGCATCATAAACCCCATCAGGACCTGTGAACCAGATGATACCCAGTGTTGCCTTGCATTCCTCTCCTCAGTGGGACTGACATCGCATGCCGTCACTTGCACAGATGAACACACAGACAGTTTTTCGAGTCGAGGTGTTGTTATCGCAGAGAAAAGCAGCTCCCCCTGTTTGTGAGGAGGGTGGGCGCGGCCTCAGCAAGAATGCGGAGACATGCATGCTTCTCACGGCAGGAGTTTTACAACCGTCAGCTCTGACTACTCAGGTTTATCATTACATGTACATCAGTAAGAGGGAAAGGAGAAAAGTCCACACAGCACTGCTGTGTCAGGAGGGGGGCAGATACTTTTTCACATGTACAGATCAGTATATGCTGTGCCTTCCACTGAGATAGCTGCGTTGGAAGGATTATGTTGATACAAAAGTGGGATTTAAATCGGTCAATCAAAACTATCCTATCTGATTGCATGATAATAATTAGATTGTTTCATAAAGCTCTGACCAAGTATGTTGTGCTTTTGCAAACAGTTAAATGTAGCCGATTCCATTCTACATTTAAGTAATTTCACTTTCAGTTAATACACAGTCTGTAGAGTTGGGTTGAGGGCTGGTGAAGGAGTAATAAAAAGCTTCCACCTCTCAAGTCCCAACAAGCCACCTCCCTGTGTAGGCATCTAAAACATCCCCCCCCTTTACGGTCTTATGTCAGAATATACACAGAAAATTGATGCTTCCAGGGGTGAAAGGTGTTCCAAGTGTTCAGGTGCTGTGGAGCATCTGGTAGTGTGGAAGTGCTGCAGAAAAGCACAACAAGCTGAAGAAAAATATGCAAATGTAACAATTCTGCTTTTCTTTCTTCTCGTGTGCATGTAGACACACATTGTTCTGGCAATCCACACAAAACCACAATAGCTGCTTTGTGTCTGGGATAATTTTCTTCAGCTACTCTATTAGGAGATTTTGAAAGCGAGAGTCTCACTACCTCTTTTGTCTGTTTTTTACATGTGGTAGTAAACTATCCTGACAGTTTATACGAGATTGGAAATTGATCTAAAGGGAAAAAGTCCAAACCAAATGCTTCTAGTGAAAATCTCTCAGGTTGTTCTCATTAGGAAAATTAACATGCTTGTCTTCTCGTCTTCTTGGTGTTCTCTTCTGGAGTCAACCCCCCATATTGGAAATGTCTGCTGTCTCTTATGCACGGAAACAAAGCCCTCGGCGCCAGTTTACCAGTAATTGTGTCCTGATGGAGGAAGAGGATTCATGCTCGAGGTTTTCTTGTGATTGTGCCATTTGGAGAAATGGCTGAGGTTGTTTCCACTGAGCTGGCTCCGCTGGTTGGTGTGTTGGGGAACAGACCTTTCATTGAGGCTCTGTGGTGTTGCGTGGCACGTCCAGACATCCTGCCCCCGACCACACACTTGCAACTTCTAGCTTGTACGCATGCATGAGCTCAGTTGGGGTTGACAAGCTCCAGTGGACCGATGCTGCGCAGCTTGGTTGGTCTAAATAGGAAAAGTAGAGGCCTCCTTTCTTTAATTAGTGTCTGTGCATTTTTTATTACATCTGCTGCAGGACTTTATTAGGGTTTTTGACTTTCCTTCAGTAAGCTGAAGATGTTTAGATGCTTTTATTTTGGGAAATGTATTACTGTTGACTATCATTGTGGATGGTACAGCAGTTCTGCCCAGGAACAGTTAGGCGGTGCGTTTAAGCATTATGATACCTGGGGAAAATGAGAATAAAGTGGAAGTGAAAATGTAGGAAACCAGTCTGAAGTCTATGGTTTGAAAGATGTGCAGTAACCTAGAGTGACTGGTCAGTGCAGTGTGTATCTCTGCATTCGGGTGTAAACTATGCAGACGTTGGTTTTGGTTCTGTGCTTAGTGAGGGTCTTTGGTGAGGTGTGGTTTAGTGGGTGGGGTTGAGGTGTACCTAACAGGGCAAGGTCATGAGGGAAATCTTCCCCCTCTCTCTCCACACAGACCACTGTGTGTAGGGTGACAGCCTCTAACATCGTAGCCTGCAGGCAGGCATTTTGTAAGAGCTGGTGAAAAAAAAGGAGCAGAGAATTTCAGAGACAACAAGTGGAGAAAGGCAGGAAAAAAGGGAGTAAGAGTTGTGTTCAGGAACTGAATCAGTGGCTTGAACACTCCCACTTAACTGCTGGATCCCTGACTGAAAAAGTGTTTCAGGCAATAGGAAGAAGTGGAAAGTAGACAGCATCGCCTCTAAACCTGCAGAGTTCTGTTTTGTTTTGGATCACTGAGTTAACGTCAGCATGGCGATGGAGCAGAGATTTAGAAACTACTCCTCTGATAGTGTCAGCAGTGACGGGGTCTTCATAGAGGAGCCTTACTACCAGGGGATGCTCAGGGCCATGGATCACAGGAAAGGTAGAGTTTATAATGCTTACTTTGTTTCAGTAGTTCTGACTTAGAGTTGTGTGTTTTTCTGTTTAATTCTTTGATTTAGAAATATAACCGCGGCCTAAGCACATGTTTGGGTTGTAGTATTCTCCTGAGTTTATCACATTAGTTTTGAAGACTTCCCTCTGACTGTTCTATATTTTTATGAAAATAGTTTGACGTCTGATTTTGTGCAGTGTTCAGTTTTGTCTGTGGTGGTCTTCTACCTCCTTTTTATCAAATGCGCCACACCCCTTCATGTGTCAGGGCTTTTCCTCTTCTTATTGGTCAGCTGAGCTGACTCCCATTTTGAGTTGAAAGACAGACTGAACAGAAAATATCTGTTTCACTTCACATGTTAAATCCTGATCTGAATCTTTGCTGCTCAGATGTCAGACTCTCTTTTAAAATTACAGGAGAACTGAAAGAAAACGTGACTGTGATTGTTCCTCAAATCACAGACCAGTGCAGGTTTTATTTTAGAGTGTAGGAAGTTTAAAACAATCTACTAATGGAGTGACTGCAAGAAAACAAAACTACACTGGAATGCTTTACACCATCATTTTTTGATTCACTGATTTACTGATATCTTGCTGCACAGCACACACACAATAAAGTTCTTTCAGGAGACCTGATATCTTGCACCTCATCGTAAAAGTTGCTTTGACTTAGAAGATGAAAGAAAACATCCACGGCTCAGCAAACAGCTCCAGGCTACAAAACCCAGCCAAGCAAACGCATTATTTGTAAGACGGATCAGTGAAGTTTGTTTTTCAGTGTCATGTATTTCACTGGTTTGACTGTAGGAATGTAAAGTGCAGCTTTCTGCCTCTCTCTTCTCATTAGGATTTATTTTCTAGAGAACCTTTTTTTTTAATCCAACATCATGTTGTTATAATATCCATCCTAACTTTTTTTTTTGTTTGAGGTTTGAATCATATTTCCACTTCCCTGTTTCGACCGAAAAAGTCACGGACATGTCTGTGAGTCACCGACATGATGCCACACTGGAATGGGTGTTGGCACCACGGGATGTCGTCGTCTTCTTTGGTTTCTCTGTTCCCTTTCTATTGAAACACTTCTGTTACATGAGCTTTTATCTCAGAGCTGATACAATCAAGCTGCTCACACTGTGTGGCTTAATACAAAATCACACATAATGGCTTCAACTGTCTTAAAATCTGCAACAGAAAGTCACATTGTGTCAAATCGTTTTTGTTCACAAACTGATTTGTCGTCGACATCATGTCTGTGTTTTGCAGACATCCTCATCACTTATTGAAGCACTATCGTGAAGAATCCAAACGCATACACTCTCTCCAGAGTTGCTGCATGGTTCATAAAACGTGTACATAACATTGCACAACATTACACTGCAGTACCTGCTCGTAAGAGCTAGTGAAAATAAAAATGGCAACAGTCTCGCAGGATAGAACATGTTCCTGCAGAGGTGCTAATCTGAGGGATGTCACAGGTTATTAACCTGTGTTTTCCATAACATGTACGACACCTTTTTGTATTTTGAGGGAGCACAGGTGAAATAAAAAAAGTCATTTGCAGGATCATCTCTCGTCTCTGTTGACATCACATGTTCAGCTGCTCTGATTTCTGGCTTTGAGGGAGCCAGAAAATTTACGAGACTCTCTGTGACTTTGGGGAAAAAACATTTTTATTTTTATTAAAGATATGTTCCCCCGTTGGGACTCTGTGGTTTTGGATATATGACGCAAATTAAATTAAAAGGCTGTTGTACTGCAAACTATCTTCTAAAGCAGTGGTTAGAGTTCGGGACCCTTCTGAAAATAAATTGTAAGGATTGTGAAATGACTAAGCATAGAAAAGCAGAAAAAAATCAGTTTTTGTTCATCAAAGTTTGTTTTTAATGCTTTTATTTGTACGTTATTTGTTCATGTGGATGCCAGTCCTATAGAAAATATTAATACCTCTATCAGAAGCAAACGTCCGAAGTGATTATGGTCTAAGAAGTTTGGGAAGAATTGTTCTGAGGCTCACCAGCTCCACGGAGCCTTTGATTTCCACAGTTTTTTTAATGAGACATTTCTGGCATCATCTTTGGCAACCTAAAAAGTGACCAAATTCACATGATGTATTACACAAAATCTGTGGTTTAGTAATCATTATTTGTTATAAATGTAGAGTATTACCTTCAACCATCACTGAATCCAACATCTAGTAAAATTCTTACTTGTCTTACTGTGTCTCTGACTAATAATAAATAATATTAATAATAACAATATTTATGTATTTACAGCCGATTAAACTGAATTTGTTTTATCTGTTTTTCCGCAGACGAACGGGACCGAGTTCAGAAAAAGACTTTTACAAAATGGGTCAACAAGCACCTGATGAAGGTAAGCTGCCACTCATGTTAATGGTGTTCACTTCATCTCATTTTGAGTACATAACTCAATGAAAATTCTTCGTGGTAAACTACAAACTATACCTATCATTTAATGGCCTGCAAGGTTTTTAGGTTTAAGTCTAATTCCTTCAGTAACTTTCATTTCCATCTGGTTACAATAGCTTCAATTATTCAAAAATGCCTCCTGAGGAGACACTGAACTGTCTGATCTAACAGAAACTCACTGCTGGAAAAAGTTACCTGAGATTAACAACAGGTAAACTGGAAGGAGAACACAAAGCTAAATCAGATTTTAATTCACCACATCTCTCTTAAAAAAGTGAGACGCTCTGGAAAAGTCGAAACACAAATCTCAGATCTGCACCATGAAATCCACACATGGTATTTGTGTTAACTGTACACTATGCATGTGAGGGAGTGAGTCACGAACACCTGGCCTCACTTTAGCCAGTGTTTGGGAAGAGTGGCATCGTGGGCCGCGCTGGGTCAGATTTCACATCTGGGCTCCAGACTGTCAGGGCAGCTTCTCTGGGCTCTGCAGGGGAACAGGAAGCTCCAGCACTGAACTCCTACACTGATTGTGGGCTTAGCAGTACTAAATATGTTTGCAATACTATACTATACTAATAAATTAAGTACTGTAATGATTAGACAGTCGAGGAAAAATCCTGTAAACACCAACTAATTTATCAAGCAAAAAAGCTAAATATTCACTGTCTCAAATGTTCCTGCTTTTATGGTTTTAAATAATAATCAATTGAATAAATTAGTTCTAATATTGGTTGAATATAAGATAATATAAGAGGTGTTTATTGTCACTGTCGCGGGAACAATGAAAAACTCAAATTTTATTAGCATATAAAAACAAAGAGTCATACATACAAAGTAAAGTACTATAGACAGTTAGCAACAAGTGAAGGAGTCATAAATACTGTGATTTAACTAGGTACAGTTTAGCAGCATGTGAGAGATGCATATATATCAGGAGGAAATCAGAATCATACTATAAGATTTCAGTGACATCCGCACGAGGAGTGGAGCTGAACACAGTAAACACTCTGCAGATAGCTTTGGTAATGTGATGTTATACAATGGCAAGAAAATATTGCTAATTTCTCACACTTTGAAGCAATAATGTATGGCACATGGGAGCCTGAATCATACAAGATATGAAGAAGAACATTTCATATTTTCTGGGAATTTAAACTCTTTGTTATCGGCTCTTGTTATTTCTGTGTCGGGGAAATCCCTCTGCTATGACTCCAAAAGACTTGAGTGGGTCGCTGATCTGGCTGCCTCCCCAAGGTGTTTTAGACTGGTCACAACAGAGTCATGGGATCAAAGATGAAGCCAGGAACGATTAATTCTCACAGTCCTCTGTCTCCAAAGTGCCATCTGCTGCAGCAACGCCTTCCTTAAGATGGAAGGTGAAAGTTTTATTTAAACCTTACAGTGTTTATATTTATCCCGCTGCAATCAAGACCGGACCCGCAAAGCTGAAGCACATGTAAATTCATAGAAAGACAATGCTGAAAACCATATTTTAGTTCCATAGACAGGATCTGTTAAATCAGCAGAACCAGAATCATAATGTGTCTGTGTCTGACGTCTGTCACATCACACCGGCGTCTGTGTGTTTGTTTCTTGTTCTTCTCTTCCTTCACAAATTCCCACAGTTTCACATCTTCTCACATCAAACTGTTTCTTCTTTCCATCCTCCATCCTGTCCTCCCATCCTTTCCCATCAGCACTGGAAGGCAGAGGTAGGTGCTGTCTGTGATCAGAGTGCTGAGTGGACACACATTCACTTCTGCCTGCATGCCCGTGTTAACATATTTACCCTCTCTCACACATACATCACCTGAGATCCCTCGGTGGTGACCTCTGACCTTTCCTCTTTCATTGGAGTCTTGTCTGGCTGCTGTGAGAGCCTTGTCTGCAGTGCAACTAGTCTTAACATACACACAACTTTATTTATAAAAGATAAAAAAACAAATAAAAGGGAGGTGGTTTAGTGTGATTAGCATCTTTTGTTAGGTTACACAGTTAAACATCAGAGGAACGTTGCTTTTTTTGCAATTTGTGTCAACGAAATCAACGAAATTGCAAACAAATTCTAACTTTTATCAAACTTGAGAAAAGTAAAACAAATGTCTCCACTAAAAAACGCTGGACGTTAGTTGTATGTATGTTTTTGTGCAGTGAAGGGTTGTTGCCAACATGCTCCTTTGTGGCTTCACCTCTGAGTAAGCAGCTGTCTTTGTTTGCGTTAGCTTTTCAGACTGTTCCTCCGTTGTTAACCAGCATGTGTCAAACATGACCAAAACAGTTCAAATCAGAATCAGACTGTAAAAACATAAAAAAACTAAACAAATGTGTACCAGACTTTCACTGCAGACGTACCTCCAGTCCCTCGATGTTGTGATTACATTCTTCCCTTTAAGTTATTTCCCTTTTTATGGTGGAATTAAGCTAAATGTGATCACAGTAACTTTGTACCATGTGTGACTACAAAAGCAGCGATTCAACACTGATGCTGACACGATGCAAAACTGAATCAAACAGTGATTTTCCTGCACAGATCAGTAAAACATGGCTGTGAACCTTTCGTTTCTTCTTCTCTTTTCAGGCCCAGAGACACATCACCGACCTGTACGAGGACCTCCGAGATGGACACAACCTCATCTCCCTGTTGGAGGTTCTCTCCGGAGAGACACTGGTGAGCTTTAGTGATCTCTGACCCTGATATCAGGACGTCTGCTGCTGCTGTAACCCCCTGTCCTGTCCAAACCATTTTTACTCTCCCTGCTCTCCTGTCCTTGTGACTTTATTTGCTTCCAGTCTACTCACTGTATCCTGAACTGTTCTGGATGTTTAAAATGGGTCAAGTATTTGTTTGGTGGGCTTCTTTTTTCCACTTTTGCATGTTGACTGTTGACTTTGTTTCTCTAGAGACTTTTTGTGCATTTCAGTACATGCTGACATTATTCGCACTCTTTTACTTGACTTACCTGAGCACTGGTCTTTAGGGAACACGGCTTCTGGTGATGTAGCCTTAAAACACAAATTTTCATTCTCTGCTTCCATCTTGTCACCTTTCTGCACTGACTTGTTTGACCCCTGGTTTTTCCTTTATGTAAATCTTGTTTGCTGACCTTTCCCCCTTTGCCTCTGCTTTCCTCTCTTGCGATGCTCTTGCTGAGGTAGCCGAGGGAACGTGACGTTGTGAGGAACGTGCGGTTGGTGAGTGGCGCCTGGACTGTGGCTGGCCGCCTCCTTGGGCGCAGCATGTGTCACCACCCCAGGTGGCTGCTGGGTTGTGCATGATGACAGTCACCCTCCCTGTATATTGTCCCTTTTTCTGTCAAACATCGTCCTCTTCCATTTTATCTGTGAGGTCACAGGCTGAGCGTCATGTAAGGGGTGATTTTAGTGTAAAACATTTTTTTTATACAGTAAAGAGCACAAACTTAACTTTCCTGTCTAGTGCAAGGACCATACCACACATCTGTTATTTCAGAGCTGTCTGCAAAACAAATTCTTCATCCAAGAAACTGCAATAGTCACATCATCATCTTCTTTGATGTGTCTCCTGGGTTAGATTTTCCAACACGTTTCATGATCCAGTGCATTCTGTCAGCAGATTAGCCCTGTGTACACGTTTGTCAAAGTATGATAATTATGAATAAGTATGGAATTGATCTTTTGTGCTCTGAAACACTGAATAACTTGGAAATCCTCCAGTATGTATATTTTTAGATGGAGTTGTCTAGGGTCAAACAAGAGTTGCAAGCACTTGGTTCTCTCACCATATTGAAAGCAAAGGCCACAGTTTCATCACTGCAGGCTGATACGTTGATTAATTCTGCACCAAAGCTTGAGACTGGCTGAAAGCTTACAACTTGGAGCACCAGTGCATGTCATGGCCATCATCCCTCTGTCCTGAACATGTTTAGAAATCGTAGACACTTGCGGAATCTGCTCAGTTGAACTGTACTCCAGATGAATCTAGTGTAGTATATGATGGAAAATATATTTTATAAGCAACAGGAAAAAGCTGTAAATAGGTCTCAGAGAAAATGAAAACTCAGGGATGAATATTGGGGGAATCTGAGATAGTTTATCATTCATCTTCATCCTTTCACCTGCAGACATCTTGCCTGGATCTCTAATGCATTGAAGGTGAAGTTGTGGCCGAATGCTTTGATCACAGCCATGCAGAATTTGAATGACAGTTCAAATTTGCTGTATTTTAGTTTGAAAGACCATGACTGTAATGACCTGTACACAGTAGAATAGTATTTTTGTTTTGAACACAAAAGGTGTTAATGGACACTGAAACACCTGTACCTCAGTCATGGGGCCTTGCTGTTGGATCCACGGTCTTGGTGTGTTCCCTCCTTCTGATGTTTGGTGTCGTCTTGTCTCTTGTAGCCGCGGGAGAAAGGTCGCATGCGCTTCCACAAGCTGCAGAATGTACAGATCGCCCTGGACTTTCTCAAACACAGACAGGTACGTAGGAAATAACCAGATTTGAATGCATTTTTATACTAAGGCTTCATTTTGTTTTAATTGTGTGTTTATTTTCTTGATTTGATGAAAATTAACATGTATGCACAACTCTCAACTGTAGAATAAACAAACTGTAGCCTAAATGATATTGATGATATCCACACACATTCAGGTCAAACTGGTCAACATCAGGAATGATGACATAGCGGATGGGAACCCCAAGCTGACCCTCGGGCTGATATGGACAATCATCCTCCATTTCCAGGTAAAGCTGAACACGTTTAAGGACTAATTTGACTGTGTATTACTGTCATTATGGCAGTGAGGAGGTTTACAGACACAAAATCTCAGTAATTATTTAAAGTACATTTACTTGCATATTGCATTTTGCAAAAAATGAACTCCCTGATCCCCCTAAGGAACAGCTTAATCACATTTCTTGATCTACACATGGTGTTTATCATCTGCCTTGTTATCTGATCTTAATTGCATGAACTCAAATTCTCCTATTGTTTGACTGACATGCGTTTTGAACAGTATACTTTTTCGCATTATAATTAAGTTGTTTCTGTGAAGCAGAAAGGAAAATCAGTGTTGTTCCCGGTTTGAGGTTTACTCTGATGTTGAGACAGCAGTGAAAGTACAGTGCAGTTCTGCAGGCAGTCATTTTCAAATGGGTTTAACTGGACATTTGGCAGCACTTAAGTTCTTATACACAACTACTGCTGCTTCTCGAGTCGATGACTGCGCTAAGACTAAACACTAGAAGAAGCTTTTCATTCATTTTTTTTTAAAAGAACGTTCACGTCTGTGAAGTCAAACCCTTTTCATTCTTCTTTCTTCCTCTGCAGCTCTTGACTTTGGCGTTAACTCTAATTCTAGGAGTTTCATCCAAGCAGGAGTTCTCATTCTCAAATATAAACATTATATAATTGCTATGGCTGCACAAGCCGCATTGGTGGAAAGCATTCGTCAGTAGGCAGATGTGTTCCTGATGCCAGAGAAGCATGTTTGGATACTTTTAGCAGATGGTTTGGTAGATGTTGGGAAAAAAACCCAGCAGATTCTTTGATGCTATAACGGCTGTGATGATTACGCTGGGATGTGGATGTGGGATTTTTCCCTCGTCCCTCAGTGTGACTCAGTGACTCCCACGAGAAAACGGGCAAATATGTGTGTCTGACAGCTCAGGACTCAAAAACTTCACTAGTCAAAGTCTGGTAGAAAGTGTTCTCCATTCAAAAAACCTTACTGCAGTCTGAAACCTTATAGAGAATAATGTAAATCTCTGTCCGTTTGGACGTATTGCTTTCTCTGTTCCAGTGATAAAATGAAAACCTTCTTGATTAGTCATCACACAGCTATTATTTGTTCAAAACAAATTCTAAATTCTCTTTGTTTTGGCAGATGCTAGTCATCACAAACAATGGTGAATTTCCTCTGAGCTCCCCAGGTGCTGCTCACAGTTTTGGTGCCTGGATTAAATAATGGGAGCTGAGTTTTTCTCAGTACATATAAAAAATAGTTTGTGAGGGCGGAGGTCCTGTTTCCATTCAGTGTGTGAGTCATTTTATGCCCACGTCCACAGTACAGTACCAGAGTTTCCCCATTTGAGGTAAAATAGCAGAAGGAAGAAATGCTGTTTTTTTTACCTCCTCCACCCTTTCTGGTGTGTTAGTGAAATTATTACTTTTGCTGTGACTCACCAGGAAACCCAAAAACAGAAAATATTGTGTAGCTCTAGTAACACAGCATTTCTTCCAGTAAGAAAAATGGATCAGTCGTTTTGAAAAGCATCCATCAGCATCAGCGGCAGCTAAAATACTTCTGGATGTTTTTTTGTTTTGTTTTGTTTTGTTGACAGGAAAAAACCACAAAGTTACGAGATGCAGACAACAAATATTAGAATTCTTTTAACCTGACTGAAGCCAAATGTTTTGTGCATCATGACAAATCAAGTAGTTAATTTTAAAAAAAGTATCCTGTGATTGTTGAGACTTTATACAGCATGTGCTCAGTTTTATAGCAGAGCTCCACCCTCCTGGGACATCAAGCTTTACATCTGACTATAGATGTAGAACAGACAGCAACTACTGGGTGATGGATTAATGCAAAAGCAACTTAACCAAAACAGTACTGGAGTTTACTAGTATTGATGAAGCCCTACAGTTTATTTAGTAGTTTTATTTCATCCAGAAAAACTACATTGAGGAGTTTTTTTGTGCTAATGTGAGTCATAGCTGTTTATTGTAGCTCTTAGAAAAAGAGGAGTTTGCATCTGGAGGTTGTGTTATGTAGTCCAACATTCATTTTCAGCAGCTGGAGTATTTACAATTGTAAATGAGGATTTTAGTTTGGAACATTCAGCATTGTATGACCAGTGACTCACAGACGTTTTCGCTCTGATGATTTGTGCTTTGATTGAATATAACCACAAAGTGAATGTGTTTCTCTGCAGAAAAAGAAAAATGAGTTTTATGGATTTCATGTGGCCTAAAAGTAAAAGTGGTGGTTATTATTTTAGGTTAAAAAAGTGACTCATCTCACATCTGGAAGAGATCTGGAAGGGAAAAACGTCTTTTCTGCCCTTCAACCAAAATTTTAATCATGTTCAGTATATCAGAGAAAAGTCATATATGATGATGAAAATACTTTTAATACATGCTTTTACGATAGCTTTATCTGGCAGAATATGTCTATATATACACATATATATAATAATTAGAGATGTCCGATATTATCAACCATTAATGTCGTCCGATATTGGCATTAAAATGTAATATCGAAAAATATCTGTATTGGTTTTTACTCATTTAATGACATAACTTTTACATAACATGCACATATTATACATCAAACTGTTAAGCTACTTCTCCTCTCTCTCAAAATGTCAAATATGAAAAATCCGAGGTATTTTTGAGAAATTTTTGTTTGTTTGTTTTGAGACAAAATAAATCTGGCGAACTTAAATTGAAAAAGTCATATTTTGCACAGACAATGTTAAAGTCTATGATGATAAAGTTTGAGTTTGCATGATAGGAGATATGTGATGTTAGTTACCTACCTACTTTTTTTTTTTAATGAGTGGGGACCTCACATATATTGGTATCAGTTTATATCGGTTTCGGAAATTAAAAGTTAGACTATATCGGACATCGGTAAAAAGACACTATCGAACATCCCTAATAATAATATACTGTGTATATAGGATATGGAAGATTGTAGTTTGTTGTTGGTTGCTGTCTAGGTTTTTTGTCTATCCTAATATGATCTCAATATGATCTCTTACCTTTACTCTGTGTATATTTCGCCCTGTATCACTGACCACTTGCACTGTCCTGTCCAGATCTCAGACATCCAGGTGAACGGTCAGTCCGACGACATGACGGCCAAGGAGAAGCTGCTGCTGTGGTCTCAGAGGATGGTGGAGGGATATCAGGGCCTGCGCTGCGACAACTTCACCACCAGCTGGAGGGACGGCAAGCTCTTCAACGCCATCATACACAAACACAGGTGAGACACTGATCTTCAGTAGATTGAGGTTGAAGCCATAAGAGCAAAAAAGACTGAGCATTTAACTTAGCTGTAATTAAACAATAAGTGGAGCTGACTAGCTGTAAAAGTTGTGGGAGGATGTAAAAACTGAGTCGGTCCAAATAAAGAGAATTCACACTTTTTTCACACATTTTCTGTGTTGGAAAACTTGCCTGGGCTTGGGATCGTGTATGACTGTAGGACATAAGTTTTACAAACAGTTAAAACAGTCTCCTCTGTGACCTTTTGCATATTTCACGTTGCTGTGTCTTTATTTATTACAGTAGGTTCAGAGAAAGAAATTCCAAATCCTATTTAAGGTTTTACAGCAGCTCACTTGACGTGTCAGGACAAAATGTCGATCAGTTCCTGTAAATCAAAATCCTCATTTCATTCATTGACACTCAGGTGGTTTCTGACCAAAACCCTGCATGGTAACACTTTGTGTGCCCCTCCCGCACAGAATGTTTAAACATGAATAAACTAAAGCACACTGTAATTGTAACTGTGTTAAAGTGCAGTTCATGTTGGTTGCAGTGGGTTTCACTGGTGAATCTAGTCCAGTTTTTAACTATATTTGATCAAATCATTTTTTGCCTCATTATGTTTGGTGTACACATTGACAGCAGAGAAATCAAATTAGCTCCAGGGGGGATATGATACGTTTCTGTAGAGGCTTTTGTTCTGCAGTGAAAACTTAGCTATAAAGACTTCAGGCTTTATTCAACAAATGAATTCAGGCTGTTCGACTCAGTAAGGACAATACTTTGAACATTTCAAGTCTGCCGGAGGTGCCCATTTCATCCTAAAACCATCTTTTTTGGGTGGAGTACCACATTAAGTCTTTGTGTTTACACAGGCCCTGCCAGATCTCTCGCCACACAACACAAAAATAACACGTAGAACTTGAGTTGGCAAAATTCAGTGTGAGGAGAGAGAGTTTTTTTGACATTGTGGGTGTATCTTAGTGATTTAAGAAAAGGTTGCCCTGGAGGTATGTTCACTGGAGATTTAGCAGGTTGTAGCAAAACACGGGAACGCTAAGCGCTTTGGCATAGATTCCTTGTTAGTAGAGGAAGAGGAGGACATGCAGAGGATTAACAGCTGCAGTGTACCGACTGGGAGCAGAACAAAAACTAATAACTGGATATAATCAGGACTTACAGGTGGACTTGAGCCAGGATGATGATGATGATGTTTTTTGAAGCAGTATTTTAAAATAAATCCTACATTTTTTAAAGTCTACTCTCCACCTAAATCTTACTACAATGTTGAAGTTAAAGAGGAAGTTCCACTCAAAGAGGCGTCAGAACAGTGCCTCCAGCAGCACAGCAGGCTCCGTCAGTGACCTGGAGGACAGGGTGGTCATGCTGTGTGAGGACATTCCTGCTGAAAACTCATTTGACTCAGGTCGTGGTTCCCAAAGCCCCGGGTCCCACAGCGAGGAGCATGAATCAGGATCAGGGCCTCACATTCTGCACCTGAGCAGGGAGAGATTGTACTGCAGACAGGCCAGCTTTGTAATAGAGGAACCAATGCAAGCACACCATGAATACTACGTGCAAGGAGATGTGCACATGTATGAATACTTAATTATTTCACTTTGGTGTTTTAAAAAATACTGCAGAATTAACTCTACATTTGTTAATCTTTGTCTTTGGTATTTCTGAGATTCATGAGATGCACTTAAGTGTTAGGAGATGCTCTGTGCTTGTACCTACATGTCATTACACTGCAGTTATCTTCTTGCCAAAGTCCACTCGGAGGCAACGTCGTCTGCATAAAATGATGGTGGATTTCAAGCCTCTCTGATAATGAAGAATCTTGTTTTTGCTTGCCCTTCCTGGTATCAGGAAATTATCATAATGCTTCCGGCAACATAAAATATTAAATTTGTAACATGCATCTTTTACAAGCTGTCAATGTGGAATTATGGCTTACGGCTATTTTTTTTTTTTTTTACACAGCCGATTACATCAAAAGATAAAAACAATGTGGTGACCCTCTTCCACTTAGTGTTCTGGTTGCTGTTTGCAGGCCCACTCTAATCGACATGAGCCAAGTGTACCGACAGAGCAACCATGAGAATCTGGAGCAGGCTTTCAGCACGGCAGAGAGAGAACTGGGCGTCACCAGACTGCTGGACCCTGAAGGTGAGAGGAGTCGCACAGCGGCATCAAACATATTCACATTCAGCCTGTGTGCATTGTTTTCCTTCTGTTTTAGCTTCACATTGTTAAGATTACACACACAAGAGTCTAAGATATTCCAGTTTCAGTTTCAGTGGACACATATCTGCATATTTAAACTTAATCACAAAAACACCCTAAAGTTTATTTTGGTTTGATATTTGTGCCCTTTATAATTCAAAACCTATACACACTTGTCATACATTCATCCTGTCTTTTGTATATATATTTTTAACTTTCCTTTAATATCTCTTTTCTTTCTCTTTACAGATGTGGATGTGCCCCATCCAGATGAGAAATCCATCATCACATACGTCTCCTCTCTGTACGATGTCATGCCCAGAGTACCAGACGTTCAGGATGGTGTCAGAGCCAATGTAAGCCCTCCTCTTCATCACTTCATTTTCCCCTACATCAGTATAAAGGGCTTTTAGAAGCACAGGAGTGGAAATTTATATCTGCTGCAGCATGCTGTAAAGATTTACTGCATTATTGGTTTAAATATTCTCACTAAGAATTTAAAACATGAAGTAACTGATCAACATCATGTTTTATAGTGTGGCTTGGCAGATGTTCTTATGCAGAGCAGTTAACAATAATTACCTCTGTAAAACAAGACTCCAAGATCATTAGAGCAACAAGGAGTAGTTTTATTTAACTTTTTATAATGAAAACAAACGATGTTCCAGCTATTTAAAACATAGTTTACCATAACTTTTGTTTTTTTTATTTAGCCTGTTCTTCAGGTGATAAACATGCTTCTGTATCTGTGCTTCAGGAGCTGGAGCTGCGCTGGCAGGAGTATTATGAGCTGGTGACCATGTTGCTGCAGTGGATCAGACACCACGTCCTCGTCTTTGAGGAGAGGAAGTTCCCCACTAGCTATGAAGAGATTGAGGTGAACCAATCTAGGCTACAATACTGTCTTTTTTTTTTTTTAATTAATCGGGATTATGACGAAGAAGCTGATGATGAACTAACTGATCCCTTTTCTGATCCACAGGTTCTTTGGCGTCAGTTTCTGAAGTTCAAGGAAACGGAGCTTCCTGCAAAGGAGTCTGATAAGAACCGCTCCAAACACATATACAAATCTTTTGAGGCGAGTCCTCTCATTAGCAACAGCGGGTGTTCATCGATTTAAGTAATTCTGTCGATGTATCAAAGCACAATTATTTAACTACAGCTCACAGCATGCTCTTATTTTGCAGGGTGCAGTCCAGGCAGGCCATATCAAAGTGCCGCCAGGTTACCACCCCATTGATGTGGAGAAGGAATGGGGTCGTCTGCATGTCGCCATACTGGAAAGAGAGCGTCTCCTCCGGACAGAATTTGAGAGGCAAGTAGGCCATGAATTAAAGCTCATCACATGCCGTCTGTTGCCAAAGCAGACCACAAAGCATGGACAAACTGTTACTGTGTGAGGATGACTCATTTCCTAATGATAAAGTCCACTTTGGTAATAAATTGAAACTGAGCTGGCTTTGTGGTATGGGAAGTAAAAATAATACTGGGCAAACACATGACAACTGTGGCATCGCAACAGCAACAATCTCACAATAGTATAGTCATTTGTTCGTCTCCACTAAGCTTGTTTTTAATCACAGGCTTGGCAGGACACAACTAAGTTTTAGTTTTTGCAACTCTTGAGAAAGCGCAGTGGAGGCTTTTGAAAAATAACATTGAGACTTTAGTGGACATCATGGCTTTCATGCATCAAGGATACGAGTTAAAGTATTTATTCCGGCAGAAGACGGAGTGAGTGCTTTAATGTTTTAGTTAAGTTTTTCTACTAGTCATTTGTCATGAGGTTCATTTTACTTTCTTCACATCAAACAAAGCAGCACGACCCTGAAAGCTTATTTTCAGGTATTTCACCTTGTCTAAACAGATTTTTGATCTTTGACCTCCATCTTCCTTCCCTTTGCAGGCTAGAGCGACTTCAGAGGATCGTCGGCAAGGTGCAGATGGAGTCAGGGGTCTGTGAGGAGCAGCTCAACCAGGTGGAAACCCTGCTGCAGACGGTAAGACACAAACTTTTGTGACAAATCACACATTGTTATTTTACCAAAGCTCAAAAGTGCAGAAATCTTCATAGCCACGCATGATGCTGTCATTTCTTTGTGTCTGTCCTACAGGATGTGAGGAGTCTGAGCTCGGGGAAACCAGCTCAGCACGCAGCAGAGATGGAGGCAGATCTGGAAAAAGCAGAAGGAATGATTCGCTTCCTTTTTAATGATGTTCAGCTGCTTAAAGACGGACGCCACCTTCAAGCTGAACAGATGTATCGCAGGTGCAGAAGAATTAAACTAATGAAGTTCTCTAAATGAATAATCTTGGCCATTGGGGCTGCATCTTATGATTATTTATACTTATCGCTTGATTGATAATCAGTTATTATTATAAGCAAACAAGAAAATGTTTTATATTTTGAGAAGTTTAAGCCTGGAATGTTCATTTTTACTTCATATATGATCAAATACATATAAATAGTCTTTGACATTATTTATTGTCATTCTGGCTTTAGAGTGTATCGTCTGCACGAGAGGCTGGTGAACCTCCGCAGTGAGTACAACCTGCGCCTCAAATCAGGTGTGACCACCACGCAGATCCCCATGACTCAGATCCACACAGTCCAGGTCCTGCAGCAGGCCCCGATGAGGGTGCGGCCTGAGCTGGATGAAGTCACCTTGCGCTACATCCAAGATCTGTTAGGCTGGGTGGAGGAGAACCAGCGCCGGGTTGACGAAGGGGAGTGGGGGTCTGACCTGCCCGCAGTTGAGTCCCACCTGGGAAGCCACCGGGGCCTGCACCAGTCTGTGGAGGAGTTCCGCTCTAAGATCGAGAGGGCAAAGGCTGATGAGGTACAGATTACAGAGAAACAACAGGACATATCATCATCTTTGTTTTCCTTTTGTGTAGTAACAGTACAGTAGATGTATTTTTTTTTATTTAACAAGAGTAAATATGTCTTTTCTGATCAATGACTTTGCCTCTCACCTACTCCAGAGTCAGGTCTCACCTGCCAGTAAAGCTGCCTACCGCGATTATCTGAAAAAACTGGAGCTGCAGTACGACAAACTCCTGGTAAGTCTCAAAAAATAAGAAAATAAAGACAAACGTACTCACAGAAGAAAAAAGCTTAAATAATTAATAACAGAGACTGAGCAGTTACATCTAAACATCTTTCAGTCCCTGAAAAAATGCATCGTAACACGTGTATATCTGTGTATCTGCAGAATGACTCTAAGGCTCGTCTGCGCTACCTGGTCCAGCTTCACGCCTTCGTCACTGCAGCCACCAAAGAGCTGATGTGGCTCAACGAGAAAGAGGAGGAAGAGGTTAACTACGACTGGAGTGACCGCAACACCAACATGGTGGCCAAGAAAGAAAACTACTCGGTAGAATGATGTGTGATGTTCTGATAGGTTTAGCTCTCAGAGCTATAGTGATGTTGACAGTGATGTGATTCTGGTTGTTGTTGCCTCTGTGGAGCAGGGTCTGATGAGAGAGTTGGAGCTCAGGGAGAAGAAGGTGAACGGTGTCCAGACCACAGGAGACAAACTGCTGAGGGATGGACACCCTGCCAGGAAAACTATCGAGGTAAGAATTTTAAGATTACTGTGCTGGTGCAGCGTGATCCACAATACATTTTGTGCTGTATGGAGCTGAATAGCTGCAGATTGCTAAGTGTCCATGTTGGTCTTAGTGATTAGGCTCATCTGTGTATGTAGACAACACAGGATGTTATAATTTAGAAATGTTAAATCAAATACGTGACTGTGTAATGGTTAGAATACAAGATCTATCCCCCCCTACCCTCTCACTGCAGGCCTTCACTGCAGCTTTGCAGACTCAGTGGAGCTGGATCCTCCAGCTGTGCTGCTGCGTTGAAACACACCTGAAAGAAAACACAGCCTACTTCCAGGTATGTTTTTACCTGTTTCTTACTATTACTGACTGTATCTGTATTCTGCAACTTCATTTCTCTTTTTACCTCGTCTAGTTTTTCTCAGATGTGAAGGAGGCAGAGGACAAGATCAAAAAGATGCAAGACACAATGAAGAGGAAGTACACATGTGACCGCTCCATCACTGTCACGCGGCTGGAAGACCTGCTGCAGGATGCAGCTGTAGGTTTATTCACCACTGTGTTGTTTACTTTAAACACATCAAGATAGTCAATACACAGCACCACTGAATAGTACATGTTGTTCTGTGCGCTGGAAAATGACCATATACTGTATATAGCTGCACAAGAGACTGCACTGTGGTAAGGTGTGATTCAAGCTCTTCCTGAGAACTCCTCTTTAGACTTAGATTAGTTCAAGTGGTAGTGCTGGATCATTATATTAATTTATCTGCACATCATTTTGCTCTTGACAGGATGAGAAGGAGCAACTGAATGAGTTCAAAACTCACCTAGAAGGCCTGAAGCGAAGGGCTAAGACAGTCGTCCAGCTGAAACCACGTAACCCTGCTACACCAATAAAGGCCAAGCTGCCCGTCCAGGCTGTTTGTGACTTCAAACAAATGGAGGTAAACATTACATTTGTAATCTTAAAATACAGATGAATTGCAGTAATATGCAGTATAAGGTTCAGTCCACTTACCAATCAGACATGAGCATCCAGTTTCCTCTTCTTCCAGATCACAGTTCACAGAGCGGATGAATGTGCTCTGCTAAACAACTCGCAGCCTTACAAGTGGAAGGTGCTGAATGATAAAGGCAACGAGGCGTCTGTACCATCCATCTGCTTCCTGGTTCCTCCCACCAATAAGGACGCTGTGAACAGTGTTGCTGGGTGAGCTGAGACTTGCTCCAGGCAGCTGTAGATCACTCAAGTCTATGTTCACACAGCGCACAAGTGCTGATCCTGTTTTTCTCATCCTCAGACTGGACGGAAACCTCCAAAGGCTGCAGACCATGTGGCAGACGATGTTTGTGGACATGAAGAGTCTACTGTCCTGGCAGTATCTGATGAGAGACATCCACATCATCAACACCTGGAACATCACCATGGTAACAACACAGAACATACTCAAAGAAAATAGGACAGAGATAAAACATTTTTTTTTTACTTTTAGTATCAAAATTAAATTAATCAAACATTATCACAGACGAGTAGCTAAACATTGAAAGTTGTAGCTTACCTGTAGCAGTGTATATTGTGTTAATATCTGGTCTTTAATATCTAAATAAATTTTTTCGGTTCGATCGGTTCACCTTCAATTTCTCTCAGAAAAAATAAATGAAACCATCAGACTGCTGCACCAGCTAACTTACAGTGTTACTTACACAGGTGTTAAAAATGCTTTAACATACCTGTGTGTTTAACTAGTATTTTTATTATATTTAATAACCAACTTCCTGGTCTTTTTTGCAGTTTAAGACCCTGAGGGTGGAGGAGTACCGGCTGGCACTGAGGAACCTGGAGCAGCACTATCAGGACTTCCTGAGAGACAGTCAAGACTCTCACATGTTTGGGGCTGAAGATCGAATGCAGGTGGAATCAAACTACAACAAAGCCAACCATCACTACAACACAATGGTCAGCTCTGCGGAGAAAGGTGTGTACCGTTACTCTGTGTCACGGTTATTTCTTTTATCACCGACACATGACCTGAGCTGACCCAGAATCATTCACTCATTTTCATTGACATTCAGTCGTAGTCGTTTGTAAGTTGACTGTTGGGTTCACGTTACAGGCTATGTGCCCCCCAGAGCAGGTAAGGTGCTTCAGATGTGTGGCAGGAGCTTTTAATTGGCTGGAAAGGACTTTGTGCACCAAGGGCTGTTGTGCTGTCATGTTTCATTCCATCCTTTAACTCAACCAGCTTCATCCTCACCGATTCTAATGTTTCTCCTAACTTCATTCTTTGTTGTGTTCTTGTCTCTTTGCATGGACTTCATGGCAGCTGATTTAAAGTCTATCAGTGATTATTTAATAAATCTAAGGGTAAATCATCATGGAACCAATCAAGTAAATTTAATGTGAAATATGTGACAGATGCTATTCGTGATTTGTAAATATATATATATATATATATATATATTAAAGAATTTTTGGATTATATATATTTCTATAAAATGTCTATTAATATCTGTTAAACAAATTAAAGATTTTGTAACTAATACTGTACCTTTTATGATTATGCTATGTCTAATGCTCTTGTTTGATACGAAAAGCTTTATCTTTCATGCAATGCAAAACCTGACTTAAACTAATAACCAACTTCTTTAACCAGAGTTTGTGTTCTGTGCAAATTAATATTTTTTTCCTACCAATCCAACCAGGAGAGCAAGATGAGTCTGTGTGCAAGACTTACCTGACAAAGATAAAAGATCTTCGTCTGAGGCTGGAGGGTTGTGAAAATCGAACGGTGACACGTCTTCGTCAGCCAGTGGACAAAGAGCCACTCAAAGCATGTGCCCAGAAAACTGCAGAGCAAATGGTAACGTAATGAAAAATAAAATATATACAAACTCATGATTGTCATTAAAATGATTGTATGTAAAACTTAAATTTAATTCTGTTTTATATGCAATAATCTTCATTAGATTTTATTGTTGACATAACTGTAATTAATTGATACTGACTAAAATTTTAGTAATACTACAATAATAATATTAGTAATACTACATATGACTAAAACATTTTCCTATTTCTTGGTGACAGAAAGTCCAATCCGAGTTGGAGGGATTGAAAAAAGACTTGAACTCCATCGCTGAGAAGACAGAGGAGGTTTTGGCTTCTCCTCAACAGTCCAGCTCTGCCCCGTTACTGCGCTCTGAACTGGACGTCACGCTGAATAAGATGGACCAGGTCTACGGCCTCTCCTCTATCTACCTGGACAAGTGAGGCTCTGTGACTCTCTGAAAGGTTTCTGATGATTTTCCAACGGTTACTGTGCTTTTTTTAACATTGTGAACATCTTGATTTCAGGCTGAAGACCATTGATATTGTGATCAGAAACACTAAAGATGCAGAGGACACGCTGAAAATTTATGAGACCCGTCTTCGTGATGTCAATAAAGTGCCAGCTGAGGAGAGTGAGGTGGAGGCCCATCGTACTCAGCTGAAGGTATTTCCTCTTTTTGAAAACATAACAGTTAATATAGTCATATCAGTAGTCATTGTGGATGCATGTATTTTATATTTACGCATGCATTAACCTGTGCAATCAGTCTTCCAATACTGGAGTGCACTGCTTTCATATTCAGGTGGTGATTTTGTTGTTCTGTTGGACAGTCAATGCGTGCTGAAGCAGAGGCCGACCAGGTCGTATTTGACCGCCTTCAGGATGAGCTCAAGAGGGCAACCTCTATCAGCGACAAGATGACGAGGACCCACAGTGAGCGCGATGTTGAACTGGAGCATTACCGTCAGCTGCTCAGCAGTCTCCTGGAGCGCTGGCAGGCTGTGTTTGCTCAGATCGACCTGAGGCAGCGAGAGCTCAACCTCCTTGGGCGCCACATGAACTCCTACCATCAAAGCTACGAGTGGCTCATCCTTTGGCTCGAAGAAGCCAGACAAAGACAGGAAAAGATTCAAGCTGTTCCACTCAGTGACAGCAAGGCTCTAAAGGAGCAACTGGCAGAAGAGAAGGTATTTTAAGAGAAATTAAGAGGCTGAAGAAATGTCCTTAAATCCTCTGGTGTTCACAGTGATTGCACACAAAATGTTAACAGGCTGTTGTGAATACTGAAGTATTGTGTTCTGTAATACTTTCATTCATATTTACAGAAACTTCTGGAAGAGACTGAGAAAAACAAGGACCAGATTGAAAATTGTCAGAAGGATGCAAAAGCTTACATTGATTCTGTAAAGGTCAGTGCTGATATTTTCAGCTTTAAAACAAAAGACACAAATTAACTTTCTAGCTTGACTTCAGTTTTTCCTTTTTTTTTTTTTAGGATTATGAGTTCCAGATTTTAACCTATAAAGCCCTCCAGGAACCCATAGCATCTCCTCTAAAGAAACCAAAAATGGAGTGTGCATCAGACAATATCATTCAAGAGGTAGGTTTTACAAGCAGATCTGTGGCAACTTAAACAATAGTTTGACACGATGAGTATTATGAAAAATATCTAATAAATAGTTGTTTACTACTCTGTGCTTCATGCCTTTTAGTATGTCAATCTGAGAACCCGCTACAGTGAGCTGATGACTCTTACCAGACAGTACATTAAATTCATCATGGAAACACAGCGTCGCCTGCAGGATGATGAGGTAATAATTACAGAAAATCCAAAGCCAAAAACAGTCCCACCTCAGCCTGTTGACTCATTAGTGTATGGGAAATCATTTGTAAATAATATTTCCAAACATGTTGGCACAAAATTTATGATTTTCTTATCAGTCTGTTCAGCATGATAGATGATGATACAGTGGTGAAGCAAACTGTTTCATCCTGGTATTGCAGTACATCACATCCCCACTACTACAGTATACTGTATGTCTCTCATTCCCCAACATTGTGTATTTAGTCTAACCATGTTACATAGTTTGTACACGACTCCAAATTGGCCTCATTTACAAATTCAGTCACATTTTACAACTGCCTGCCCAACAATTTTAATTTGATATTTACATCTTTATTTTCTCTTGAAATCACCCACACTTGGGATTTGAAGGCTTCAGTTTGGCTATCTGCCATCTTAGATGTTTTATTTTTCAAACTACTTTAGTTTTTCCCCTCTTCTTCTTTTCTAACTTACTGTTGTGTTTGATCCTTTTCACCTGCTTGCCAGTGCTTTGTCATGGTGAATAATAATAACACGCTTAAGAGATGAATTATCCCCAAAGCACCAGGTATTTAAAAAAGAAAAAAAAAAAGAAGCAACCATCACATTTCATATTATTTCTCTTAACGTCAGACCCTCGTCTGTAGTGAAGGGAAGGTTCAGGATTTTTGAAAATGTTTCATAATTGAGCCCTCTTTCACTCACTTTATTAAGAATTATTGTCGTTTACCTCTAAACAATTGGCATCATCCTGTTTTTTCCAGGGCCTTTTGGGATTTATGACAATAACTACCATTTAGGATTATGACTAACAGTTATTTCCTTTATCAAATAGTCCTTTATTATATGAAACAAGCTGAAATAGTGGGGGAAAAAATGGGCATTGCTTTCTTTTCAGATGTTTTGTTCAACCAAACCTCCAAGAAAGAAAAACAGAAAATGTTCTAATTCAATGAGCAGGAATAAAAAAATGTTACATTCCATTTGTACTTGAAAAACAATAAAAAATAATTATTGAAATACTCCGATCAGATAGGGGTGTAATGCCACCTGGTGGTGGACACAGGGCAGCATGGGAAAAATATAATGCTTGCCAGGATCGACAGGTGTGAGAACACAGTACAGGGCTGTGTAGCCACAGACCAGTCAGAGTGACTTTGCTGACCCCAGTCCACCAAAACATTAAAACCACCAGGTGATATTAATCTTGTGACTTATTGGTTCAGTTGCCAATTATTTTTCAGTTGTTTCACTGTCAAAAACCAGAGTTCAATTAGAGAGAAATACAGGTTTTGGAAATGTTGAACCTTCCTTACTGGCATCAATCACCTGTACACAACACTGTGCACTTATGTTTTTATGTTGGTAGAACTCGTCTGTTGCTGCTTGCTGTGTCTGTTATCAGACTTAGTGCTGCTTGATCTTGGATTTGTTATTTTGAATCCAAGCTTACTCTGTCCTGCATATTTCATTAAATCACCATGTGTTTGCTCCATCACCAAGCTACTCTTCACAGTGAGGGATTTTGGGTTCATCTACTTAGAATATATTTCGTACATTCTGTAGAATCTAGAAAGTAGATTTTGCAGTGAGAAATAGTACTACTACTAACACTACTTTGTGCATGCCGCTGTTTATTTTGTACCTGTGTCCTATTACTTTACACTGCAGCTTTTTTGAGAAAGTAAAGATTGAGAAGAGACAACTCATGCTTTAAATATAAAATGGTGACTGAATTATGATAACAAACGAAACATAAAAAAATAAAATATGAAATTGTAATGTGTTTAAACATACCAGGAAGAACTACGTCCCTTTCACACATTGAAAATATCAATGCTAGGTTTGCTATTGTTACATGCACACATTGCTAATTGGAGGAAGCTCACATTGTATAATACTTGTCATGTACATAAAATGTGACAAAGCCTTTTTGTACAGGTAAAGTATATTTATATAGCATATTGTTCAATTAGGACCTCAACTGCATGAAAGAGAAAGTGTAGTGTTGTGCCGTGTTGTGAAGTAAAGTGTCATTCTGTGTGCCATACATTGACTAAACATGACAAGCATTTCCCAATACAGTATTTACCCCTAGTTAAAACAACTATTTGTGGTAGATAACTAGCTACAGCTGTAATATACTTTATTTACATTATTGTGTACTTACATGTTTGGCATCTGCTTTTATAGTGAAGTTTTATCAACTAACAATCTCTCAATTCCCTTTACTTCCACTTTGCTTCCACTAATACAGAAAGCTTCAGAGAAACTAAAAGAAGACGAGAAGAAACGGATGGCAGAGATACAGGCTGAGTTAGATAAACAGAAACAGTTGGCCGAGGCTCATGCTAAATCTGTGGCCAAAGCAGAGCTGGAAGCTCAGGAGCTGAAGCTGAAAATGAAAGAAGAAGCCAGCATAAGGCAAGATGTGGCAGTGGATGCTGAGAAGCAGAAGCAAAACATACAGCAAGAGATGAATCAACTGAAGATTCTGTCAGAACAGGAGATAAAGTCCAAGGGTCAGCAGTTGGAAGAGGCACATGTCAGTCGAAGGAAGCTCGAGGAGGAAATCCACATAATTCGAGTCCAGTTAGAGATGACAATAAAACAGAAGACCACAGCTGAGGCTGAGTTACAGAAACTCACGGACCAGGCTGCTGAGGCAGAGAAGTTCAGGAAAACTGCTCAGGAGGAGGCAGAAAGACTTCGCAAGCAGGTGAATGAAGAGACTCAAAAAAAGAAAAATGCAGAAGATGAGCTGAAGCGTAAATCTGAAACAGAAAAAGAGGCTGCCCGGCAGAAGCAGAAAGCACTAGATGACCTGCAGAAATTTAAAATGCAAGCACAAGAGGCAGAGAGGCGCCTGAAACAAGCTGAAGAAGAGAAAGTGAGGCACATTAAGGTAGTTGAGGAGGTGGCACAAAAAACTGCTGCAACAGAATTACAAGCCAAAGCAATGTCATTTAGCGAACAAACAACAAAACTTGAGGAATCCCTTAAGAAAGAGCAGGGAGCTGTCCTACAGTTGCAGGATGAAGCTGAAAAACTCAGGAAACAACAAGAGGAAGCCAATAAAGCCAGGGAGCAAGCAGAGAAAGAGCTTGAAACATGGCGACAGAAAGCCAATGAGGCTCTCCGCTTGAGGCTACAAGCTGAGGAGGAAGCCCAAAAGAAGAGCCAGGCTCAAGAGGAGGCAGAAAAGCAGAAGATTGAGGCAGAGCGAGACGCCAAGAAAAAGGCTAAAGCTGAAGAAGCGGCGCTAAAGCAGAAGGAGAATGCAGAGAAAGAGCTGGAAAAACAGAGGACATTTGCAGAAAAAATAGCTCAGCAAAAGCTGTCTGCAGAACAAGAATGCATTCGTTTAAAGGCAGACTTTGAACATGCTGAACAACAAAGAGGCCTATTGGATAATGAGCTCCAGCGTCTGAAAAATGAGGTGAATGCTGCTGAAAACCAGAGAAAACAACTGGAAGATGAGCTGGCTAAAGTCAGAAGTGAAATGGATGCTCTTCTGCAGTTAAAAATTCAGGCTGAGAAACAGACATTGTCAAACACGGAAAAAAGCAAGCAGCTTCTTGAATCTGAAGCACTAAAAATGAAACAACTTGCTGAGGAAGCAGCTAGACTAAGATCAGTAGCTGAAGAGGCGAAGAAGCAGAGGCAGGTGGCAGAGGAAGAGGCAGCTCGGCAAAGAGCTGAGGCTGAAAAAATACTCAAGGAAAAACTTGCTGCCATTAATGAGGCAACACGTCTGAAGACTGAAGCAGAGGTCGCATTGAAAGCCAAAGAGGCAGAGAATGAAAGACTGAAAAGACAAGCTGAGGATGAAGCTTATCAGAGAAAGCTGCTGGAGGACCAAGCTGCTCAGCACAAACAAGACATTGAGGAGAAAATAACGCAACTCAAGAGCTCATCTGTTTCTGAGTTAGACAGACAAAAAACTATTGTGGAAGAAACTCTAAGGCAAAAGAAGGTGGTTGAAGAAGAAATTCACATCATTAAGATAAACTTTGAGAAAGCTTCAAAAGAGAAGTCAGATTTGGAGGTGGAGTTAAAGAAGCTCAAGGGTATTGCGGATGAGACACAGAAGAGCAAACTTAAAGCAGAGGAGGAGGCAGAGAAACTGAAAAAGCTTGCTGCAGAGGAAGAGAAGAAAAGGAAAGAAGCTGAGGAGAAGGTGAAGAAGATTGCTGCAGCAGAGGAAGAGGCAGCCAGACAATGCAAAACTGCTCAGGATGAAGTTGAACGCCTTAAACAGAAAGCTGCTGAAGCAAATAAACTGAAAGACAAGGCTGAAAAAGAAGTAGAGAAGCAGGTCATCCTGGCCAAAGAGGCAGCACAGAAATACACTGCTGTTGAACAGAAAGCTCAGAATGTTCTCAGTAAGAATAAAGAAGACATCCTTGCTCAGGAAAAGCTGAAAGATGAGTTTGAAAATGCAAAGAAACTTGCACAAGCAGCTGAGACAGCCAAAGAAAAAGCTGAGAAAGAGGCTGCTTCGCTCCGTCAAAAAGCTGAAGAAGCTGAAAAACTGAAAAAAGCAGCAGAGGACGAAGCAGTCAAACAGGCCAAAGCTCAAAAAGATGCAGAAAGACTAAGGAAAGAAGCAGAAGAGGAAGCTGCCAAGCGAGCTGCAGCTGAGGCGGTGGCTCTAAAACAGAAGCAGCAGGCTGATGCAGAGATGGCCAAGCACAAAAAAGAAGCAGAGCAAGCACTTAAACAAAAGTCCCAGGTTGAAAAGGAACTTGTAATGGTTAAACTACAACTGGAGGAGACCGATAAGCAGAAAGCAGTGTTGGATGAGGAGCTTCAGCGTGTTAAAGGTGAAGTAAATGATGCTATCAAACAAAAGGCACAGGTGGAGGATGAGCTCTCCAAAGTCAAGGTGCAGATGGATGAGCTCCTAAAACTTAAGGTCAAAATTGAAGAAGAAAATCGGCAACTCATGCAGAAAGACAAAGATAATACACAGAAACTACTGGCAGAAGAAGCAGAGAAAATGAAAAGCCTGGCAGAAGAAGCTGCTAGACTTAGTGTGGAGGCTGAAGAAACAGCCAGACAGAGGCAGAGTGCTGAGTCTGAGTTGGCTGAACAGAGGGCACTTGCAGAGAAAATGCTCAAGGAGAAAATGCAGGCTATCCAAGAGGCTACAAAACTGAAAGCTGAGGCAGCGGAGCTCCAGAAACAGAAGAACCAGGCACAAGAAAAGGCAAAAAAACTGCTAGAGGACAAACAAGAAATCCAACAGCGCCTTGATAAGGAAACCAAGGGCTTCCAAAAATCCTTAGAGGCTGAGAGAAAGAGGCAGCTTGAAATTTCAGCTGAAGCAGAGACACTGAAATTAAGGGTGAAAGAGCTCAGTGTTGCTCAGTCAAAAGCTGAAGAGGAGGCTAAGAAATTCAAAAAACAGGCAGATGAAGCAAAGGTTCGTCTTCAAGAGACAGAAAAGCAAACTACAGAAACCGTTGTGCAAAAGCTGGAGACACAGAGGCTACAGAGCACCAGAGAGGCTGACGACTTAAAGAAAGCCATTGCTGAGCTTGAAAAAGAGAGAGAAAAACTGAAGAAAGAGGCAGAGGATCATCAGAAAAAATCTAAAGAGGTATGGTGATATGAATTAATAGTCCATTTGTACAACCTTTTCTAGTTAACATGGTCCTGTTAACCAACTAGACAGTGTCTGTGGAAGCACGTAATACATGTAAACTGCAATTTTATATAAATGTCATTCAGAAGACAATCAATTTAGTAACTCATTACAGGAATGGTGTTTGTGAAATGCCTTTTTAGTTTGTCAAGTTAAAAAGAGCAAAAACTATCTCACAGTATGATAAATGTAAAGGTGTCCAGGATATAGTTAGCTCAGTATAGACTAGCAACAAAGAACAGTGAACTCTGTCCAGTTGACTGCAATTTTCCTTATTTTATTTTTTTTTAAGCCAAGTTAACCAGATGATAGTTTCATAGTTAGAGTCACAAGATCCATATCAGTGTTTTCATCTAAATCCTGGCAAGAAAGCACATTTTCAAATCTGGTGAAATATTTACACATTTAAGTTACATACAATAATAGTTTGACATTTTGATGATTTTTTTCCCTTTTTCTAAACAGATGGCAAATGCCCAACAAGAACACATTGAACAACAGAAGGCCATGCTTCAGAAGTCTTTCCTCACAGAGAAGGAACTGTTTTTGAAAAGAGAAAAGGATGTTGAAGATGAGAAAAAGAAGCTTGAGAAATTACTTGAGGATGAAGTGAAGAAGGCCAAAGCGCTTAAAGATGAACAAGAACGTCAACAGAAGCTAATGGAAGATGAGAAGAAGAAACTTCAGGCCATAATGGATGAAGCTGTAAGAAAACAAAAGGAGTCTGAAGCAGAGATAAAGAACAAGCAGAAAGAAATGGATGTGCTAGAAAAGAAAAGGCTTGAACAAGAAAAATTCTTGGGAGATGAAAATAAAAAGCTCAAAGAGAAACTTCAGAATCTTGAGGTTGCTTCAAAACAGGGAGCATCCAAAACTAAAGAAATTGAAGTCCAGACTGATGAAGTTCCTGAGGAACAGTTAGTTACCATGACAATGGTGGGAACAACAAAGAAAGTTTTCAATGGCTCTGTTGATGTTGATGGGGTAAAGAAAGATGAAGAGTCACCATTAGCGTTTGAAGGAATAAGAGAGAGAGTGCCTGCTGAACGGCTCTTTGATATTGGTGTCCTGACCAAAAAGGAGTTTGACAAATTGAAAAAAGGCAAAGTCTCGCCACAAGATCTCGCAAAGACTGATAAAGTTAAATCATGTGTTAAGGGTCAGAGCTGTGTTGGAGGCATCTTGACTCCATCCAAAGAGAAAATGAGTGTCTATCAGGCCATGGCAGAGAACAAGATTACTCCCAACACTGCCACAATGCTCCTGGAAGCTCAAGCTGCTGCTGGTTACATTGTAGATCCAGTGAAAAATAAACTTCTCACTGTTGATGAGGCTGTTAAGGATGAGTTAATTGGCCCTGAGCTCCATGACAGGATGCTCTCTGCAGAGAGAGCAGCCACTGGCTTCAAAGATCCCTATACTGGAGCGAAAATCTCTCTCTATGAGGCCATGAAGAAAGGACTTATTGAGAAGGAACAGGCCACCAAGTTTTTTGATGTACAGCTTGCAACAGGTGGCATTATTGACCCTATCAACAGTCACAGAGTACCCCTGCAGATCGCCTACAAGCAGAGTCAGTTCGACCCAGACATTAACAAGAAACTCACTGAACCCAGTAATGACAGCAAGTTGTTCGTTGACCCTAGCACTCAGGAGCAACTCACTTACCAACAGTTACTGGAGAGATGCACCAAAGATGCAGAGACAGGCCTGCTGATTTTACCAGTAACTGAGAAAGCTGCAGTAAGTGAAAGAACATACACAGATCTGGAGACTAAAGAAGTGTTCAGTAAATCAAACGTTGATGTGCCTTTTGGAAGGTTCAAAGGAAAAACTGTCACTATTTGGGAAGTTATCAATTCAGAATACTTCACCGAAGAGCAAAGGAGGGAACTGATCCGCCAGTACAAGACAGGCAAGATCACAGTGGAAAAGATTATTAAAATTGTCATCACTGTTGTAGAAGACAAAGAGAAGAATAATGAAAATGTGTTTAATGGGCTGAGGGCTCCAGTCTCTGCCAGTGAACTGTTGGAGTCAAAGATTCTCAACAAAGACTTGTTCAATAAGTTAAGTAATGGCAAGATAACAGTTAAGGAGATCTCTGAGATGGAGCCTTTGAAGAAGGCACTGCAAGGAGCACCAAGTATTGCTGGACTGTTGAATGAACCAACCAAGGAAAAAATGTCCTTCTATCAAGCTATGAAGAAAGAATTATTGTCACCAGAAACTGCAGTGAACTTTCTTGAAGCCCAAGCAGCCACTGGGTTTGTAATTGACCCTGTCAAAAATGAGAAGGTCTCTGTTGATGAAGCTGTTAAGTTGGGTCTTGTGGGCCCAGAGCTCCATGAACGACTTCTGTCTGCAGAGAGGGCTGTTAGTGGCTACAAAGATCCATTTACAGGAAAGAATGTGTCTCTGTTTGAAGCCATGAACAAAGGTCTGATTAAGAAAGACCATGGCATTCGTCTGCTTGAGGCACAACTCTCAACAGGTGGAATTATTGACCCTGTTAAAAGCTATCGCATCCCACATGAGGTTGCCTGCAAGCGTGGATATTTTGATGAGGAAACTGCCAAGACCCTGAACCAGAACTCTGATGAAACAAAGGTCTTTTATGATCCCAACTCACAAGAGGATGCTACCTATGCTCAACTCATGAACAAGTCTGTCACAGATAAAGAAACTGGACTCCCATTGTTGCCTATCTCAAAGAAGGCACCAAAACTAAAAGAAGACAAACAGATTACAGAGGTCAAGACAAAGGAGGTCTTGAACAAGACAACCATGGAGCTTGAGTATGGACCTTTTAAAGGGAGAAAAGTCACAATTTGGGAAATCATACACTCTGAATACATCACTGAGGAGCAAAGAATAGAGCTGATTCGCCAGTACATGATGGGACAAGTGACAGTTGAAAAGTTGATAAAGATCGTGATAACAATGGTTGATGAAAAAGAGGATAAAACAAAAGAAGAAATCGATTTTGAAGGTCTTAGGGCACCAGTCACTGCTAGCTTGTTACTTGATTCCAACATCATTGATAAGGCTACATTTGACCAACTCCAACAGGGTAAAAAGACGGCTAAAGAAGTTAGTAAGACTGAAAAGGTCAGGAAGTACTTGCAGGGCACAGATCGCATTGATGGTGTCTCTATGGAAGATGAGAAGTTAAGCATATATCAAGCAATGAAAAATAATGTTTTGCAACACAACACTGGACTAGCACTACTTGAGGCCCAAGCTGGAACTGGGTTCATAACTGATCCAGTCAAAAATCTGAAATATTCTGTGGATGATGCTGTTAAGCTTTCAGTTGTTGGCCCTGAGCTTCATGAGAAACTTCTCTCAGCTGAAAAAGCAGTGACTGGGTACAAAGATCCATATACGGGCAACAAGATTTCTCTATTCCAGGCCATGAAAAAGGAGCTTGTACTCAGGGAGCATGCTATTCCTCTACTGGATGCTCAGTTTAGCACAGGAGGAATCATTGATCCAGTCAGCAGCCATCGTGTTCCCAATGATGTGGCTATTCAGCGTGGCTATTTAAGTAAACAAATGGCAAAGTCCTTCAGTGAACCTTCAGGTGATGTTAAAGGCTTCACTAATCCCAGCACTAATGAAAGTGTTACTTATAAGCAGTTGCTGGAAAAATGTGTAAGAGATCCCAACTCTGGCCTGTGCTTCCTGCCTCTGTCAAAGGTTGAAGCTCCTGCTCCAGTTAAGAAATCCTATCAGTACACAGAGGAGCAAGCCCAAACCGATCTTGCTAACACTCAAATTGAGATCCCTCACAAGAGTTTTGGAGGAAAGAGTATGACCATTTGGGAAGTCATGAACTCAAATATGCTTCCAGAAGAGGAGAGACGCCGCCTCATGGAGCAGTATCGCTTAGGGCAAATCACAAAGGAAAGAATGTTAATCATCATCATTGAAATCATTGAACACAGAGAAACCCTGAAGTCAGAGCAGAGCATGTCATGTGATGTCATCAGAAGAAGAGTTACTATTGAGGAGCTTTATAGTGCGCGAATCATTGACTTGCAAACTTACAACCTTTTAAAACAAGAAAAGTTGACTATAAGGGAGGTCATGGAAATGCCATCAGTAAAACAGTATCTCTTTGGTACTGGGTGTATTGCTGGAATTATGTCAGACAGTCCTCCAAAGATCAGCATATACCAGGCTATGAAGAGTGGAAAGATTAAACCTGAGGTTGCTTTGAATCTCCTGGAGGCCCAAGCAGCAACAGGATTCATGATTGATCCAATTAAAGATGAACTTCTAACTGTGGATGAGGCTGTGCGCAAAGGACTTGTAGGCCCTGAACTTCACGACAAACTTCTTTCTGCTGAAAGAGCAGTGACAGGCTACAAGGATCCTTACAGTGGAAAAGTAATTTCTCTCTTCCAGGCAATGAAAAAAGACCTGATTCCTGAGGATTATGCTCTGAGGCTTTTAGAGGCCCAGAATGCAACTGGTGGATTGATGGATCCTGAATACTGCTTCCGCCTCCCCACAGATGTAGCCATGCAACGTGGATACATTAATAAGGAGACACTAGACAGATTATCTGAACCTACTGGGGATGCGCGAGGTTACACTGATCCAACAACAGATGAAAAACAGTCTTACGCCCAGCTACTGAAAAGATGCAGAGTTGATAAAGACAGTGGCTTGCATCTACTTTCACTGGCAGACAGAAGACTTCTCTTCAAGGGTCTCAGAAAGCAAATCACTGTAGAGGAGCTGCTTCTTTCACAGATTATTGACCAAAAGACATACAATGAGCTCAATGAGGGTACCATTACAGTGGAGGAGGTCAGCAGAGTGCTGAAGAAATACCTTGAAGGGATCAGCTGCATTGCTGGTGTGTATGTAGAATCTAGCAAAGAGCGTCTGTCTATTTACCAAGCCATGAAGAAGAACATGATCAGACCAGGGACTGCCTTTGAGCTCCTTGAGGCTCAAGCTGCCACGGGATATGTAATTGATCCTATTAAGAGCCTGAAACTAAATGTCACTGAAGCCGTTAAAATGGGTGTTGTTGGCCCAGAGTTCAAAGACAAACTCCTCTCAGCTGAACGAGCTGTTACAGGCTACAAGGACCCGTATACTGGCAAGATCATCTCACTGTTCCAGGCTATGAAGAAGGGCCTCATTCTGAAAGACCATGGCATACGTCTGCTTGAGGCTCAGATTGCTACTGGTGGAATCATTGATCCACAAGAGAGCCACCGCTTGCCAGTGGAAACAGCATATGAGCGCGGCCTATTTGACGAGGAAATGAATCAAATCCTCACTGACCCATCTGATGACACAAAGGGCTTCTTTGACCCAAACACTGAAGAAAATCTGACTTACCTACAGCTGTTAGAGAGATGTATGACAGACCAAGAAACAGGTCTTGCTCTTCTGCTGCTGAAAGAAAAGAAGCGTGAGAGGAAGACATCATCCAAGTCTTCTGTTCGCAAACGCAGGGTTGTCATCGTTGATCCAGAGACAGGGAAAGAGATGTCTGTTTATGAAGCGTATCAGAAAGGGCTCATCGACCACCAGACATATCTCGAGCTCGCTGAACAGGAGTGCGAATGGGAGGAAATTACCATCACCTCATCTGACGGAGTTGTGAAATCCATGATCATTGACAGAAGGTCTGGTCGGCAGTATGACATTGACGATGCAATCTCACGGGGTCTTATTGACAAATCAGCTCTGGATCAATACAGAGCAGGAACTCTGTCCATCACAGAATTTGCAGACATGCTATCTGGAAACATGAGTGGTGTCAGATCACGTTCATCGTCCTTTGGCTCCTCTTCCTCCTATCCCATGAGCCCAATACCTTCTATTAAAACACCAGCAACCACTTGGACCGACCCAACAGAGGAAACTGGTCCTGTGGCTGGAATCTTAGACACAGACACACTGGAAAAGGTGTCTGTCACAGAGGCCATTCATAGAAATCTTGTTGACAACATAACAGGTCAGAGGTTGTTGGAAGCTCAGGCCTGCACAGGAGGAATTATTGACCCAAATACTGGAGAGAAATTCTCTGTTGCAGATGCTATGAACAAAGGGCTTGTGGATAAAATCATGGTGGACCGTATCACTCTAGCACAGAAAGCCTACAACGGATTTGAAGATCCCAGAACAAAATCCAAAATGTCAGCAGCCCAAGCTCTTAAGAAAGGCTGGCTGTACTACGAGGCCGGACAGCGATTCCTTGAAGTCCAGTATCTCACTGGTGGATTAATTGAACCAGATGCTACCGGCAGAGTGTCTATAGATGAGGCAGTGAAGAAGGGCACCTTAGATGCGCGCACTGCACAGAAGTTACGAGATGTTAGTGCATACTCAAAATACCTCACATGCCCTAAAACTAAACTTAAAATCTCCTACAAGGATGCTATGGAAAGAAGCATGACAGAGGAGGGGACTGGTCTACGACTACTTGAAGCATCATCCCAGTCTAGCAAAGGTCTCTACAGTCCATATAGCATCAGTGGGTCAGGCTCCGCTACTGGGTCACGGTCCGGCTCGAGAAGTGGATCCAGGTCAGGCTCCAGAAGAGGCAGCTTTGATGCCACAGGATCAAGTTTCACAACAACCTTCTCTTCATCTTCCTACAGTTCACCAAGCTATGGCCGCAGATACTGACGAGTTAAGGAATGAAGGTTATACTAGAAAACCACAGTGTTCACCAGATGCCTCATTCTCAGTGGAATAAAGACTACCTTTTTCTGCTCTGCATGTGGTTGTTACAGGACTACAATAAAATATAATTATTCAAGTTATGCAAATTGAAAATTTTAGTTTTTGTATATTTCATGGTGGTGCATGGTTATGCCTTCTGATTACCATGCTGTAACCAGCATATGTAAGAGCTGTTTATTATTTTAAATATCTACAAATGTACAAGTGATATTTTTTCATTTTTTAAAATTTAATATCATTTGCTGTTCCACAAACATGGATTTATTTACTTTAAATATTGTGACTATAACCAAAACTGTAGACCAAGACTGATTGTTAAAGAAAACCAAACAGGGTGTACAAACACATTTTTTGTACGTCTGTATATTTCTGAATATTGAAGGCTGGATAAAGAGATCTAAAAGCCACTCTGCAGAGCAGAATAAGGAGTCTCCAGTAAATGAATAACACTAAGATCTTTTCTCTCCTGGGCTTTACTCTGCCAAAAACTGAACTTTGCTCATTCTAAAATGTCTGTCACGAAACCAAGAATCAAAGCAACATGGTACCCGTGTTACACGAACCACAACGAGCAAGTACCCACAAACAGAAGGAATATTAACACCATCCAATGGTTCTGGACTTTACACAATCTAATACATACCAGTCCATGCATTTTCAGAAACGTATAAAAGGTGTGTAAAGACATAAATTACATTTACAACTTTGTGCTATTTTTGTGCCATTTAGTATCTATGAAGTCCTAAAGTCTCAAGTTTTTCTCCTGTTCTGAATTTCTCATATATTGTTTTCACAGTTCGTCTTGTCTCCACCCGTTACTCAAGTCTTCCAGAGACCTTCCAAAGACTACACAAACACAAATGCTCATAAGATGTTTCTTCAGATTATCCTTAATGAACCATTTTCAGACCTGCATTTATCTAAAACTCATTTTAAAAGGCCTAAACCATGCTTTGTAAGTGCCTGCAAAATACTGTTTAACACTTTAGTGTGAGTGTTGAGTATTATAAGAAGGTGCAGTGGTTACACTGTAAACTGACTGATGCATGACTGAAAGAGCAATGCTACCCTTGATTGTGTGATTACTGTGTTATCAGGTAAACCTTTATACAGTCCAACTAAGTCACAGTCATTCAATTAATAATAGTTAAATTTAGGGTGTATTCACACAGGGCTAAATGTATGGTTTGAATGTAGCTAAGACGTATATCATCTGAATAGTTTTTCCTTCACAGACAGATAATGTATGTACTGTATATTAACTATTATCTAGAGCACTATTGCTAAAAGCCATTAAATAACATTTTTTGAGAAAGATCTTTAAGCTTTGCCACCAGATCCAGTATTTGTACTCCCCCCCCCCATACACTTCTTTTGATTGCAATTGTCCTTTGTAAAGCTACACATTTGACCTATAGCATTTTATTTTCATACTTTATATTTCTGCTTTGCATGACATACTGACATTTAAAAAGGTGCAAAATGAAATAGTTATATCTATTAAGACATTTGTTTTATTATGTTTCAAAGGGTTTGAAGGATGTATTTTAATGAAGGTCATCAAGCCTTGTTTAAAATGGTGTATTTATAATAAAATGGTGACAAGGACTTTTATTGTAACAACCTACACTATGTAAATAAACATGGAAATGAAAAACTCGCTCATGTTTATTCATTGTGATTTTGACTAACTGAAAGCTGGCTGTTCATTTACCTCAGTTACCTGTAGCAAAGAGCATTTTCTGAGAGTGGTTTCAACACACTGCTGCCATTGCTTATTATCACAGCCATATTTTTATTTGCCCCTTACTCTCCATGTTTCGTGTACTGTTTCAGCACTTACAAAAATTACTCCCATAACTACTACTTCCAGAAGTTTTTTGATGGCAGAATACTGACACATAGAGGCTAACACGGGAAGAAGTACTCAAATCTTAAACTAATAATGCCTAAGTTTAAAGAGTAGAGTATTTCACTATATTCAGTTTAACTGCAGTTGTGAGTTAATTTTTGCAGGATTAGCTTAATATAAAAATCATATATTAATAAAAAAGCCGGTGTATGATTTTTGGTTTAACTTCCTGTCACTACATAAGGTGGTTAAAATCAGCTCGACAATTACCGACTGATGTTACTATTCTGAAGTCTGTAGATAACAACACTTTTTAGTAATAATTTTCAAACAAATCTGAATTAAACGTCTACATTTGTGTTATTAACAGCAAACAAATTCTACATTGTTTAAAATACACTTATATGTGCTTTTAGTAACATTTAGAGCATGTACTTGAGTACTTTAGTATTGAGTTTGTATACTTTATACACTGATTACAAGTTATTAAGCTCCAACTAACACACAGACTGGTCAAGTCACACACCTGACACATCTGAAAGCAAAACGAGCTGCTTTCATCCTAACGCTAAAATACATTTTACTGTTTCTCTCATATTCCACGTGTGAAAGACTCACGTCTTCAGACTTGTACTGTTGTGTGTCAGATAATAGTTTTCAGCGGGTCAAGAGTTTGCTCCACAATAACGGCTGCACCTGCTTAGATGTTATTAAGACAGTAAATTAAACTTTCACACAGGTCTGAGCAGTCACGGAGCTGATCACTGATTGGCCTCATCGACCTCTGACTACTCACAATGATACATTTTATACAAAGTTGTGTGTAAATCGGTGGGAATCTTCGGTTTGCAGACAGACATCTGCGGCACAACAAAATATATTGTCGTTGTCATACAGGGGCTTGGTATTTTTATCATGTCTCTATCCAAAGAAAAACTAACTCTACTGGGGGCCGCCGCTGAAGTGCCGCGGCAGCCAAAGTGCACCCGGTGCCGACACCACGGGATCGTAGTCCCACAGAAGGGCCACATGAAGCTCTGCCCTTTTCTCAAATGCGCCTGCAGGAGGTGCTTTCTCATCACGGAGCGGACTCGGATCACGGCCCTGCAGCGAAATCTGAGGAGAGCCGAGGAACTCAGAAAAAATGAGAAGCGAGCGGCGGCTCCGGAGGCCTGGAACGCCTCATCACATCTGTCTGACGTTACACGGGCCCCGGAGAGTGTCGTGACCATCGCACGGAGCCCCGTGGATCTCCTGTGCGGACCAGCCGCAGGAGGAGAGCGTGTGGCCGGTTCGGACCCCACAGGTGTGCTCACTTTCCCTGAAAAGTCAGGCAACGTTACCCCCTGTAGCAAGTGACATTATTCTGACTGTTGTACCATAATGTTCGACGTTAGCTGTGGATATTACTGTAACAGTGACCTAACCTATTCAGTAATAGGCTTATAGATATTTACATTTAACAGAATTATGGCCAAACATTAGTTAACTTTCTCAAATAAGCACCGCATTAAATAGCTCATTAAACAGCAAACGATAGAAAAGTAAGAAGTAAGAAAATGGCTGACAGGACACAGAGACGTTTCGCTGCTTCGATCTTTTAAAAAACATACGATTAAAGATTTGACTTAACAATTAAATTATAAATTGTTTATAATATTGTTTATCTTATATTTCATAAACTGTGCGGTAACGTTACGTGTCGGAATATTTAAAAGTAAGCGTTAGAGATCAAACGACCGGCGGGTGACGTCACCAACCGTCCGGACACCTGCACATCTGTCGAACGGAGCCATCACGCCCGCGCGCGCGCGCACTGGGGCTGGGGAGAATGGCGCGAAAAAGGAGGACGGTTTTCTAAAAGATATTTAATATTTCTGGAGTTTTCATTACGAAAATATTATCTTTGGCGCATTTGGATACCGTGTCAGTAGTAATTATTGGTTGGGAAAATGTAAGTATAATTTCAATGTTGCTTGACTATCTTAAACCCAGTTCATTCATATATTGAGAAGATTTTTGGATACATTTTCTCAACTTCGAATAATTTTCATTTTGGATAATGAAAATAATCAAAAATTAGAGCTCTGCCAGTGTAACCCAGTGTACTTTCCATTTTGCAATGGATTTTGGCTATATTATAAATGGATGAGAGAGAACTCTTTCACACTAAAAGACAAATAAAATTAATAGGAATGTTTTAATTTTCAAATGTAATAAGTGTCTAACTTTTCCTCCCAGGTGCCCATAGCTTTGGTGAATTAAGACCATCTGCACTGCTGCCTTTCATTCATTTTCCACTAAGGATGTCTGCTCATTATCCGAGCCACTTCCACTTCCACAATGTGCCGTGGCTGACACCTGTACCTGCTGCGCTGTACGACCGTGGCCTTCAGGGACCCCTGCTGTTCCCTCACTACCAGCAGAGTGCAGTACATTTCCCACCTCCACCAGAACATGGACCCCCTGCTGTAAGTGGCTTTTTCTCTCTTTTTATAAAATATACTGTAAACCAGTTGTATTAAAAATAAGCTGTTATGGCCTTCTACTTCATGTAATATATACAGTATATCCCTGTCTTTCCTGTATTTGTTTAATGGGTCAGAACCACAAACAGATTTTCTTCACCCTCCAACCACCCCCACTCCCAGAGGCTTTCCAGGAGGAGCAGGTGTCAAAGCAAAACCCCCAACCTCCACTGGCCAAACATGCCGACCCAGACATAGTGGAGCTGGATTAAAGACGCAGATCGTTTTTCTCATTTCATGTCATTCATATTTGCTCCCTGTTAACAAACATGCTGACATTTGAATGTTTCTGCTCTCTGTTCACCGTTAATGTTCTGATAAAGGGTGGACGCTGTTTACTCAAGTTGGGAAAAAAAGTTTAAATTATTTTATATTTCTATTTTGAGAATTAGTAATAAAAACAGTTGATGTTTTCACACCTGTCCTCTTGACTTTTTGACTGATGAGAGTTTTAACACTATTAAAATAATTATAACTGAGCACTGGTCTACTTTCTTAAACACACTGTAAGATTTTCCACCCAGTGTCAGTTCATTTCTAAAACAAGTATAAAACACCACTAACTCTCCAACATATTTATCACAGGCTGTTTATTATTAATTCAATACATTATCACAGACACATTTAAATAACTAATCATGTGTAACTTTCTTGTAACAGAATTTACATCTTATTTTTGAAATTTATTAATTAGCTATAATTATTACGTAACTACTACAAATATTGAAGAATTTCCCCAAGGGGATAAATAAAGTATCAATTGTTATTATTATTATTATTAATAATAACATTTTTAACTAACACCAGTAAGCAATTTGCTAGCCGAGTCATTTGTACATATGATTACATCTCTAAACCTATTGCACACTTTTAACTGATACTTTTATACATCATGTTTTCCATGTGAGGAATGTGAACTTAAAATAAGAATAGAAACTCATAATGCTACGTCAGGACTGGAAGATAATCTCACATTATTAAGTTTTAGTATTTAAGAATAAAAACGTTGTTAGTCATGTGGTAGAAAGTAGCTTTAAACTTTAAAACAACACTGGAAAATAGCCCATTCTCTATAACCCGTATTCTTCCTCATTTCAGTTTTTACATATTGTAATATTTGCCCATTAGGTGGAGCAGACACTCCATCGATGACCATCACTGACTTATCAGCCTGGCACTCATTGGAATTCTCCAGTTCTAGACAACAACACACATGAAAATATAATCTGAAATAAAATTCTAGCTTTTGTTTAGTTTCTTTTTTCCTCACCCAGTCCTAGCCATTATTTTTGCAGATTCAGTCAGGAAGCTGCTATCTTCCTAACCCTAAAATACATTTTAAAATAGCTGAAGTTCTCTGTACAATGATAGTACATCAGTACTATGTGGTTTAGCATTACAAAAACAATAAAAGGCATGAGTTATGAAGCCCTGATCTAACAGTAAATGTAGATCAGGTGATATACATTTCACAGTGATCCTGTACAGGCTGATGATATTTGTCACTGAAGTGCTTTGAGCTTTGTGAAGATTCACAGGAGGAGGTGTTCGCTGTGACACCAGGCTCCCTGCTTTCACTACTCAGGTGTGATTTTCTGATTACTGCCTGCATCAGCAGCTTTAAATGCAGCTGTTAACAGCTGATATTGTGTGTGTGTGAGAGTGTCTGCCTGCCAAAAATTACCAATATTACTTAATTACTACAAAATTGTAATTAGTAAATTAACATTTTTAACTATCAACAGTAAGTAATTAGTTAGTAGTGCTGCCTGACACTGTTGATTTATGAATTCCTGAAAATCTCTTTCCCAAATTGTTCACATAGTTCACATTCTCCTCCTTCTCCCCACCACTCCCTCTATCTCTGCTGGATTTTAGCCACCATACGTACAGTATGTGGTATACTTTCTGTAAACACTGCATCACTTTAAGGAACAGTCTGAAGGGCCACAGACAGGTCTCACTCAAACATTATTAAGCATATGAACGTTTTACTGCACACTAAACTATGCACAGCCAGAACCATACTTATCATACTTTTACCCCATAATGCATCAATGCTTGAGTTTACTCTTCTTGTTGCAGCTGCTTGAGATGGATCAAACTTTAACAACCTGATATACTTTTAGTTTAGTCATGTTATTCCCACGAATCACAAGATAATGAGGGGGTATGAGATGATTGATAGGTTAGAAAAAAAGAAAATAATGTGATAAACAAATCTATATTTATCTTATGGACTTTGCTGTAAAGGTTTTTTATTTAGAAAATATTGTATAATTTTACCTCTTTGCATTTACACATAACAAAATGTCAGAGAATCACAAAATTAAATACAGTTCAACCCGAGGCCAACAACTAATAGATGGTGTGAAAATTCACTAAAAAAGCAAAGAGAATAGTCTCTAGACAATGATCTATCACATGTCTGCCCCATAGTTCATTCTATGTCTATTTTAACCAGTAAAAAGTCTACTCTGACCCAAACATATTTCATCCAATATATTTTTTATCATATTACAGTACAGTACCAGTGTTCATCTCTGTGTCTGTGCAGTAATTTAAGACACATTTCAAGCCCATGCCCACAAGGATGTAAATTTAAAAATATATATGTTTTATATATCTGTTAAATTATGTTTAGGAATAGTGTGACAATGAAGGAATTTACCTTTATCTCTCTCGCGTCCACATTGTCACTTTCGGACGTTGGACAAATACAGGCCCAGGTCATCACTCTGAAAAATTAAGAGTCAGAGCAGGAAGTAGTATTAGTATTAGTAGTATATAAGTAAAATTGAGCATATTCACAACCAGACAAGATATTTTGTTAACACAGTACTTATAAGGTGCTATTAAATTGAGTTTAAAATGTTTAAAGAAATATTTGGGTGGACAAATAACATCCACCACTACACCTATAACAGAAGGCACATCAGTCAGCATAGACTGCAGTAAATCTAACATAAAGTTGTGTGAATGTGGAGAAGCTCAACACTGCCAACACCAGATACCTTTTTGTTGAAGCAAGTGATGAAAGAATTAAAACCACCACACCTTGCCCCAACCCGACCTTCAAGTATCACAGTAAGAGGATCTTTTTCGCTGCTGTAGATCTCAGTATAACCTGATCTGTTTTCTAATGAATACATTAGAAAAGGTTTAACACACGCTACAGTTGCAACATACTTGCATTTAGCTCACAGCTTATCCTGCTCTTTTATGCAGGAAAGTTTACATCCTCTCACTAATGTGGCCCACTTCGGAAGATCTCGGTTTTTGTTTATCTTATTCATTAAATGCACTGTGATACTATGATGTGATTACTTATAACATGAAACGTCATCAGACTGCTGGGAACTGCTACTGTTTTACCCCGGTTTATTTTTAATCAAAGATAGAGTGGTGGGAGGAGAAGGTGGTCTGGGGTTCAGGATGGTTTCCCCATCCAGGTAGTCGGGCCGCCATCTTTGTTTTGATTCTGTCAGTCCCAGTTTTTGTATTTCGGTGGACATAATATTTTAGCACCCAGATGGCCAGAGGGTCTTTGACGATTCTACACAGACAACTCTCGAAATCAGGGGAAGTGTTGTTAAACGACCCTCCGTCTTTCACAAACGTCACCTGTTACCTTTGGTTAACGTCAGTTAGCATTAGCGCTGTATGCTAACACACGAGAAACACAAACATACGTTAAAAGCTTCCACTGTGTTTAAATCAGAAACCTGACACACCGGCAGAACACGTTACACGGTAATAAACATATCACCCTAACCGTTGCCAACATATGAACTCATGCTTTATTTACTTTAGCAAACTTAATATTGTCGATGTGAAGTCGTTCAATGGCTGTGAAATCCCATAAGTGAGCCGTGTTTCAACATGTTTAAAAAAATGTTTACCTGCCAACATTTCTGATTGCAGTTGAAGGTTTATTCCTTGTTTGTCTGGAAACATTTCCGTAATTTTATGTTTGGTTTTTTTTTTGGTTTTTTTTTTGCAGTAGTCGGTCTTCATTAACCACAGGTGTTTAGGTTGCATTCAAAAACCCACACTTATGTGGGACGTTTGAGTTCTCTGACCCTGACATTCAAATCTTACCTGAACATACAGCTAATCTGGGCTGTGGAGATCTGCTGAAGGAACAACACAGTGCTTCTCAGGACATATCAGATTTCTGTTTTCCAGAATTCAGTTTAATATGACAAGTAAGACATGACAACTAACGAAAGTATGGTTGTGTTGTCTGAAGTCCGTACCTGTTAAAGTACTGTGCATAACTAAAGAGACACAGGATGTGTTTATTGGGCTCCTAAAACCATTCCTGAGGAAATTCATAACTTCAAACAGGCTAGTTATGTAACGTTAACCATAGCAACATAAGCAGCTTAGAGAAACTATTAATTGGTTTTACTGATGGTTGAAGGCTACAGGAATACTCTCAAATATTTTGACGAGACCCTCACCACTTTACTGATCCAAACGTTAATCCAGGCACAACTTTCTCACAAGCTACAGTCTATCCTTAAAGCCTTTTTAAGACCACACAGTGGTGGAAGAAATATTTAAAAATCATCGATTTCCCAGATTTGTCAGCAAATTTCACTTTAAGTATCAAAACAAAAATTTTAAAAAATGTCACATAGTTTAATCATAATCAAAATCATATTATTGGAGCGATTACAGTTTTTCACAATTGCTAAAACAGTAATCCTCATTCTTTGAACCTTCTTTGAACATTCTTTGAAGTGACCTAATCTCATTTTTCGAATCAGACACTCTTGGTCAAACCTTAAACACTGTTCAGGTACTTAGACATAATTTGCAAAACTCATCTGCTCTTTTTTCAGGACCTTAAACACATTTACATTGACCTGAACACATTTCACACTGGGATACACTTGTGTTGCAAAATCATAAACACTGACAGCAAAATGTGAACAAAACTCCAACACAGCTGTCGCCTTTTAAACACAAGTAACAACTGAGCACAAATGCTTCTATTGCGAGAAGACCAGCTGTCCGTTCAGAGTGCACAGTGTGTATCCATCTACAATGGACAGAAACATATAGAGGCAGAGGAGGAAGAGTTCAGCTACTGTATTGTACATCATGTTCTTGTTCATTGGATGACAAAGAGGGAAGAAGGACAAAATACCCAGTTTGAGCAGGTTCTCTATGGCCAGCATCATTAGGACATTCAGAGAAGAGAACAGGTAGTTGTTTCGTGTTGTACAACGCTTGACATACAGTATACTAAACATATCGTAAGTACTGTAATGTTCATTACAATACTATTTTTACTGGCTGTATATGATTGTAAGTGCATTTTCTCCTTTGTAGAATTGAGTGATGACCAAATAAGGGTGGTAGGACTGCTCTTTTCTCCACAAGAAGCACTCATTGTTGACATGGTTCATCAAAATAATGCCATCCAAGACAACATCAACTTTGACGGAATCAACAGTGTCTTTGTCAACAATTGGTTTTGGTGTCTTTTAAAGGTAAAGGACACCTCAACATATATAACTTTCTGGGTCTAAGAATTGAACCAGTCACCCTCAGGTTTGAAGGCAAGGACTCTACCCAGTGAGCTGTCATGCCACCCCATAGAGGGGCAAATGCCTCTAAATGCATATATGAGAAATATTTTCTGTTAACTACACGCCCTAGATACTGTGTCCTAAATTATTCTATGTAGTGTCTAGAGAATGCTCTGTGGTGAATATGATTTTTACTTTCTGTGTGTGTAGTCTGAACAAAGTGTTTGCTTTTGAACACAGGATAACTGTTTTTGAGATGATAGTTTGACTTGTAGTTTGAAAAGTCTGAGGTTTGAATGTAGTTAGCATTTTTGGATTTGTGTTGAAGGTTTTGAGAAAATTGGTAGAGGTTTCGTTGTGAAAAACTTTAATTGGAAGCAGCTTCTTTTTAAATTAAAGGTGCCCCGTGGAGTTTTCTTGTAAACATTTGTTTGCATTCAGTGTTTCATTAAAACAGTTCCAGAAGTGGGCATAGCAGATCAAGGAGCGCAAAAAACGAAGCAAGTGACTGATGCTCTTGTTTGTGTACAGACAGTAGAGGAGAGTGGACTGCACACAACCCTGAGGTGCTCCAGCACTGACGCTCAGAGTGGATGAGGTGTTGTTGTTAAACATGAATGCAGCGCACAATAGTACTAAAGCTACAACCGTGAAAGGAGATTTTTAATTTTTAGACAGTGTTGTAATTCTGTATCATAGCAATTTAAGCAAAATCTATAAAGTGACATATTTGCACATTTCCATCCTTCCATAATATTACCCGTCTTTTAATGTGCAGGGGCACCAATTTGAAAAAACATTTTATTTGACTGAAAGCTTTCAGCTGTATAACTGTAGATAAGGTGGTGAAACAGATTGTCAAAACAATTAACTGGATACAGCACATTCTTAAAAGGAGTGTACTAACCAACTACCAAAGACGAGGGTTTTTCTTCAGAATCTCCACTGTGATTAGTTATCACACAGTGTGAAGACAATTATCTGCTTCAGTGACAAATCATGAGCCTCGATTTGTTGTCCCTTCTCACTTATTAAGTGCAACCAACCCCTTTTTAGTCACTGGTTTCTTCTGAAATCCAGTTAGGATGTTTTTCCACAGAAGAAGCTAGTAACATGTAAAAGCATTGTAGGTGGTGTTTGGTATTTGTTTGCAGAAACAAGCTGCCAAATACTTCACCTTTGGAAGAAGTTGAACTCCACCAACCCTTGGGAGGAATCTAGTTTGGTTAGATAAAGCTACCTAATAATTAGTTCAAACTACTTTCTAAAAAAAATAAAATTCACAATGTACATGTGATAGAGAATTATAACAAAAAAGTTAAATGACTGACTATTACATCTGCCCACATCTTTGACTTCCATTGTTTCACCTAACATATCTTTTCAGGTAAGGGTGGAGGAAAAGCAACCTTGACGGAAAATTTGTGGTCTCCAACCAACTTTCCTCCGATTAAAGGAGCTACTCGAATGAGCAGTGAAACATGTCAGCCAAACCAAAAAGAAGTTCAGTTGCTGTGACTCAACTTCCCGATAACTTCGCCTGGATGACTGAGAAAGTAGACTGAGTTGATTAAACGTGAAAAGGGTGAAAGAGTTTAATCCTCTGTCAATCAGAAAGCTTGAAGTTTCTCAAATTAAGAGTAAGTATTGCAGTTACCTGAAACATTTAACTAGTATGCCAGTAATGAAACAACATTAAAAATCAATTTTAATAGATTATTACACTTGATACAGCTGACTAACTAATCTTTTTCCACAGACCATGACATGATATACTTAGTTGGTTAAGAACAAAAGTTTTCCCAAGTAGCAACACCTCATGTAAGGAGCAATTCTCTATTCACTTCTGAGTGTCTATGCATATACTGTATGAATATATCTTTTGTCTAGGCCTTAGGTTTTAAATGCCTGTGTTCAGTGGTCATTTTTTGTTGTAACATTTTATGTTGTTAGTCCTTTCGAACCTAAATTTAACTGTCATAGGTATGGTCGTGAAAACGCTACAACCTTTTTTAGTGATAAATATTCCATAGAAATAGAAATACAAGCGTTACATACAAGAGTTCACTAATGCTTTTTCTCAACATCTGTAGCTGTTAAACCCTCAGGGGGTGGCAGCAAGACAGATTTAAAAATTATTGATTAAGCTCATTCTTCTACAGTGAAGCACTTTTGACATGTGTAATTAAGCAGTGTTTGAACGTCACTGTCAGGTTACCCAGTCAGCAGAAAAGCTGTCAGGGCGTTTGTTAACCACTGATGCATGTGAAAAGAAAAGTCGGGTGTGTCTGAGATAACGCAAGATGATAAAACCTGTCAAATGTGGCTCAGGAATTCAGACCACACTAAATGTTCTTTAACGTTACATTGTCCAGATAAAAGTGCTGATTGACTTCAAAAGTCAACAGAATGTATGTAGGAATAACATTTTTTTGTGTTAAAAATTAACTGGAGCAGCAAACTCTTCTGTCAGTACTCTGAATATTTGAGTTTCAGAATCATTTTTTTTCTCAATTCATATTATTGACATATATACTTGTGAGGACATTTTAGTGTGTGTGTGTTTGTGTGTCTTGGAGTGGGTTTTGTGTGTGTGCGTGCGCGCACGTGTGATGGAAGTGTTGCATTCATTCTGAGAATCACAGTAGATTTCACTTTTCAGGTTGTGGCGTCACATTGCTGTGCAGCCAGACGCTGCTGACTGATTCTCATGTCTCCCAGAGGCGGTCTTCAGATTAGGAATTGGGTTTAAGTTGAGTATGATGGGGATTTGAGACAGGGTGTGCATGCAAAGAGCGAGGAGCTTAGTAAGGAAGTATGTCGTCAATAACAGTCTTTATGATTTGAAATAATCAGAACAAAAACACATAATCTAACAGATTTATTTAAGACTGCTTCTAAAGAAAAGTGGACACATATTAATGACACAAGGTAGTGAGGGGTGAGTTCTGTGTGGGGCCGACATGAACAGACAATGGAAACACTATTTACAAAACATTCAGTTTCAGGCGGACTGGGAAAGTCCTGAGTAATATCCTGAAGGACCTTCAACAATGTAGAGAGCAAACAGAAAAAAAGCCTTTTACTCTTAAATGGGCAAAGAAAGAAACATGACAAGAGCTCTATACGGTAAAATCCAATGAATGGAAGAAATTTCACAATAAATCATTCATCATACTGTAAAACCTGCCAGATTACTACATAAAGTGGGTGTAGTTGGTTTCAGAAAACAGTGGAAATTAGCCAAGACAAATTTTCCCCCTGTGGGGTGAATGCCTTGGAGAAACTGTCACAGCTGTCAGGCTGCCTGTGCAACACTTCTGGGAGTTTTCTTGTCTTCTGTATCTCAACTCAGTTTATTGCAGCTTTTACTTTTGCTCCTGAACTTGCTTCTGTTTTAGCAACCCTGAGAAAATCATCACCCAAACATGCTGTTCTCATCAGCATTTTAGAGGTCTTTGGCCTTTGGTCTGCTTATTGTCCTTTTATTTCCCCTCAAACACAAACTCTTTGACTGCCATTACTGGTCAGCAGTCAACTATAGTCACTGCATAACTGAATTCTCATGCTGCTTCTCATGTATTAACATTTCTGCAAAACAGCTTTTAAAAAATGAAACTTCTTTATTTCACTTAAAAGGAAAAAATTAATGAGCCTCTGAGTTTTTCAAAGATTATTGGGTATGTTTTTTTTTTGAGAAACTTTTGTTCTGTGTTGTGAAAGTGTGTGTTTGAGAAACCATTAACCTATTCAAAACATGTTCAAACTTGCGTTTTACATTTCAGTGGAAGTAAATAATAAAAGTGAAAGGTGATTTTAAAACATCCAGCCTACAGCCAAACTCATTTCTGGCACAGTACCTTAGTTGAAGTGGAATTAATTGCTATTTTCCTAGGAGCAGTTACTTGTGTAAATGCTACAACATATCACAGCTTGTGTGAAAATGTGATACATGGTTCATGTTTCATCAGCATGTTCTGAGGAGCTGCTCAAATATATTTGTTCAGTGCAATTAAGGGTGACAATGACTGGAAATGAGAACAAAATTATCTGTAAATTGTAACTCCTCCACTATTCCTGGAGACACAGATGAAAAAGTCTGCTGGATAGACCACATGACTATGTGTGCAATATTTTAACCAGACAACGTGACTGTGCAATAGACCACATGACTGTGTGTGCAATATTTTAACTATTTATACTAGGTATTCATATTTTGGTACAATCTATACATCTCTCTCTCTCTCTCTCTCTCTCTCTCTCTCTCTCTCTATGAATGTTGACTCACAGTGTCTCCTAAAAATTAAGTTTGGATACAACTGAACTGCAAATGCGATTACATTTTCGTGGGTAACATATCTGTTAACACAATGATTATATGCTCATACTTAATGTAAAGACTCTGCTAACCTAAGAGGATGGGAGGGATGCTGTATGTGTAGGAGCCCAAAATGAATGGCCAATCATGGATTTCATATACAGCCTGATGTCACAGTGTGTAGCATCTTGAAAAAATCTCTCAAAAACAAATTGTATTGGTCAGACTGAAACCTGGGTTTTTCCCAAAATCAAAGTAAACGTTATTGTCATCTCTGCTACTGTACAGGTACATAGAGAGATGAGACGACGTGGCTCTAGCTTGATCAGTACAGAACAAATAGGCATAAAGAATAACTAAAAACTATATATATATATATATATAGAATATACAAAATCTAAACTAGCTAATGTACAATATAAAAATATACACTTTAAACTGGGAATAAACTAAAAACGGACAGGAAACAATTTTCACATGTGGTATTTCACCTTCATTGTAAGTCCTGAGATTGTCTTCATGCATTCGATTGTGTATGAGGTCCATAACAGTACAGTATGAAATGTATGACGTAGGTGATAAGCTGTTATTTTGTGCATTAAATGAATGTTGATTAGCATTGTCAACCGCTGAAGAAAATAGTTCTGTTAAAAAGGGGAAAACAATCAGAGGCACTTCTCAAACACTGGGCAGTTCTGGATAACTGTATAATGGACTGATGAGACCAAGATAAACTTAATTTACTTAAGTTCTTATTTTCTGTGCTGTTTAACATATCGAGGTGTAACTAGCATCAAATAAAAAATGACATTCTGAACATTTCTCATGTTTCTCTGACTTTCTCATGATAAATTCAAATGTCTTCAGTGTACAAAAAAACAACATGTTTCCACACTCTTTGGAGGAGAGTGTGTACAGGTTAGTAAGGTAAGATTAAGCCTCTCTCCTTTCAGCGAGTCATACTTCCTTTGCCCTTCGGTTAATACATTTTCTTTAGTCACCATTATGTCACTGCTTGATCATCACACATTATACCAATCACATTTGGATATTTGCTCTATTTGCTCCCTATCACCTTTTAGAAAATGTTGTCTGACAAAACAAAGCTGTACTTTTGGTCTACAAGAGAGATACCTTAATTTATTTCCTCCAAAGAAAACAACCAAAATGTCACAGGGAGACTGGCCATGCAAATGCTACGCTTCAAAACTTGTTAATCTCGTTCAAGGTGTGTTGCCACATGGAATCAACACTTTTCCAGGTGTTCACAATTCCTCCTTTCTTCAGATGCTTGTAGACACCACGCCCGGCTTTAACTATAACACCACAAGCTTGATAATGTTGAAGATAAATGTCAGAAGGCAGGTTACACGCAAAAGACTTCAGCACAGGTGACAAAATCAGGTTATGTCATCAACACATTCTCTTCCTCAGGCAGTTGACAAATCATCCCATACTTGGTTGGCATTTGACTTTTTAGTATTTGTTGCAACATTATGTCAGATTGTTCTCATGCTACTAGAGGTTAAGGTAGTTATTTTTCTTAATTAATGACATTTAAAACTCTGTAAACCATTCCTAGGAAAGGTATGCTTTCGGTTGGAAAAAAGAAAGAAAGATCATTATTTTTCATCTGATTACTATTTTCAGTGATTTAAAATGGTATTTACAATTTACAGAAGTTGCAAATGTGACTGTCATATGTAAACTTCGTTCATTTTATTTCCTAAAAACACACAATCATGGCCCATAACATATGACTCACAGATATACTGATTTAAACATACAGTAAACTATTCAGTCTAACTTTTTTTTCACAAAGCAGTGCTGTTCAATGGAGTTTAACAAGGCCTTCCTGCAGCGCTACGCAGAGTGTGGCGGAGCATGGCGGAGCAGGGAGAGGGATGGCTGCCCAGAGCAGAGTGGTTTGATCATGAGTCTCGGTACTAGTGCTAGTTTAAGTTGCATATTGTAGCTATATATAAATATTCTGGAGCGCTGACATGTGGGAAAAGTGTTTTTACACTTGACTGAGTGATATTTCATTAGGAAATGAAACTCCTGTTTTAACTTTCACCTGCACATTAGTCAAAAAACATTGTTAGACTTAAGCATCACCATTATCATGTGACTAATGTCTGTGCATGTCGTTCATAACTAATAACAGATGTTTGTTGTACATGTCGTCTGTCTTGTGACGCATTTGATTTTTTATTGTTAATATCTAAGACGCAGAGTCTCTCTTGTTCTGTCAAGTTTTTGCTATTGACATTTGAAAACCTGCCAAACTTGAGGGAAGCTCCTAGACAATGACAAAGACATCTCTAATCATAGTGTATCTGGCTCGACTTGTCACAACCTGATAAGATAAGGAAGATAAGCATCTGTATCTAAGGCCCTTTTTTAACATGCAAAGGTATGTCCATTATGAAAAAGGTATGTCCATTGTGAGAGAAATCAAAGAAAAAGATCAAGATAATATTTAACACTTACTTGTGAACACATCAAAGATTTCCAAAGCCATACCTTACTTTGTCTTTATACACAATTATTAATTTAATATCCCTCCTCACCTAGAGTACAGTTAGAAAGGCTCAATTTGCTCACGGTTATTGTTTTAAAGCACAATAGACATGCTCTGAGGAAGTTTACAGGAATTCCTGGCATCCTGAGCTTAGCAAAAAGGTTTCCAGCAGCTATTCCATCATCATCCAATGAGAGGAGGTTCTTCCTCTGGAGGGGAGGGACTTAACAGCTTTGTCTATATCTGACCAGTGATCAGGGAGGACTCTGAGATGTTGGGAACACTTCAAAATCCTAATGTCTCTCTTACCAGCTGAGACTGTTTGCTAACCAGTGCGGATTTGAAAACTGTTGCTTTCCAGAGACCTGAGGTAAAAGCGATCTTTTTCTTTTCTTTTGAAAGATTGGTGATGGAAAATGCACTGTGTTTTATCTTGTTTCTAAGTTCTAAAAAACAAACCAGTCTCCTCAAAAAAAGCTTACTCTGTCATTTAAAGTGTTTTTTCATAGCATACCTTCTTTTGAGTGAGACAACATTGTCTTGTCAAAACTAAAAGTGAAAAAAAAATACTGCACTGTCAGCCAACACCCTCCTGATAAGAAGGGAAAGCAAACATTCCTCACTGATTACCTTTGACCAAGCTTGTTAAAATAACATTTTACACAAGTAGGTCTGTATTGTTTGTTAAAACTTTGGACAAGTCTGAACAATACATCTACATCAACCTTGGAGCTATTGACACATAACGCAAGTGCAACACTATGACATCTACAGAAGTTGTTATGCAACTGAAAATGATACTGCACTGCTTCTTTCATTTCTGTTTTTTATTGTTGACCTGGTGTCACGAATACACTGCAATTAAGACCAGAGTGTCACAGATTTCTCTGTATGTAATGAGAAGGTGACAAGATAGGCAATTTGCTGTTTGGTGCCAGTTTTGAAGCTGCTCCACAACTTTTTTTCCCCATCTGGCACAAAGGTGACAACTTCACTGGTTGTCAACTATAAGACTGCTTTCTTATTCAGACAGATGTTTGGCCCAGTTGAAGCTACAGAAGTATAACTCATATAGACAGGTGGGTGTAACGTTCATTAGTGTAGTGACTGAAAATCATTATGCACTCCTCCAAGATCTTTCTAGTAATCAGTAAACAGTAACTCAGTGTTAGTCAAACAAAATTATCTTCTAATCAACACATCTAAATTCATTATACATATCACAGGGGGGTTGCAGCCAAGTCCAGCTCACACTGGGTGAGAGGTATGATACATGTTTAAATAAACAAGTCAAAAGTCTATCACAGAGCTGACATATAGAGACAGACAAACATTCACAATCATGGGCAATTTCTCACCAATTAACCTAACCTGCAAGTCTGTGGACTGGAAACCGGAGGAAACCCAAGCAGGTTCAAAACCAAAACTTTTTTGCTTTGGGGTGAAAGTGCCAACTAGTGCATCACTGTGCAAGACCCACTGTATGAAATATGTGATCAAAGATTACTGGGTTTGCCATGTAGGAATAAAATAATGATTTAGAATACTGATGTTATTTAGCTATGCTACATGTTGAATTAATGGTTGTGTAAATTGAATTAAAGTTGTAACCATGCATCGACAGAAAGGAGACTGATCAGCAAATATTCTGATACCTGATTCCAGTAATTTTTCAAACTATAATTTAGCTGCAGCTTTAATGTGAGAATCTGCTGCTTTTTCTTCTTTAACATTTAACTGAACACGTTATACTGGACTTTAGGAAACTGTGATGGTTTACCGTTTTTTGTTTTTTATTGACCAAAAGACAAATCAAGCAGGTAACTGGCAGACGAATCACTATCTGCATCTCTCAGTATAATTAAAATCCAAAGAGATGTAACAGCACTCGGCAACAACTTCATTACGCATACCTGAATAGTCTAAACAAAATGACTGTCTTGATGTAAAGTCTACATAAATGACACATAATGTTCAGCTTTTGTTGTTTAGAGGTGTTAATTCAATTATATGTTTATAACACTAGCGTCATATTTAAGGGTGTTTTTGTTCTGGACTGCATTATTTGAAGGTGTGTCCCTCCCATTCGTGTATGTAAACGGAAAGGATATGAAAAAGAAGAGGCTCAGAATATAATGAAGTCCTTCATGCTTCTAAAGCTTTTTTGCGTTTACAGTATGATAAGCTAACTCATGTGGTGTAATAAATGTAAAATTAATGTTCAGTATCTCCAAAACATTCAAACATTTACAGCGGGTGACAAAGTCAAACAAGTTCAGCAGAGATCCTGCAGCTCCCTGCTGTTGCTGCACAAATAGTTTTAGTGTGCTGTGTAACAGATGCTTATGTAATTTAATGTGTACTGTAGGTTGACATTACAATAGTGTCATAACATCACCATAGTGGCCTACCAGGTGTTGCATTGCATGTTAGGTGTACACACCTTTAGCACACTGAGATTATGAATGACAACAGAGCACTATTTTATATGCACAGTGCACACAATCTATTTTACTGTCAGTAAGTGGTTTCCATCTTGTGCAGTATAGGTAACTAAGGACATTTTCTGACAAAATTTCTGAAAGTGCGTAAATAGTGTACACAACAGAGCGTTCATCTGATTTCTGATTATTTTCTCAGTTTAGTATTAAATCAGGGAGCAGTTTGTGAATTTCATGGCTGTATTCCCTTCCACACCCATTTTCTGAGCTATTATATTCACTCCTACAGGTGGAAATGACATCATGTATAATATAAAAAACAGCTACTAACCTGTCAGCGGTGTGGGTGGATAGACTCACAGTATTCTCCTCACAGCTTTGTAACAGTACGGGAGATGTTCAAACTTGAATGTTATTGGGCAGCTCTGCATGTTGATTTTACACTTTAACCTTTTTAGGATTCTAAGGTTAGATTTACAGTAGATTAACTGGTGTATTTACATCATTATTTTTTACAGAACTCAGCAACTTCTGGGATATCAACTAGAATTTAAAATTGGAATATGTATTTTAACAATGTTGGACGGTGCAGCACTAGAATCATGACGGTGAAGTTTAAAGGCTTAAGAACAGGATACTGTTTTTGTCTAAAGAATTTTCATGCGTGATGTTACAACACAGGGCATCTGGCTGTTCCAGTTTCAAAGCATTACTTCTTGGCATGCCAAAGCAAATATGATGCTTGTGCAACACATTCATGCTGCAGAGCATTCATTTCTTTTCTCATTTCTAATGTCTAAGCTGTGCATCAAAAGAAAAAAGAAAAGAAAAACTACCTCAATTATAACAGTTTAATTTTATCTATATGAATTTGATGGATTCATGGTGTACAAAAACAAAACAAAACAATATATATATATGTATGTATATATATGTATATGTATATGTATGCATATATATGTATATATATGCATATATATATGTATATATATATATGTATATGCATATATATATATATGTATATGCATATAT
>JAUYWH010000003.1:4212805-4259997 GCA_034779795.1 Ctenopoma multispine
TTGCCACAGGAGGCATCATTGACCCAGTGCACAGCCACAGAGTGCCGGTACAAGTGGCATATGAAAGAGGCTACTTTAATGAGGAAATGAACCAAATTCTGTCTGACCCCGATGATGACACCAAGGGCTTTTTTGACCCCAACACTAAGGAGAACCTAACTTACCTCCAGTTGGTTGAGAGGTGTGTCACTGATCCTGTCACAGGACTTAGCTTACTCCCCTTGCGCAAATGAACAAAAGAAAACCTTTCTTTATGCAATTAGTTTTGTGTTTTGCATAGTTATTTTTTTACGGTAGTTCACTTTTTCATTACTAATATTTCTTTTTTAGTCGGAAAACAAAATAAGATATTGAGTAAAAAACACACATGACTAATAGTACTTTCGGCCAGAAATTGATTATGAGAAACCTATGCTTTTCAAGAAGAGCTGCAGATGTTAAAAGATCTGATTACCATGAACACTATGAACATTTTGAGTAAGCATGCACAAAACATTTAGCCAATATCTATTCCCAGAAACTGAACCTAACCAAGGGAAACTGAAACTGAAATGGACTAAAAAGCGCAGCGCAGACACAAGGAGTTTCAAATTAAAAAAACAGAAAATGTCTTAATACATCGTACATTTAATGCTAAAAACTCTACTTGTGGTTGATATCTAAATGTCTGCTGGGGAAAAAATCTACTGGACTATCATGAGTTGACATGGAACAGTACATTTTATATTTGGGCTTTTTTTGGGGGGGCTAGTTTTCTGGCAACGCCAACCTTTTTCATTATATACAATACATGACAGTAAGTACAGTATCAAATATTTTAGATTAGTGATGCTTTTATATTGTTTACAGTTATTTCATCCTATGTCTGAGATCTATGGTTTTGATTGTTTTTGTTCTGATATGATCACAACTGTGAGCTCTGTTACCTTGCCTGCAGATGACAGACTTATCTACAGCATCTGGGCAAATACTTTTCTTACTGAAATATGATGTTTGCTGAGTAAGTAGAATGTGAGTCAAGTGAATTTAGTTTTACTGGTTCTGCACTGACCTCTCTTGCAAGCCAACCATGCATTTCTTGTATTTTTTGGAAAATGTTTCTTACTCAAACTGTTCTTGTAATTGGTATAATAAATAGATTATACTATTATCTGCCTTTCTTTTGGTCTTGATATGTATTGGTTCGGTAAAGGGGGTTCTGGGTGAACCCAACAATTAGGTCCTTTAAATCAAACTTCATATTTCCAATTCAGCAACAAAAAAGCTAACTAAATATATAACACCATGCTTTATGAAATATCTCTCTTACTTATGAACATTAGAAATACTTTTTCACAACCTTATTAATTCAGCAAGACAGATTCCATTTTAAAAATCACGAGAGAACAGCACTCTCTAGTGGAAAGACATTATAAAACCAGCATTATGCTGACAAGATTTCAAATATTTCTTGATAGACTTTTGTCTGCTTTTATTTTACTTTTACTAGTTAGCATTATAAATGTATAAAAAAAAGAAAGCGTATACATAGATATAATACACCCAAAAAATGTTGGTAAACAGAACTCAAATCCTTGCAGATTTACAACTGGTGATTCACAACTATGTACTGTAATTCAACAGGTCCATGTCACCCCATAACCCATACACAGACGGAAGTCTAGTTAAATATAATATATAAAGAGAAACATTCAAAGACATTACAGTACCCCTTGCAAATTAATTTAACAACATGTTGAACTAAATGATTATAAGAATTACTCCAATTTGTCCAGCAGCTGTTGAATATCTTCTTGGCCACGGTAAATTCTCTTCACTCCTCTTGGAAGATAGCGACAGGATGAAAGGTTGAGGTAGCTCAGAGCTGTCATTTGGCCGATGACTGACCTGATAAGTATCAGTAACAGAAGATTAAGATTATATTAAATATGCAGTTTGCAGTTAAGATGGAAAACTATTTGCTGAATACCTGAGGGCAGGTGGAGTGATCCTCGTCCCACTCAGGTTGAGTGAACGCAGCGTATCTACTTCTTTTGCCTGAGCAAGGTAACTCATGGCTACCTCCAAGTCTTCTTCTCTAAAAAGCTGATTAGCAATATCAAGCTGTTGCAAAGTCTGATTCCACTTTTGGGTTACCATGTGAAGTCCCTTCTTAGGTGACGATGACCCAATATGGCTGCTGTAATACAGCCCCCAAAACAAACATTCAAGCTCTGCCAAAACAAGGAGAAAGCCACAGGGAAGCATTGATTTATATATATATCAAATGTAAATACAAACCAAATGTGTTCACATAAAGCATTTCTAAGACCTAAAATAAAATTTAATAATTTCATCATTTATGTCTCATTTTCAATTAGAGTAAAGTAACGCAAACTTTAATGTTATTGTATTAAAGGTAAACCTACCAAGACAGGGTAATGAAGCAAGACCACATGGTGTTATTCTCGCACATCCCCGCAGGTCCAGCACCCGCAGCTTGGTGGAGTTGAAGAGAATATCCCACAAATCTTTGTCGGTCATGTAGGAATAAGACGTGGTTGCGATACATAACTCCTCCAGTAAGGGAAAGCCTGACGCTGAATCAGCACCACTACGCATTGTCTTATGAAGAGGTCTGACATTTAGCATCCGGAAGGTCTGATGGGAAGTACAATAGATGTACAATAGAAGTTTCACAAATAGAAATAGTGTACCATCATGTACATATACTGATTCATTACATCCTCGCAAATATGATAAAAGAAAAGCAAGGCCTCATGTACAGGGAACACGGTAGATGCCAAATGTACTGCTGTCAGCAGACATGCTATAAGTAATAATATAGCATTGCTACACCTCCAAAGGAAAAAAATTCTGGTGCCAAGTAAATATTTAACCTAGCATTGCAATTTAGACACAATATGAAACAATCGTCATATTAGGATATATAATTGAAATATTTTCCTATTTTTACCTTGAGTTTAGGGCATGCCATCTGTAGTGCCTGGATGCAAACAGAAAGTTCACAGTCTTTACTGTCAAGCTTTGTATTGACCTCCAACAACTCCAAATCAGGACAGCATCCCCTCTGCAACAACAAATGCAATATGGTATGTGCATTTAAATGAAACACGCTCTCTGGCTTTGACTGATCTGTAGCTTACAATTAAAAAAACATATGGAAATAAAAAGAGGGCTTACAGTAATGGCAGTTAGAAGTCGGTCATTCTTAAGTCCCTGTGTGAACCAAATTTGCTTAATTTGGCTCCCGTGATTTTCAAGGTACTCCAGGAGTCCCTCAACCTGGAACTACAGAAAAAGCTATTTGTCTGCTTTATAAAGTAACACGTCCAAGGAAATACTGGCTGTGGCTGGTATGTAGACAATAACTTATCTTTTATTTAGAGGTCATATTCTAGTCTTAACTTGATGCTAGGAGGCTTAAAGTTGATTGACTGATACACTTTGTGTTCCACACTGTACAGGTTGAATTTAGTGCAACTAACAATTAATTGTTTATCACATTCTTCAAAACTGTTTACTGAACTGGTCTTTGATATACCTCTGAATACTGGAGATTTATGGCCTGCAGAGACCGGCTGTGCCGACCGAGGCTGTGGAAGGCTGCCGCTGTCAGGCCTGTGCAGTAAGAGAGCGACAGGGAGCGAAGATGAGGGCAGAACTGCGACACAACCTAAATTTGATCACAGCACAAAGAGAAGAAATCACAGTACATGCAAAATTTTACTGTTGAAATTTAATTCTTCAGATTAATATATATATATATTTAACATATATATTTAATATGTATATATAACCTAAAATTTTACTGAGAAGTCTATGAATATACATATTTACATAACATGAATATCTTTTTGGATGAATTATTGCAACAGTACAATATCCCACACATTTTAACTTTTCATGACAAAGAAATGTCAAAAAAACAAGATGTAATCATGATGACTTACCTCTACTGCATAGTTAACATTATTTGTCCAGTGGCAGAGGGAGAAATCTCGCAGATGGGAGAATCTAGGAAATAACAATACTCTTTAACACAGTTCACATATTGTATATATCAGACCTCTTCGATAAATATAATAGTACAGACCTAATTGTTGCCAGCCAGTTAAAAGTGTCCTTGATCTTGTTCTGAGTTTTAGGCAACTGTTTTTTCCCTGGTGCAATCCAGCAGTGACTTACAGTCACTTTACGCCACAGAGCTGGACTGGCTGCAGCAGCGTTCCACAAACGACAAACGCTCCCGACTCTAAACCGGAAACACAACAGACAAAAGGGATTAAGTTCACTTAAGCAGGTAAAGGAGAAATCTGGCATTTAACAATCAAATGTGACTACTACCTGCACAAAAATGGCACAGCACCATCTTGGTTAACCACCATCTGAAAAATATTGATTAGCACCTCCTCAGGAAGACTTTCACCCCATCTATTGTCTGCTGTTTTCTGTGGCACAAGCACAGTCGTGTCCTTTTCCGTCTTAACTACTGGATTATTTTCCACTTTAGGCTTAGCATGGATTGTCTTTTTTTTCTTAATCTGGCTGGCTTTTGTCTTTCCTTTGGATACCTTTTTCTTTTTGCTTCTCTTCTTGTGGGGAGTCCAGGCTGAGCCATTATAATGAGAAGTAGTGCTTGAAATGACCAGAAGCATATCTTCCCCTTGATGTACAGTGTAGCCGACCTGAGCAGACCTGGAGACTCTGGCCTTTTTTTGCTTCTTTGCTTTTGCATTTGTTGGTTTACCAGCACTCCTCTTTAAAGATGACGTCTTTGCCTTTGGCTCATCTTCACTTTGACCTGATGTATTTGAAGTGCTTGGTGCAGCATCTTCTTGTCTTTTGCTGTCAGCTGAGGCTTCTGCTTCACAGGAATCCATTGTGCTGCTATCCAGTCTTCACGATGAGTTTTATTCCCAGGATCCCAGACATCAGCAGAGCAGTGACAAATCAACGTCTGAAAATACAGTAAAACTGTAACACAATAATGAAAATGTGCAAAATTAGACTCATTATTAGTTACGTGTCTCCAATGATTTAATCAAAGCACTGAATTTAAGTTTAACATTAGACATCGGTATAGAAACATATGCCTCAAATTTAAGTTTCAGTGTTATTTACAGTTTTCCGTCTGTATGATAGCAACGAGGTCCAGGCCCGAAAAAACTGACAGGCAAATGACTTTATATGGAAAGAACACGGCTTTCTTAAAAAGAACATCAGTAACAGGTGTAAGGTTGTCAGTAACTCAACAATCAGCTGTTAACTGCAGGAGGCTCCGTGAATATCAGTAATGATTGTTTGTAAACAGCTGACCAACCACATCCATCCTTCGTAGTTGTTTCCAACGATTTATCACATAGTTTACGTACATGACAACGTTTTAAGTGGCTTACATTTAACGGCATTTACTCACAGCATCACGTTGGTAACGATCTTTTTTTGCTACCTGACGTTAAATGAACAAGACTGGCTGTTAGCAGAGCTAGCTAACAGTGAGCTAACGTCAGTTAACAAGTCGCCGTGCATTCTAACGTAGCACGGAAATTGTCAGCCCAAATATTGCTACGCTGACAACAAACACTAACAGTAACAGTAGAAGTGTTTACTGAAATAGTGGCTATTATTGTGCATTTCTGTTTTTCATTACCTGATGCTAGTCTGTATGTGCTAACATCCTCCACACTCAATAATAGACCCACAATGCATTTGTTATCCTACCTGTGATTGGTGAAAACCTCAATAGCAGCCCGCCTTCTGTGACATTGTCCAATCACTGAGCAGCTCACTGTTTTCATCCCTCCACTGTGGTGGGTTGTTGAGGTTGAGAAGGAGCGAAAAGCAACACCACGGTGTTGTCGTTTCTGGGTAAGAATATGTTCTAGTAAATGCTGATATTACTCATTGTGCATTTTTGATTGTGTGAAAATACTGTGACATACAACACATATCTTTTACTCTAGTATTATTAACGTATTATTGCATTTTACTGTGCTTAATTCTCTGCAGGTAAAGTTGGTGCTAACATTAGCAAGTTGCACAAAGCCAACATTAGCATGCAGATACAGTATAATTCAGCACTTGTACTGATTTGCAGATGTGACTTTAACCAGAACTAGCAAGAGATTGTTTGGCTTGGGTATATTAGAGATATATTATATTAGAAAAATAAGGTACAGAATAAACTTCATGCATGTTCAGGTCGTTTAGTATATCCAGGGGTAGTGGGTCTATGTGGGGAGGGTTTTCCTTTATAGCTTTACTGCAAGTACCAGAAAGTGGCACAACATTACACAACCATCACCTTAACTATATACAGCTCACCAGATGTGGTATGCAAACCCAGTACACTTTAGTCAAGCTGAAGTACTAAATAGATGCGCAAGAATTGACAAACACTATTGAATTTGCTGTTTATATCATAACTGCAGAAGAATAATGAGTAATTTGCAAAAATCAACATAACTATCAATTAACTAATACTTATGGTTATCATCGGAGGCTGTATTTTATTGTGCTGTCGAAGTATATTGTGTTATGAAGATGGCAGTCTCAAACGGTGGTTCCAAATGAGGGGTGCCTCTGCAGTTGCCATGGGGTACATGGAGAAAATGTCGAATAGTGTAGCTAATTTGGAAAACATATATGTATATACATATCCACATATTTAAGGACTAAGGACGTGTAAGCACTAATGTAACACAAATAGGACTATTAACTTCTCTGTGTCTGATCTTGATTGTAGTATTTATTTTTAGTATTTAATATTTGAGGACTTCTTCTCATCCAGCTGTTATACTTCAACACATGTGGTTATGAGTGCATTAAAACTTGTTAGCATACAAGCGGAGAAGCTAAAACATAGACATACAAGTAATGAAATCATTGTTGAGAGCTGTGGGTTCTATCTAATGATATAGATATGGCTTTGTTGTCATTGTGCAAGTACAATGAGATGTTGAACTGTATATCAGAATACAATTTAGTATGATGTAAATGTTTGAAACCCATATCAGTAAACGTAATACAATTGAACAGAAGTATTTAACATATTTTGATATTTACATTTACATCTGATAATTAGAATTACTTCTAAGTTAATATTAAAATGTTTGCAGCTGTTAAAGTGACTTTGTTTTGTTTTTTAGGGAAGGAAAGGTGTTACTTTTCCTACTGAACTTCAGCATCCTGTCTTTGTTTATGCAAATGCCAAAGGAAGGTGTTTTGCTGCAGGGGTGCGTGCTTTAGGATAACATTGAAAGTATGACTCTTTTTTTTCCTGTTCTGTTTCTTCTGCTGGCTCATTCAGGAGCACACGGTTTATTTGTATACTATATAGAACATTGCCTGGAAAATTTAAGTTAATAAAAATGTTTATTACTTGCTTTTAGTACTTAAATGTAGATGCTCACCAGCATTCATGTGTTTTTTCAATGTGATAGATTAATACATTTGTGTAAGCATTAAGTATTAGCTATAAACATGATGGTGGAGATTCAAAACACAAATTGCATTTGAGCTATTCAATTTCACGTTTTTAGTTTACAACCAGTCTTCAGGTATAAGCACATGTGGATTTCAACCAGTAGTAGAAAGAACTGTCATACTGTACTAGTGCCCCATTTTCTTTGAGTGTTTATTCTTTAGATGCTGAGCATTTACATTTTTCTACTGTGTCTCTCTGTTAAAACAGCACACGATGGAAGAAGGTGAAGATTTTTCCCTTGGTGGTAAAGCAGCTGTAACTGAAGCTAATCTGAGTAGGTTGAAAACATTTAAATGCATGATTGTATAAGTAGATTAAATATAAAGTACAGTATAATGACAGATTCTTTATAGTAACTGCCACTGGAACCCATTATTTCATTACAAAATCTCTTTTTTAAGCTACGTTTGTAGCTTTGTTGAATCTTTGTTGAACTTTTGTTTTCAGGGGATGAGTACTACTGGAAGCTTGTTGCTGATTTCATTGGTCCTCAGTCAGGGGAAGGTTTAGAGCTTGAACATGCACCATGCAAAAACAGACTTTTGATTCAAGTAGGGCTCATAAGAGAGGATAACAATTTTCCCTGGATTGCCATCGTAGATTGGCTCAAGAAAATCTTCCCTGGACATCGCTCGGCTGATTTTCGACGTTTGATTGAAAGAGGTATTGCAACAACACTGAGTCTGGGAATAGATGCAAGGTTGTCCTTCCTGGAAACAGATGTCAACTTTAACTTTGTTGGCCCAATATGTGACAGCATTGGAGTTGAACGACAGCATCTCTTGCAAATGAGAGATTTTTCAGAGCGAGCAAAGTCAATTGAAGTGACAAATGGATTGATTCTTGAGTTGAGCAACTTTATTACCAGAGAGAAAATTGCCCCAGTTGTTATAGTGACTTGGCTTAGAAACTTCAATCCTGAGTTCTGTAAGAATGGGAATATTCAAAAAGCATATAGAGTCCTTAGAGCCAAGATAAAAAAGTTAAAACTGTATAGCCGCAATTATGAAACAAGAAGTCACAGGAGGAACGTAGCAATGGAAAATTTGCTTCAAAGTCCATTTGAACTGGTGCGGAAAAAAACACCCAGATTTCTTCTGAAGAAACGCACGAGAAGAGATGAGGCCATCGATTATGATAAAGTCAGAATCAAGGAGGAATACGAGAGCTATGAAATCATGCAAGGTGAGGGTTCTGGGATGAACAGAGGAGTGGTTAAGAAAATCATACTGAAAGAACATGTCTCTGCATGTGATGAAAGTGATGATGATGTGCATGGATCCAGCAGTGGAGAAGAAACATCACATAACAAAGCTGAGGCTCTGACCCTGCTTGACATTGCAATGCTGTCTGTTCAAAAACTGTCAAGTGTTTACGGCGGGAAAACCACAGCATGCAAGCAAGTTTCTTTGGATCTCCTGAAAAATCAGTATACATTGATGTGCAAGGAGCATCCTGCCATGGCAGAGTTTGATAAAAAACTTGATTCCCTCTGTGAAGACATTTCACTGGCCTCTCCTGTGGTGTTTTTAAACTACAATGCCAATTTCCTTGTTGACATGCATGATGTAGTTGATCAGCATATTATGAACTTTGAAAAAGAGGTCATCATGTCGACTGGAGAGAAATTAGGCCGCGACAAGCTACCAAAATTCAAGAACTTAGTGAACATGTCCGAAAGTGCGACTTCGCGCTACATTCACATGGCTTGTGATATCTTAAGCCCCCGCACCCCTGCTACACAAAACTATAGAAAATACTGGGTAGCATTCTGCGATGAGAAGAAAAATCCCTCCAAACTTGCAGTAAATGAGTCAAACAGGTTCAACAACTACTTTGAAGTTGCAGCAGGGCTTATTCACCATCACAAAGAGATAGCACTGTTCTTTTCAGACTTGCTGTCGCTGAATAATGACATGTGCCCAAACATCATTCTCGAGAGTATAGCTGCTGATGCTAATGATTCTGTGATTCAGAGCCTTGTGTGTGTTGTGGCCATAATTTACGGCAAAATCCTTGGTCCTTATTGGCAGCTTTTGAAAAGTGGAGGGGAGTACTCGCACTACAGCCAGTACTTACTCTGTCTCTACCAAAGGTTCCTTGACTGGTCCAAAAATCCTTCAACTCTGCTGGAACCTGAAGAGGACACAAACGTGTTTCTGCAGTTCCCATTGCAAGAGAAGACCTTTGATGGGATTTTTCATTACTGCGGTCAGTGGCACACAAACAGGGACCTAATTAGAGCTTGCTTGAAGAGGACAATAAAAGCGATTGCAGCCGTCACTGAGGAACACCTGAAGGATTTCCTGCCAGGAGGAACATTTTCCCAAATTCCTCCACCAGATGTGAGCTCGCACCTGGTAAGTTGCACATTCTCTGTCCTGATGGCGGAATATCCCTTTGGCCACGCGTACCCTTACAAGAAGAGCAGACCCGACAAGTCCCCCAAACGCTCCTTGCAAAAAAACTTGTCTTCAGATAGTGGTCAGGAAGACGATGAACAGTCTGTTTCATTCGACGATACCTCAGATGATTCTTCTGGATGGCACGGTAAAAGGAATACCCGCTATGGCCAGAACGATGAAATGTTGAAAAAGGGTTACAGAATTAAAAGAGAAAAGGCTCCTAGGATACATCGAGAGGAGGTTGAGGAGAACATGGATAGAGATTACATTATAGCTACAGTGAACAGAAATGGAGGGCCATGCAAGTCGCAGCCAGATGTCGACAAAATGATGCTCAGATTCGATGGAAAATCCAGAGCTGAGAAACGGGAAGGAGTCCGTTGTGAGATACTGTACCAGAAACTGATTCTCAACAACACAGACCCACACTTAAATTGTGTCTTTCGCAACTCCACAGAAATGGTTCTGAAGCTAAAGCTTGCACTTCCTCGCATTAAGCCTGGGTACTCGCTTGTTTTGGCGCCTAAAAAGACCAGAATAAAATCTGCACTTCAAGAACCAGTGGATGTTGCAGTGGGTCACAGTGAGAGCATCAGCATGTAAGAGTTTTAATTGCAGCTATTTGAGCGAGAGAGACATTGGGAACAGAAAGGGGAAGGAACATGTCCTAACATGTGACTCCCTCATACGATCATGAATTTACAAATCAAGCATAAGTGACCTCAATCTTTCATTACAAATACACGATAATGTATGATTCTCTAAAAGATGGTATGACATATTGAAATGATACAGCTCTTTACATTGCATGATGTTGAGTCTGTTTCTGGAAGGGTAACTTTGGTTGTTGCTGTTAAATGAGGTTTTTATTTTTTTATTCAATCTTGATTGTACCCATTGTCATAATGCAGAGGTCAGACAACAACTACTGCTCATCTAAAACATGATATACTGTATGAACCACTTTCAAAATAAACATCTTACTTAACAGTTTGCTTTAATTTACGATAAATTTGTATGATTAACAAAAGGCAAATGCTGAGTCATCATGACTAGAGTTCAGTGGCATCTTTAATTTAAATTTATTACGTTTATTAAACTTTCACTAACAATATAACATTTTATTTTTTAGATTAGAAGGGCATTTGGGATTGTATCACAGACTTTAGCGACAGCAGTTTGTTCATGCAAACTAAGTCTTGACTAGGAGTGGCTCAAGATAATAGAGGCAGTGATGTCAGACGAGCACATTTGGGTCACTGTGTCAAATGTCAAAACATGTGTTTGTACTTTCACATATAAAACCAAAGAACAGGACAAGAAGTCACTGACTCCCTGAGGAGGTCATGGGATGTTCAAGCATCAGTAAGAACACATACTATTTCATTCAGTGGGAGACAGCTGAAGAAGTTGACATTTCACCTAGTTTAGCTGTTTCACATAAGCTGACAACAACGTTTACATTTCACTCATCACAAGGTGTAAACACAGGAGCACCTCCTCACTTTTGATGTCATTCCAGGTGAAGATTTGTCAAACAAAAGTCTGTAGTGTAATAATTAAGGGGAAATCTTTGCTTTTTAAAGGCTGGCAAAATGAATGCACCCAGTTCATCCTTCGGTGCACAGTGACGACGGTGCGTTAATGAATCTCGGAAAAGCGTCAAGTAGAATGTGAATAACGCAAAGTACAATGTAAACAGGAAGTTTAGGGACTTGATGTGTACATGAACATAAATTAATGCATCAGTATTTTTAAACCAATAATATATTCATTGAAGTGGAAAAAACACATTCTGCATAAAGAGTACTTTTACTGTTTAAGTGTTTTCTTTATCTTATGTTTTGAATGCAGTACCTTTACTCGCTAACTTACTAAAGTAGTATTCATAAATGTGGTATTGCTATTCTTAAGTTCGCCGCTGCTTAAGTTGACTTTCACGAGTCTTTTACCGCGACATGATCACGTCCGAGCAGTACGCGAAGGCAACGTGAGGGGGGCGGGGACTGTTCTCCCAGCGGCCTCCGTGGAGGTGCAGGTTAATCTTCTACACGGTGTGTGGAGAACACGTTGTCGGCGTGTGGAGAACACGTTGTCGGCGTCTTACCCGAACACAGACGGAGAGAACGGCACCATGTCGGGCGGCTGGTGGAGCAGCGCGGCGGTGACCCACGGGCTGACGGCTCTGTTCGCCATGGGCTCCTGGGTTTCCGTCAACAGCCTGTGGGTCGAGCTCCCGGTGATCGTCAATGTGCTTCCCGAAGGTCAGTTTGTAGAGATAACGCGATTCTCTAATTTTTATGTTGTTACTTAAAAACAGGCTTTTGCCGTAACACAAACACATCGCTATGTTTATTGTTATTTCACTATTTGATGACTTGTCTGAAGGTTGAGTCACAACAACTGGACTTCCTAACGTTAGCGTTAGCTAGCCACACATTACCGGAATACTACGTTACAGCAGGAATAACAGCGTTAGTGTTCAGGTTTTTCCAAATATAAAAAAATAAAACGTAAATGTGGAGAATTACGTGCATGTGGGTAATTTAAAATGGCAACACTATTTGCCTGCAAAATGTAGTCGATGTAAGACATGACAGTAATGAACCACAATAAAAAAAATACCTGCACTTAAGCACAGCACTTAAGAAAATGTACTTACTTTCCACCACATATTATTAATGTAATATTACAGTGGTGAAATGCCATTTTTAACTACTCAAGCACTGTACATACTCAGAGTTTGAATGTACTTTAAACATTTAAAACATTCAGAGGGAGATCTGTATTTGAGGGAGAGCTGAGTTGAGACAGGTGCTTCTGAGCTGAAGGTCCTGATGAGGTGACCCTCATTGAGAATTGCTGATCTGACATGATCTGAATCCATGTGCAAATATTAGCACCAGCAGCACATGAGCCATGATAAATAAAAATTGGCTACGAATGTCCTGATAAATAATACGACGGTTTTAGTGTCAACTGGTCAGTCTGCAGGGAGGACGGTCATATCGGGATTACAAAGTCTGTGTAAATATGTGGACTGATATTTGTCTTCTCTCGCCTCAGGGTGGAACCTGCCTGCATACCTCTCAGTGCTGATAGCATTTGGGAACCTGGGTCCGATTGCAGTAACCATCACACACCACTGTGCTCCAGGAAGATTAAATGAACGCCTTGCGATTTACTTCATCCAGGTGCTGGCAGTGGTGGTGTCCGCTTTTCTGGCCGTCTTCTGGAAACAAACCGTCACAGTAGCTGGACAGGAGAGGTCTCTCCCATTCCTGTTCTTCACATTTTTGTTATCTTTGGTTTGTTGTACATCCACTGTCACCTTCCTGCCTTTTATGTTTCGCTACCCACCTCAGTATATTCGTACTTTCTTCATTGGACAGGGCCTTAGCGCCTTGTTTCCTTGTATTGTAGCCATAGGGCAAGGTGTTAGCAAACTGGAGTGTAAAACTGTGAACGGCACGGTGCACGCAGACTATTTAAAAGAGAGCTTTCCTGCAGAGAACTTCTTCTGGTTCTTGTTTGTGATGCTGTTAGTCTCAGCTTTAAGCTTCGTGGCTTTAACACGCAGACAAACAGCATCGCAGCAGGGCGCACCACAACAGGAGTCTGACACTTCAGCGTCAGCAAGGAACGGGGACGAGACTCACCCACTACACAATGGATCGACACCTGTGTCTGAGGAGCAGGTGCAGGTGGAGGAAAAACCAAGTGTTCAGACATTTTGGACAAGACACAACATCTATCTGCTGGTGCTGCTCGCTGTCTCAAACGCCCTCACCAATGGGGTCCTGCCTTCTGTGCAGAGTTTCTCCTGTCTGCCCTACGGCACCATGACCTTTCACCTCTCTGTGGTTCTTGGCAACATAGCAAATCCTCTGGCCTGTTTCTTAGCCATGTTTGTTATTCTCAGGTGAGAAAATAATAACAGATGTTGGGTACCTGTTGTTGAGCTTTATAACGTTCTGATTAGACAAGACAACAACTGATTAGTAAGACAACTTTCATAGCTGTGATCACGTTTACTTATGATCATCTCTATTCTGTCTTTCAGGTCCTTCACAGGTCTCGGGTTTTTGTCCATAGGAGGGGGGGTGTTTGCTGCATATCTTATGGCGTTAGCAGCACTCAGCCCTTGTCCACCTCTCTTGGGAACCTCTTCTGGTGTGGCATTAGTGGTACGTGGCAATACTCATTTTTGCAAGATTTTAACAAGATTACATTCATTGACAGCTCTGGTACTTTGGTTCTTTGACTTGGAAAACCAATACATTAATAACAACTCATTTTAGTATCCAGCTCTGTATATTTCTCACATGGGAGCACCTCAGTAAACGATGCGTAATAGACGAGTCATTTTCCCATAGAAACTGTTATTTATAAATGCAGAATTTGCAGTGAATATGTGGATATTTCTGCCTACACTAGGTTTTGTCGAGCAATCTGAGGATGATATAAGAGATAAGATATTAGATAGGCAAAAATTCTAGTAAAGGTAAACAATACCTAGAAGAAAAGCTGTATATCAAAGTACAGAATGAAACACTAATACTAATAATAAATATATACAAGGTAGTTATAAAAGAAATACATAGATCCTTTGTTTTGATGCAATATGAGCATCTAATTAAATCACTGATTAACTTTCTGATGTTTAATAATGATGGATCAGTCAGTGGATAAACCCCTTGAGATGCATCGTCTCGTTTTCGGCAGGCTCCTCAAATGACATTGGTGCTAATAATAGCTAACTGGCATTATTAGAACCACGCTGATGTAGTTGTCAGGAAAATTCTGCTTCTTGTTTTTCATTTATTCACTGGTCTGACTGGTGGTTAAGCAGGCAGGAGTACTGACATGCAAACGGATACTTAAACGAATCCTTAAGGCCATTTCTAGCTCCAAGCTTTTCATAAACTGTATTTTTCCTCCCTGTTGTTCATGTCCACTTCTTTGACTTGTTTGTGCCCCCTGCAGGTCATATCCTGGATAGTTTTCACTGGCATCTTCTCATATCTGAAGGTGGTGATTGGGACCTTGCTACACGAGGCGGGTCACGCCGCCCTGCTGTGGTGCGGCATCTCCATCCAGACCGGCTCCCTTATCGGTGCCCTAATCATGTTCCCTCTGGTTAACGTGTATGACGTGTTTGCCAGGGCTCAGGAGTGTGTGGATAACTGCAGTTAGCAGGAGTGGGACATGTAATATTTTTTTTTTATGTTTTTTCAGCTCCCATTCACTCCTCATAAAAAATGTCTAAAGTCTGTTTTCAGGATTTGAGTAAAGCACTATCTTCACTGAAACATCCTCTCCTTACTCTGAGGTTTCTGAGCTGCTGAAAGTAAAACCATGATAGTGGGAGTGTTGTGTTGCTGCACATTGGCCAAGGGGATGTGAAATGCGTAAGATGTAGTAAAACAACTTGTTTGTCTCATTTTTTTTATAATGAATCTCTGTAGTTGAAGTTCTTCACAATAGCAAAAACAACTTCTGGTTGGTTTTGTCCCACTACAGCAGATCATGTGAAACGTTATGTACTCAGGGACACAATGTTAAACTTAATGATCATTATATTCATATCAGTACTCCTGAAGTTCATTCACGACAAATACTCACACTGAAAGCTGTTGTCCCATCCCTACAGAAAGACGAGTTGTGGTTATTTTAAACTTCTGTCTCTCCCTGCTGAATCCATATGAACGCAGAATGTGAATACATCAGCTGTCTCATCAGAGTCATACTCGGTTGTTGAAGTCAGTGTTATGAACATTGCAATGCAGAACACACTGTTCAGAAATTCAGTGACATTCCCCCGATTTTGTGCCGAAGTTCTGTTCACCTGAAAAATGTTGACTTTTACAAAACACAGCTGAATATTTTCTACAAACTGTTTTTGTTATTTACTTGTTGTTGTTTTTTATTAATTCCTAAATTACAATGTGCTGTATTTTAAAATCAGAAACTGTTTTGTAATCTCTGTAATCTAAATGTATTAAGCATGCTGCTACAGTACATCCAGTGTATTAATTAAACTCTAAAGCAGTGTACAGAATAGCTGTAAATGTGCCTTGTGATTGTGATTCTGCTTTTTAAAAATGTATCAATAATATGGCAGGTTGTGCTGATTTTACCCGGACTGGTCCTGCTCTTTGCTGTTTTTATTACCGTTGTCCTTTTTTCAACTTTCCACTGTGTTATGCATCATGCGACACCAAATGGCTGATGGTGGTGAACAATAAAGGTTTGTTGAAAAGTTCCTGAAGCTATTTTAAGACTTAAAATATTAGTGTTGGTGAAAGTTTGTTCTTTGCAGCGTTTGTGAACTTGAACTGAATACGCAATATAAGCTTGGCTCAGAGGATTAAGGCACAGCACATTATAATCTATATATTCATATTTTTTATCCTATTTTTGTATATTGTTGCTGGTCTCTGTGAGCCACCGAATGAAATTTCTTGTATTTTCTACTACAATGACAATAAAACTTCCTTTATTCTTGTCCTTTATCAGACCGTAGAAAGAAATTTGTAGGATTAATACTATCATACTCAAAGTTTTACTCCAGATGTCAATATATTGTGGTCACTGACTTATTTGCTGCTGATTTCTCTTTGTTGTAGCTTGTCATATTTAGAAAAGTATTGGTTGAAACACAAGATATCAGCACACAGTTCAATGTTCTAAAGCTGAGTCCAGTACTCATGTTAAATCGTATTGTTTGCCCCACGGTGTCATCGTAAACGGACTGGGCCTTAGCTTTAGACATAACATGCCTTTTAACTTCTTCAAGCAAAGGCTAAATGGTTTGATTGGCAACTTCATCTGAATGCCTTGGTCCAGTCAGAGGTCCTGTCATTACCTGTGCTAGCTCCACTAGTTCTACCAGTTACCAGTTACATTAGCAAATTTCCGCTCACTGACTTAGCACACCTATAAATTAGTACAATATTATATGTGTACGCATAGCTTCCTGTTATCCCACCAGTGACCAGTTCTTACCAACTCCTCTGAATGAATTCACAAAGTCACATGCTGTCAAAATGAATTTCTGTGAGAGCGCATGCAGATCTGCAGAGTTATCAGGCTCACAACATTTTAATAACTGGTGTTTTGTTGAGTTTGGTGCACATCACTGAGAAGGTTCAACATTGTGTTCCCGTTTTTACAGCACCAGCCCCCTCTTTACCAACGCCTACTCACCCGGCACCCCTCCAGAAAAGGTCAGATACTCCAGTATCACCAGCAACCAGCATGCTAACCAACCACAGCCTTCAAGTTGGGTATTTTGAGCCTTTATTTGATCATTTGACAGTAGAATGAAGACAGAAGACATGGGGAGAGAGGGTGTACGAGGCAACCGACCACTAGGCTCCCACTGTGCTCCAAAACTGTTGATTTTGTTAAGTCTGAATTTTGGCCAATGCTGCTAAACATTATCTTTTTGTTTCATAGCTTCTTTGACTTTCATTGGCACAGCATCTAAAGATGGCTACAACACAGACCTGGTAGATCAGATCCAGCAACTGATATCAATGATTCAGATATTTCATGTAATTGTTTGCAAAGGAAGTGATGTGCCTCAAAGTACTAAACACGACTACTTTCATTTACATAACGCGTTGATCTAAAATGGGACAACACTGTTGTTACAACTCAACAATGTAAACGCTGTTTACTCTGTTTCACCTCTGCTCCCGAGATCCCCTTAAGCAGAATTAAATAATTCTGTAGATTCTTAAACTACTTCAGGGCAAAATAAATGGGGGGATGACATGGGTACGAATCACAACATGTGATCCTTTTTTAAAAAACAGTGAAGGTATTTAAGGTTAAGACAATGATCAGTTAACCAAACATGTGTCATGGTTGGCTACAAGCTCACACACCCACTTGCCCTAAGGAGGGTTTAATCCCTTAGTGCACACACAGTTTACTGCACAGGACTTTGGCTTCTTTCTCTCTGCAGACAGCTCCAACTCTCCACCAAGCAGCATGTGAGTATCTGCAGGGATGCATACTGTCGTCCGTTTGATTGTAATATTTAAAAGGTTTGTGTGGAAGAGGGGCAATGTTGACTGAAGGTGTATTTCAGTTCTTCAAAAATATGTTATGCATTTGATAATTTGATAAAATCCTAAAGCCCATAAGTGAGTTTAATCATAAGGTAACCTTTCTACTACTTTCTTCAAAACTGTGATTGTATTCTCTGATATAACAGATAAGTTTTATTTTTAGTTAACATTTTGCTTTGAAGACTCCATGAACGCTGCAGGAGTTTCCGAGAATTATTTTCCTCATTCTGTCATTGTTCAAAGTCTCCACAGCAAAAAGTTTCTATTTCAATAAACAATGGATTGGTCAGATGTTTTCTCACGTTGTGTAATAGTTACCAGTGGATCATGCTTCCTTTGCAATATACTCGGTGTTTTTTTTAAGTGGGTTTAACTCCCATGGTGATATAAACAAATAAGTGAAGCATTTAATGTTTGATCCCTCATGTGATTGAGGATCTGCACAAATTAATTGATCATTACATAACTAGCAGACAAGGAAAGGACAATATCTCAAGAAAGAAACATTAACCAAAAGTTTTGTACTGTACCTTTAGGAGGTTTTGGCAGAGGATGCTTCCTAATGGTGACACATTAATCTGCTGAGTTTACCACCAGCGTTTTGGTGGAGAAAAACCTGTAGACTTATCTTATAGTTTTAGTCACTGCTATTATTTCTCATTCTTTGCTGCTGATGCATTTAACCCAGTGATTAATTTAGCCACCTCTCATCAGCATTAAAGAACCAGCCAAACAAAAGCAATCAAATTGGTTTTGTTTCACTTAGCAGGAGTCCAGATGTTATCCTAACGGTACTTCAGCTCTAACATTAAGCCAAAAACCAACTAAACTGAACATCACAGCTAATCTTTTATTGTCTCTACAAGATGATACATGTTAACGCACATTTTACATTTGCATTAAACAGGAATGCTGTTTTGTCTGCAGAATTATTTCAAAGCAGTGTTTCTTATTTTGTTAGTTTGTAATAGTCCTGTAAACGTCTGTAATTTTATCAAAATCCTTCTTGGTTTATATTTGATTATATATATTCTTCACATGTTGAAATGCGGAATTGTATGCTATTCTTGAAACAAGTGCAAATTGTTTGTATCCAAGTTGTGGAAATAAAAATGTTTCTGCGACTTTTACTGCACAAAAACAACAAAATACATTTAAGAAAAATATACTGTACATTGCACTGGAATTATCAGGAGTAACTCCATCATCAGTAAATTTCACGTTTAAATGTTACGGAATATCAGGACCTTTTGATTTACTGTTTACTATTTTTATTAATTGTTAAATGATATTTTTTAATTCTTAAAATGAGACCAGCTACACATTCAGTTAAATGCCGCTAAAGAAGATGCTGATGGTTAGCGTTTAAAATGTTTACCATGTCTATTATCTAATTTTAGCACGTTAGCATGCTAATATTTCATAATTAGCGTTGAAAACAAAGTATAGTTAAAGCAGGTGAGGTTTTACAGGTCATAAACCAAAATATTAATAAATATAATAGACACATTAAAATGTTGCCGTTTGAATTTAAAGAGATCACCAGAGTTGAATTATCTTTATCATATTATGTCTGTAGAACATTTTTTAGATATTAGTGACTTTCTGCCATCCAGGCTTCAGCATGACTGAGGAGTTACTGGATTCAAATGCAAGAAGAGATGCGAAGTAGTTTTGGCGCTTTAAAGATTCATATAAAATGATATCTTTGTGAGCAAAGAAGAAGAATCTTTTACTCATACATTTAGATTTTTTTGTCTTTTTTTACAGAGGAAACTATCTGCATCATGTCACTTCTCACCCACCTGTTGGCGTGTCTCTTCGGGATGGGCTCCTGGGTCTCCATCAATGGCCTGTGGGTGGAGCTGCCTCTGATTGTCCCTCAGATCCCAGAGGGCTGGTACCTGCCCTCATATCTCTCCGTTCTCATACAGATGGCTAACGTTGGGCCTCTCTTCGTCACCCTGATGCATCGTTTCCGTCCTGGTGCCCTGAATGAGACAGCTGTTATATATGTGATCATCAGTCTGGGTACTGTGGCGAGTTTCCTGCTGGGTTTCTTCTGGAAGGAGACGGTTGTAGTGGCAGGTGCTCCTCGCAGTGTAGCCCTCCTGGTCTTAACTTTCTTCCTGTCTGCCGTTGACTGCACCTCCTCAGTCACCTTCCTGCCCTTCATGATGCGCCTCAAGCCTCAGTATCTCACCACCTACTACATTGGAGAGGGTGTGAGCGGCCTTCTGCCTGCTCTAGTGGCTCTGATCCAGGGGGTTGGGGTGGTTCACTGTGTTAACAACACACAGTCTTTGAATGACTCTTCCAACAGTTCTGTGTCCTTTGACCTCCAGGCCCAGTATCAGCCAGCAAACTTCTCCGTTGAGGTGTTTTTCTTCTTCCTGAGCGCCATGATGCTGGTGTGTCTGGCAGCGTTCATGCTGCTGAACTACCACCCGGCTGTGGCCATGGAGCATCCCAGCGGTCGATACACCAACGGGGTGAAAGAGTCTCACAAGAACAGGAAGTGTGTCGAGCAGAAACTCATGATGGATCCGTACAGACCTGAAAACCAGAAGCGCAGAAGCAGCTTTGGCACTGGTGCTTACAGCTGGATGGAGGTGTTTTACATCTTTGTGATTCTAGCCTGGGCTAATGCTCTGACCAACGTGGTGCTGCCCTCAGTGCAGTCCTACTCGTGCATGCCGTACGGGAACAACCCCTATCACTTATCAGCCACAATGGCCGCTGTGGCCAACCCTCTGGCCTGCTTCATTGCCATGTTCCTTCCCATAAGGTCAGTTTCTTGTGTCTAATCAAATCAATCAATCAGAGTTCTAAAAAACCTTTGAAACAAGTTTAAAAATAAGTCACATGCCCTGTATGAGGCTACACTGTGGTGAATAATTAATTTAAATCCTTGCTGACATAAAACACATCTGAAGAATAACAATGTCTAGATGAGAACATCCCCAGTAAAGATAAAGTTGGTCATAGTTTAAACATCTTTCTTGCAGCAGTTGAAGCTGGTGCTGTAACTATTTGTATTATTTCTCATTATTTCACAGATCCCTGATGCTGATGGGGGCTCTCACAGTGGTCGGCAGTGGTGTTGGAGCTTATATAATGGGCATGGCGGTGCTCAGTCCATGTCCACTTCTGGTTAATGACACATCAGGTGGTGTCATCATTGTGAGTACTACACAGCTGAGGCTCAGTTACTAAAATATTCTACATTATCCTCAGATTCACAAGTGCAAAAGTGAATCATTGTTACTGAAACATATTCGTTTTAGACATATTCTAGGTTTCAGACTCACCTCTCTCTGCTCCACAGGTGTTGGCCTGGATCATCTTTGTTCTCACTCTGTCCTATGTGAAGGTGATCATTGGTGTGATCCTGCGTGACGAGGGCCACAGCGCTCTCGTGTTGTGCGGGGCCGTAGTGCAGCTGGGCTCTCTGCTGGGAGCTGTGACCATGTTTCCCCTGGTCAGCGTGTACAGCTACTTCTCATCAGGAGACCCGTGCAACACAAAGTGTCCTTAAAGAAAAGACTGGAGGGAGCTTGACTGATTCTCCTTGTGTCTTTGAGGAATTAAGTGAAATAAGCCTATTTATTGTTTTTTCTCACAATTTATTTACTTGGCAACATCTGGGAAGCAAACCACACATGTATAAACACAACAAGTGAGTCACATAGCAGCTGTCCATGGCCGTGCTGCATCAGACAGGATGTGTGGCTGATTGCCTTGTCTTTGCTGGTAACAAAAATATTTCTGCCAGGAGCAAATGTAAGCATTAAATAAGCAGGGAAAGCATTTACAGTTTCACAAATAAATGATTGTTTAATAATAAAATGCTAAAATGTAGAGAGAGGCACATTTCCTGTCTCAACCTTATTTTCCTGTACTTTACTTGAGTGCTTGCCTTTCTTATTTGTCACTGTTCAGCTTTCTGTTCGTGTCACTTCTCTAATGGTTTAGTGTATTGAAAATAACAACGTCAGATACACAAACATAACATCACATACAGGTAGAAAACTTATTTACACTCCTTGTGTAAATGCACAATTTGTATTCTATAATTCTGATATATACTACTACTATAGTTTATTATTCACAGTTGTATTGAATATATTGTTTAATAAGTTTTGACTAAACATGACAATCGGAGGTTAAACTGTATATAGTCAAAAGTTTGTGGATACACATATATGCCTGTTAAACGCTACATTACTGTCGTTGATCTACTGCTTTACCAGCCTCCACTCCTCTGGGAAGACTTTCCACTAAGACTCAGAGTTTGTAACATCATTTTGGAGATAAAGATGCAGATTTTAGATGATAACAGCTCGTGTTCCAGTTGCTTCCAAAAATGTTGGATAGTATTTAAGACACTGTCCAGGTCAGTCAAGCGTTTTTTGGGGTTGGCTTTGTCACGAGGACATAATCATAATGAAACAGGGAAACAGTCATTAAAGGCTCTAGTAATACGATTTCACTGAGATGCACCTAAATGGCCAAACCATAAAAAACTACCCCGGTCATGTCTGACACTGTGTCCACAGCTCAGCAATCAAAACATACGACAAACAAGTAAAACATTATTTCCATATTTCCATCACCACAGACAGATGGTGTAAAATAAATATTATATCAACACCAATCTACTCTAAATATAAAGTCACTGTAATTTTACATAGTATTTTCATATAATTGTATCATGTTATTAAAGGTGGCATCGTCATAATTTCCATATAATTAGTTCAATAAATTCCAGACTGGCATTAAACGCAGATATATTTTTTAGACAATGTTTATGAATATTGTAATCAATAACATTAGGTTCCTGATATTAAGAGTTATCACAACCATTGAGATTGTTTCTCCATCAAATAACAATAATAATAATAATAATTATTATTATTATTGGAGTTTAAGGGATGAATGTGTTGTTCAGCATTGTCACATTTGTTGTTCTTACAGTGAGTCTTTTCTCCTTTTCAACAGATGACTTTCCTTGAGTGTAAAGGTAAAACAGTGGATGCACAACACTCGCAACAGACAACAGCAGTATACACACAGGTTTAACTATACACTCATACATGTACTCGTTAATTGTTCTGAACTTTTGCAGTAAAGCCACCGGGATGTAAAAAGACAAGGTGAAAAATGACGTAGCACAGACAATCGTGAAGGCTCTCCTCTTGGCAGGGCTCAGCTTCTCTCCGCCTGGGCCGGACTTCTTCAGTGTCATCGCAATACTCACACTGAACCGTATGATCACTGCAGCAAGGAGCAGCGTCACACTAAAAGAGACAGAGTTTATCATATCCTCTCTAATAGAGGGCATTTGACCTCCAGCAAAAAGATTTGCAAACGCAATGGGTACAGAAATCATCCACACCATCAGAGCCCAGATCTCCCTGCACCTGTACTTTTTCAGCATGGGGTAAGACGTGGGGTGAATCACAGCCACATATCTTTGCATGCAGATAAAAGCCAAATTCAATGGCCCTCCAAGTCCTCCATACACTATCAAAAAGCTAAGGATCTGCATCTGGATCTGTGGGATCGCAAATAAAGAAATTAAGTGCAAGATGGACATTAAGTATTGGACGTGATGGAAAATAGCTAAATTAACATTCAGGATGTCTTTATCCTTCTTGGATGTGAGGGTGAGCCACAGCAGTTTAGTGATTAATGGAAGTCCAATGAGAAAAGTGATGATGTCAGTCACTGCTAGAGAAAAGTTTTGACTCTGTCCAAACTCACAGGAGTTCCCTTTGGTGGAGCTGTTGGTGTCATTTTTCCCAATGTTGTCCATCTTAACCAGACAGTGGCTCACAGCTAAAAGAGGAAAAAACATTAGAGTTATGACATATTTAATCATGAAATCTGAGAACAAAACACAAAAATATAGAATGTAGGTACACACGTAATTCACCAACAATCATCAAACTCAGTCAGACAGGAAGTTGCCTGCATGGGCTCTACAGTCTGTACAACACCTTCTCTCGTAGACCCGAGTGGAACAGGAAAAACTCTCTAAAAGAGCCTTTAACTGGTAAAAAATAAAGAATCCTCAGGAAGAGCAACAGATGAGCAAACTCTCAGCAGACAGATGAGAATAGGTAATACATACACAGCGCTAGCACATTTACATTTTAGACAACAATACACATTAAGTGACAACAATATAAATATCTACATACAGTATATATGAAGGTCAGGTAGAAATTAAGAAGCCTGATCCCTGCACATAAACACAAGCACTACACTGCAGCACTAATCAGTAGTTTTATTTGTAACATGAACTTTCCTGTGATCTGATGTGAGCGTCGGCTCATCTTTTAATACAAATCTGCAGATTTCCTATAAATAAAGTAAAACTGTGAAATTCATAAATATTTTCTGTGTATGTCTAAAATAGCTTGACCTAAACATAATTTGACTTATTTTATCCCAGTAGATAAATAAATACAATCAATTAAGTCTTTTCCCATTAAAAATACATTTATATGCAATAATCGAAATCAGACTGAATAAAATAAAGTTCATTCTCATTATAAAATATTTTAAACAATTTGTTTTGAGTTGGGAAAAGTTGAGTTTTGAGATAATATATTTTCTAAGACTTAATTTACAGGAAAACACATTGAACTATTTTAAAATGTTTTGTAAAATAATTGACATGAAACTTTCAATTAGTCAATTAATCATATAACATTTAAAATCTGGGTTTTCGCTTACCTGGTGTAGTTAGTTGTTTCTTGGATGTCACTGAAGAGCTGTCAGCAGAATGATTTACACGCTGAATAAAAATGACACCTGATTTTCCTAACAGACGTAAGGCAGCCTAGCAAGACCAACAAACTGACAGTGAAACATGTCCCGATTTCCATAAGTGCCGAGGTTCACTGCATGTTTAATATCCACAGAAACAGACCACAGGGTGGCAGTCTGCACCACAACAATGCGCATCCACCACTGGAGAAGCCTTGATCAGTGACACTATATTGAAGTAGGAACATCAGATGCTAGGACAGTTCTACAGGTGTGAAATGACATTTTTAGCTGTAAAAACACTGTTAATTAATTAAATTGTCAGAATTAATAATTGGTTGCAAGCAGTCAATGAAGTACGAGCCCACAGATGCTCTGCCAGCTCCTTACTGCAGCTTTCATCTAGTGAAATGCAGCTCAGCTGGATTCAGGCCAGGTGACGGATAGATGGTTGTTATTTCTACACAGTTCATCCAGTATTTTTGATCAAACCCTAAAGTTATAAGCTGACAGTCTACACTTACATGACATCTGGGTTGTTTCATTTCGTTTCCACTGCTGATGAAGTGATGAAATGATGAAGACTGTCACTGTTTAAATACTGCACTTAGACTTGAAATGCTCCTTCATCATCTTTATTAACTCAAACACGTTTTCTGTGTGTTTCAGGAGTGATTGTTCTCACCTGAATCTTTAATACATTCTGTGTTGTAAAGCTGATCAAAAAGAAGCGGTTCACCATGGCCTACGGTGGCCTGTGAGCTACCATAGCTTTGCCCTGACAAACACAGCGGGACAAAAAAACAAGTCAAACATTTGGACTTTAACACTAAACTAAGTGTTCAAATACTCATGAATCTTAAACAGGAACTGTGTGTGGATGCAGGAGAGAATAAGTTGCACATGTTAATGCTGTGTTGTTAATGAGTGTGGGGTTAATTTCTACTTCAGCAGCATCAAACTCACTTGCTTAATGATTCCAATAGAAACAATCTTTTCTTTTTTGAAGAATATATTATTATTACTGTTACTTTTGTTCATTTCATTTTAATTTGCACCTCCTTCCCTGCACACTACACATACTCTCACTTAATTTGCATGATTTTAACTGTGCAAATTAAACTTTCAATGCTAACACGTGAACCTAAAAAACCCAGACACTGATTTCTATTTATGTCCATACAGAACCTTTTTTAATGTGTGATATGTAACATGCAAAACTGCTGTTACAGAGCAACTGACTACATCTATGACTATGATCATTACTGTTGTTATTATTCGGTTTGGATGTTTGAGAATAAGACACATGAGCATAATCGTTGCTGCTTATTCTAAGCTAAAGGGCTTATCATAATTCCCAGTTCTATAATAAAACACAGGACATAAACTCAGTGATTTCCTGTCTTGTCTACAGTGAACACAGATCACAGGCATAAAGAGATGAAGGCTTATTTATTGACAAATACACAAAATAGGTCACAAAGCAGAATTATGAGTTGCAGACTAACAATAACCTTTGGTAAACATTTCAATATGGCTTCTTTCATGCCCTTCAGTAACATGGATTAAGACTCATAAATACATGTAAAACTCAGAACAAGTGTGTAAGCCCATTCGGTTTTATAAGCGAGCAAATTAGTACATAAACCACAGTACGTGGGTAACCGTGTAAAAGAAGCTGTATGATAAACATGGATACAACGAGCACATGCTGAGAGAATAAATACAAAAATATAAAACAAACCTTAAAGAATTTCTATATATTTGTATTGCTGTTCACTGTCATTAAGTATTCTTTGGATTAGAGACGTTCTCAGTTACAACACTGACTGTTTACATTCTTTTGAGAGACTAATGCTACTTGCATGTTGCATAGCTTCCAGGGAGTAATAAAAGTCAAGCTTTGACAAAACTGAGATGATTTTTCTTTGATTAACGTCCAACTAGTTTTGCCGTAGCCAACAAAGTTCGTGGTATTTTCAAGTCAGTGTGCAGTACATTTTGTTATTATTTAAAAAACGACAAAATGACTCAGTATCCTGTGACTACACAACGTTTTCTGTACTGTGAGAGTGCATGAAGGCATGTTGATGTTTGACTTTAGTGACCGTAACTACAATAAATACCACATGTTTAGTGGTTAAGTGCTTATTGTTGGTTGTGAATACAAAAACTGTATTCAGTCGTATTCATCTTAATTTGTCCACACAGACATGCAAACCAAATCTGATTTAAAGCGAGACTATGCAACTTGTGTAAAAAGAAATGACAGATTCTTCCTGTTACAAATGAAATGTTTAAGTCAGAAGAAATAAAACACACCCTTCCTCCTTCAGTGCACTTTGATGTTTTGCGTTGCGTTTGTTTTGTGGTGACCAGTAACTAACATTAGCAAACTGACATACAATAACTGTATAACGGACATTTGACAGTCAGTCTGCTCACTTTAAGAAAATGTTGTATGAGAACTAGTGTTAGTTTCTCTTCACCATTATCCCACGATTGTCACTTTTAGCCACAGAAAACACTATTTAGCAAAAATTACATTATCTCGCTTTAAAAAATGTTGAATTTTGAGGTTGTGAAGCCTAACTCAAGCCACATCTTTCCATTTCCAGTCAAAGGCACTTCTCTTTAAATTGTTACTCTGTGAAGATATGCAAAATGAAGCAATAAACATACTTTATACACAAACTTCATAATAATTCATAGGCACTGAATCATTTACAAACTGCAGCAAAAAAGACATATAAAACAATTCTTGGTCCTCTAAAAGCATACTTTGTTATCTGGGTAGGCAATGGCAGGTTTGGTTGCTACATATTCAATTTAGATGGCTTAAAAAAAGTCAGTTGTGGTTTATTCCTTCCTGATCATTTCAGCATAAAGGCATACAAGGGAAACAAGGCACACGCTGGACCCTGGTCATCTGGACAATACATTTACATTTGTTCTCCTTGAATTTGCTGCATCTTGTATGCTGTAGTCCAAGCATGCAAAGCACAGAGTCAGTTTTGTTTGGCGTTTCCCTTCGTCACTTTTGCAGGTGATGGGAAACTACGCGTGGCTGTGGACGGAGATGCTCGACAGATCGTTCCTGATGATCTCATTGACTGTGGAGGAAAAAAAAAGACAACCAGCACGTCAGTCGTCACGCTGAGAGAGAGCATGATAAGTAAACACATTTTCTCAATTAGCTTCTCACTATCTGACATGAAGACCCTCTAGACTATATCATGTCAGAGATTTGTGCAGGTTTGCCTCTGTGCTCAGCATCTCTGTACAGGAGGATTAAATGTTTTGCAGCATATTTCTATTATAATATTCCACAATGTGACACACAAAAAAACAAAAAGAGTTTTTAAAACCACACACACACATAAGAGCTCACAGATGCTAAAACACTGCAGAGACGAGAGATAATTTGGTTTGTTTTACGTGTGTTGTTTCACATCACGTGCTGCTGGCTGTTCTAATGACGTTATTAAAATGTGTATAGTCCTTTAAGCTGCCATTTTCCACTAGTGTGAATTAATCTCTCAGCACTATATAGAACCTGTTATTTCCTCTGAGTCTACCTAATAGAATCACTTTGTATGTGAGATCCCCAGGCCTTTTTGTATCCAGAGAGATGATGCAAACTCCTGCTGTCTCTAAAGGTGCCAGGTGCACTTGTTTATCTGTTTTTATCAGCTGTGTGTGTTGGCTGGCAGTGGGGGGACGGTCCAGGAGCAACTGAGCAGGCTGACTAAAACCTGAGCAGAAAAATAAAGATATAAATGCACTGATAACACAGGAAAGGACAAATAAATCATGTGTGCTTCACTAAAGCGGATTGAGACAGTTCATATTTCATTAGCTTGTACTGGTCTTATCTGGGAACTCATTATTTACTTTGAAGAGGGTTTCACATCCTCCCCCCCCCACCCCCCACCCCCGACTTTAATCTGCGTCTCAGTATTTTAATCGGCCTCTAGGTTCAGGTTCAGGCCCGTGGCTCTCACAAGAATGAGAAATGTGAGAGGGGAAGGGGAACACCCCTGGAGCTGGCCTCGAGACTCCGAGCCAGTGGGCCGAGGGAGGAATTCCCTCTGACTGAAGCTGGAAAAGCAGCCTGGAAACCTGACATTCCCCTCCACACAATGGAAGGAGGTTTTTTTTTTTTTTCAACCATTTATTTTCGTCGCAGGCATCGGAGAGCCTTTCCCTCTGTGACCCAGAACTGGCACAGTTACTTCCTACCAGAAATACCACTGACTTCCTATCACGAAAAAAGATGACTGGGTGTACGTGCAACAACTGTATACACAAAAATATCTGAGCTGTTGGTTCAGGTTCAAGCGGCTGCCATGGTAAAAAAACAAAACATAAAAACATCACCTAGAAGCAGAACAGCAACAGGAGAGGAATTCAAAACGGCACAAACTGGATATGTGGATGTGAAATCTGGTTTCTGGACAATAAATCACTGTTACAGACTTTTCACGTTGTCTAGACACAACTTAATGTGTTTGGCTGACTACTCGACTGTTAATAAAAGAGAATGAAGATCTCCTGAGAGGTCTGATAACAACAATACAGCTGCGATCTCACATGAGTGTGTCACAGAAACACACAGGCACATTGAAGCTATTATATGACTATGAGCACAAGGTGCAATTTACAGTAAGATGTGTTTGTGAAGAACTTGGCAGCTTTGAGGATGCTCATCAAGGCAGCCATGGACAGATAATGAGAAAATGGGCCCCTGGCCACAGACAGATGAAAGGTCCCCCACCCCTCTTACAGTATGTAGGAGTCTGTCTAGATAATTTGAGCAATTTTGTGGTCATTTTTTGTCTCTTTTTTTTTTCCATTTTTCAAGTGTTTTGTGGTCATTTGTGTCTCTTCACTGAGATATGTGACTTTCAAACTGCAAACACTCACATCATACAGTGTTCCTGGGGCCCCCTGGTCTTTTGGGCGCCTGGCCCCATATCCCCTAAAGGGCTGTTTCTTGATTTAGCAAAACCCAACATAAGGATAAATTCAAACACTGAAGCTCAAAACTAACCAGTGTTTTGATTACTTAGTATTTCTGCATTAAAGAACCATCAAAAGACGTAAACTGCCAAACCCAGAAACAGAATCAGATTTATTTGACCTGTTGTGTCATTTTTCCAACAACATAGCTGTGGAACAGAGCTGAGATGGTTGTATTTGCAATGCATATTTGTACTGGAAAAGCAATTTTAAAGCAGCATCCAATCTACTACTTTATTATGCAACAGAAATGCAGTTTTGATGAATAAATAAAGGTAAACAAGCTGATCAATGTGATGACTTAAATGATCTCAAACAAGTTTCTGGTATCATCCGGGAGATAGAAATATCAAAAGGCAAACGTTTTTACTACTTATGTGTTTAATGTAAACCCATAACTAAAATATTAATGTACTGTAGAAATATTGTGCAGAAACCTTGATGTCTTCACAGTGGAGACCATGAAATCTCCCTGGAAGAAATTCAAACTCCCCAGATTTTAGCTTCAGTTTCATGAGAATGATTGGCTGCTCTGTTACGGTGATGGCACGATTAAAATGATCCATTTCCCTTTGTATATGAGAAGGCAAGATGCTTTCTAATGTACCACATCAGGACAGCATACTGGCAACAGTTATGTGGATGTGAAAATGGCCAATATTACCAGAAGACATACTTGAACCTGAAGACATAAACAGTCAAACCTCATCTCCACCCTCCCACAGTCTGTCATTGTGCTGCCATGTGTTCACTTCCCAGCTCAGACTGAACCGACTGACCTCCGCTCCTCTATTTGATCTGGCTTTGACCCTCTGTGCATCTGCTGGCGAAAGGATATAATCTTTGAGTTAAAACTTCAAGGGCACATGATTACACCGTGTTCTCAATGTGCACTTTGAGCCAGGACGTCGGATGTAAATTTAGGACATCACGTCATCACCTGAACAGTAGCAGCAATCACTCACGACATTTACATGTCTCCTGCTGCAGCCTTGTGTGGCATGTGGTGGAACAGCTTTCGTATAAAAATGAAACAATAAAAAGATAGAATTCAGTTGGTTCCAGTGATTTGTATTTCGCCCCACTGAGGCCACAACATTTACTGTTTATATGTCCGTTGCCATGGCCCAGTTTTCACTGTGCCGTCACTTTTGATGTGGAGGATCTAATTGAAAAAAAAAAAATCAATCTATTGATTTTTAAATGTGTTTACAACAAAGTACTAAAAATAGACCCAGCACCAGTGTGACATCTGTGTCATGTGGCTCTCAGTCACATCAGTTTGCCAAATTGACAGAGATGCTTCAAACAAGTCAACATCCACAAATACAGAGGGGGGGAGAAAATGATTTTGATATGGAGGAACCTAAATATTAATTCACACCTTTATCAGGAGGAGTGGTTGAGAAGATGGATGGAAAGATAATAACTTTCTTAAATCACATGTAGCCTGTGAGGGGACGACACAGACACATGAGGGACGTGAAGCTGTGAGTGATGTCATCTCATCATCAGGTGGAGCTCTCCCACCTGAATTAAATCTGCCAAGGGTGAAAGGTAACGTGATCAAAAGCTCCAGAAAAGCCACTAAATGGACATTTCAGTGAAACGAAAGAACAAATTTTGAACCTCTTCCCTAGAATCTACTCCCAAGGTTTGGAATCTAATGCACACTTGTACTATCACATGACCACTGTGAAAACTCGGAGCAATTTTGCGAAGAAGAATGCGGAAAAATTGCAGCATCCAGATGTGCAAAGCCGACTGAGACTTATCACCACAGGCTTCGTGTTGTAACTGCTGCCAAAGGTGCATATAAACACTGACTGAGCAGGTGGATACTGTTTTTTTTATTTTGATTACACTAGATTACTTTGTGGAGATCTGTTTTCAGTCTTTTCTGTTGATCAGTGTATAAAAATGTTCTGAGGACTCTAATCACGAGCTTTCAGAGCAGCCACTACATGGACCTTATGGTCAGATTGTTTTCTTGTTCGCTGTTTTTTCAGCTTCAACAATACACCTCAAATAAAACGCAGCTGAAAACAAAAGGATTAGGAAAAATATGAACATACACACGTGGCAAATGGAATATTATTATATCTTATATATTTAAAGCACTATCCTGAGAGCACTGTATTCATTTCACACCAGACACTATAATAAAAAACAAATGTGTTGCTGCAAATGTGTCTAATGTTGGAGTTTGATATGAAGTTATCCAGGAACCGGTTTCCTGTCTCATGGAGGTACACAGCAGCTGGAGCTGACTGATACAGCTCCACACTCCAACCAGGAAACCCCCAACGAACGAGGAACTACCAAACAGTTAGCAGGACGGCACTGTTTGCCTCATTAAGGGCTGAACAAAATCCAGCCTGCAGTAACACAGTTCTACAAGGGAACTGATCAAATGGCAAAATATTCAACAGCCTCTGAAAATGATGTGAATAAATAATCCCAGAGACCAGAACAAGTAGAGAGAAGCCTGGGGGGACAGAAAACACCACAAATCAGTTTACTGCCACGTCAAGTCCAGGCCACAAGCCACGAGATGTTCTTGGCCACATTATAAGGCTCCTACTGGTTTACTGCAAGTCAGTCCCACAGAGCAGTTCTCTAGTTCACCACAGCCTTCGCCAAATTTCTTTTCAACGCAGGTATCTAAAATGTCTGGACAAGAAGGTTTTGGAAACTTTGTAGGTCTTTAAAAAGAAGACAGAATAACAGAAAAGGGGAAGACTTCAGCAACATATTACCACAGTGATGTTGGTGTTTTGTAAACTAGGTCACTATGAAAATGGAAACCTATGTTGTAATGCAACTCAATATGACAAATATGTCCTGTGTGCATTTCACTAATTTTGTTGAGCGGTTTGTTTCAGACTGAAATACCTCAACAAGTATTGGATAGTTCTACTACCTCTGGTGATTTTTCATTTAATACTGGAATATGGTCAAAATTCGTCTGATACTTTGGTTTATGATCAAATAACTGCAAAGACATTCCCATTAGTCTCCGCTGGATCTTGTGTTTAGTGCTAAATTAGTAATAAAGCGCTGCTAGTGTGGCTGTAGCTATTCACTGTATTGTATTATATTACACTGTAATGTGTCTGATATTTATGTCCTCCCATATAAACACCTTTCAAGACCACCATTAAAGTATAGGCCCACAATTAAAGTAATAAAGCAAAAATAAAGTACTCTTTAAAAAACTGAACTTTTTAAGTAAGACTGCTTTTTATTGCAAAGCTTTTACATTGCATCATTTTTCTTTTCTGGCCACTCACTGTGTTTAACAATGCATCAATAACTGGAAACAAGTGATACACAGCAGATGTGGATTTTGATGAATATGCGATAAATCTGTGATATATCTCCTCCAAATCTACTTTGCTAAGCACAAATGAATTAAAAGAAAAGCTGATAATTCATTCTGAACATAAATGTAACACCTCGTGTAAACTGTGCAAACTGATAATAAACAACGGTTCTTTTTTAAATCTTTGGCTACAAGTTATTTGAGGAAGCAAGTGAGTTTTAACGTTTAAAATTGAGACAAATTCGGTCACGTACTCCTCACAATTTGGTCTGAAATACTTTTTCTATCACTGTCTCATGCTTCGAGTCATCAATTGTGCTGCTCTGACATCTAACAAGGCCACAACACACCATAAAAAAAGCATTTCGTAATGTTACTTGGCTCAGATCTGACTTCATAATGCACATGTTTTGCTCATGTTACCTCACCACTGACAAAAGACTCCAGCCCACTACTGTGCAGTATAACGTATGGTTTTGGCCACTTCTTCCAGACTCTCTGTGAGCCAAAGGGGAAGCATGCAAACTTCTCCAGTCAGCAAGTTTTATGGCAGCATGGCCGACCTCCATCTCCCTTAGTTCCAGCAGCCGTGGAGTTTAGCCCGTGCACCCAGCAGCCTATAGCTGCAGCCCAAGGCCAAAGGGCATGATTCAGACTTTCCACGAGCAGACGTGTTTGTAACGCCTCAAGGGACAGTGTGATAAAATGTTTAGCAGAGCAGGGATCAGATGAATATGAGAGAGCTGTACAAACAGAGTAAAGATATCAGCTCTGATTACAGACAAAAAGAAAAAAAAAATTTGGGTGGAAGATCAAAAACACCTGACTGTCCACAGCAAGCTTCATTTATAAAAAGCAGTTTGCTTATAAATAAAGTTTGCTGTGGTTACATGCATCCATGTCTTAAAATTATTCATTTGTGTCAAAATGTTTTGAAATCAAATCAATGAATCAAATGCTTGACTTCTGAAAATAACACCAAACCTGAGCGAGGCCATAAAGGAAAAAGCCGTGTCGAACTCCGCCAAAGGTTTTAATGAAGTGAGAAGCCACATTAAGTCGGTATGTTTAGTAAATGTCCTTCAACTCGCCAATGAAAATAAATGTAACCAGGATCCTAGCACCTCAGAAATATCCACTATGGCTACAGACGCTTACTTTATTACTTTTAAACTTTTTTTTAAAACCATAAGTACCTGGTTTGAACCTACAAATCCTCAAGTGGTGGCACTAGTTACAACATCATTTCAAATCAAATATCTTGCTGTAGTCAACCAAACATCGCTGCAGACAGGACTAACAAGTGTTAATGTATCTGGCCAGACTGTACAGAGGAAGTGGCATGGGAACAGTCTGAGTCCTGCAGTCTGCCGCCCAACAACAGCGTCTCATTCACCATCATCAGGAAGCTCAGCCAGACGATCCAGCAGGGGCTCTGGTGACGGATCAAAGCCCCGCTGCTCTGTCTGCTGATAGCTGCTGGTTAGTGTTTCTTCATCGGCTGCACTTTTCCTCCTTGGGACTTGCACACAGTCAGGCTGTGTTTTTTCTTGCCCTGAGAAGGATCATTTATCCAATTTATTTCAAATCAGCGCTGCCCCCAAACCTCAGTGTTGAGCACACAGGGGCGAGAGAAGTGAGATCATAAAGTTTGCACTCCTAAAATCCTGCTCTCCCTGAGATAAATACAGTGTGTCACAAAAAAAACTGCATTTATTTTATCGGGGAGCTTTGGGCTTGTCTCATTTGGGGTTTAAAGCCAAATATATCAAATACTAGACCACCAGGCTTGTTTGATCTAATTGCCTCAGAAGTTAGAGGACGAAGAGAGCTGACAGCAATGGAAAGAAGCAAAACCGCAAAAGTGAGACAATTTGAAAAGAAGTATTAAAAAAATGCTGGATTCATTTTACAGCCTATATTGAAGTAAAGCAGGAACTATAACAGCGGTGATAAACACTGTGGCACAGTCATCACTCTGCTCCTCCTACAGTGTCCCGCGATTGACACCAACAGTAGCATCACAGCTTCACAATGTGGAGAATAAAGAAAGTATAATTAAAAACACCGACTGATTTCTGAATGTATAAATAGACATGATCAGGCACACAACCCCCTGTAAAACCACTGTGTGTGGTTTTTAGTTTCTTTGTACATATGAAACAAATGAGATTTTTTTTACTGTTAGACAGAGCCAGGCCATTTCGAGCACTAGACAGTCTAATCTAAGCTAAACGGCTTCAGGCTTCATATTCACCATACAGATGTGAGAGTGGTACTAATCTTCTCATCTGACTCTCTAACAAATAAGCCATTTCTAAAATGTTGACCTCAGAGATTTAATCCTAAAAAAAAATCTAAAAGCTGAACTCTGAAGGCCAAATGTTTTAACTCCTGGCAACGTGATCAGTGAGTCATATGATATCAATCGAAAGCCTCTATCAGCACCTGCAGATGTCTTGTGGTCATTGTTTGTTGAAGAGCAATAAAACCCTTTTTTTTTTTAATTTAATTGGGGGGTTGGATGGCTTGTTCACTTTATAATTCTTTCCATGCACTCTATTTGAAAAATAAGAATAATTTTGTAAAAATGTTTTCACTCACCATCATCAAGGTACATCTGGTCCAGCTCCTGTGGTTCCTGTTTGATGCTGACAGCCAGCGTAGGGGGGCTGCCGTCCTCCTGAAGGGATGATTGCCCTCTTTCTGGCACTTTAGGGTGCTGCTGGGCCCCTGGGCTGGTGCTGCTGACCGGCTGGGTCATGCAGTGGGTGGGAGAGAAGGGAGCGTCAGTCGGGGTGGAGGGCTGCGAGGTCGGGGAGGAAGAGGAGCTGCTGGGCTGGTAGAGGCTGGGCGGCTGGTAGCGCCCGGGAGTCTCCTGGATGATGGAGACGTGAGGAATCGGGGACTGGGGGCCCTGGTGAGGGACTGCTGTGCCAGCAGGAAGGCACTTGGAGAAGGGTGGTGGCGACAGGTCGTGCAGTTTGGGACTGGTGCTCGGAGAAGAAGAGGAGGAGGGCAGCGAGGAAGGCTTAGCTGCCAATCTCTGCTGGCTGACAGAATAGGCCCCACTGACAACACACGGCCTGAGGTCAGAGGTCACTACCGGGGTCATGACCTGCGGGGGAAAGTATGGCTTTGGGTGCAAGGCCAGGGAGGCACCATGCTCAGTACACATAAGAGGGGCGTCGTAGTCATCGTGTGGCTCCGTCTTTATTGTTGGAACTGAGAGAAAAGAAAAGGAGGAAAAAGCTAAATGAGTAAACATATGTTCCAACCTTCCTGCAAGTGTGAGTGAGTGAGTGGGTTTGTGGCTAGGATACCCGCTGCCAAACAAACACTCTCATCAATGAGTCTCTGTGTCTGGGCCCGAGTTCTCCCACCCTGCTGAAAATATTCAGAAAACTATAAAAAAAAAAGGGATGACTCATCAACACGAGAAACATCCAGCTGCTTCTATAATAAAAGGCCTATTTTCCTTGGATCCTGCTCTGGTGCTAATATTCACTAAATGTGTGATATGAAATATGTTGCTGAAACAGCAGCTCGATGCTCAACAGGGTTCAGTAATTTAAAACAAATTACTGCTCACTCAATCGGACAAAGAGGAAAAGTTGAACTGGACATGAAAGCTGTAAGACGTAGCTGAGAAAGACAAAATGGTGGCTTCAGGGTGTCTGTGGTGACTGTGTAAGCGAGGAATGATGGGGGTTTCAAACGAGGCAGGACTTGTGCTGAGTCGCCGTGAACTTGGCCACTCGACCAGATTCCTGTATGGGACACGTTGGACCCCGAACTTTAAAATGTGGGTCATCAATCTGCTGCAGCTCCTGACCCGACATCAATCTTATATAACAAGCGTTTCAACCCAGATACAACCAAACGACGGCTCGGCTCTGACCCCGAGCTTCATCACTGCATCACTAAACTGGATCTATTTCTTATTTTCTTTGTGGAGAAGCTATTTTAGATTATAACATGACGCGTGTGCTTGAAACCCCAAACTGAAGTAGTTCATTACATAGTCTTCCTTCTGCTTACTGATGCATAGTTTTTGTTTTTCTACTTGCTCAGTGAATTGTGTTGACTTTATATTTATACTCATATAGAGTGCGCGAGCCTAAAAATAGGGCTTATTATTCCAAAAAGAGTGAAACTGGAGACACGTCATGCTTTACTGAAGCCTGTACTGTAAAAAAGGAACTGCGATGAGTTTGTAACACCAACCGCAAGACTAAAATAGCACATGCACCCCTATTTTGGGTCTGTTTGGAGGAAGTGTGTCTGTCTGCCTGTGGAGGATAGGCAGATGCACAAGCAGAGAGAAGCAGCAGAAGAAGTGCAAACGCCTCGCCACAAAAGAGAGCCTGCCCCTGGGTTTCCGGAGTGTGAAAGTCAGCCATGTGTACTTTATGTACCAAAATAAATCTGTTTGTGTTGGTACAGGCTGCTGTCACACCTGCTGCTGCAAAAAAGTTCATATGATGGGTTTCGAAAAAAACCCCCAAAACAATCACGTAAAAAGAAGAGGTTTTATCACCTGTGTTCACTCTCGCTTTAAGCTTCTTGACCACTTTTTTGAGGAGTGGCAGACAATCACCCAGCTGGCTTGTTGCTTTAATGGCGCTCGCCCTTAAGGAGACACTGACCAGACTAGCTTTCCTCCAGTCTGTCCCCTCCCTCACACTCTCTCTGCATCCCGAGGACAATGCTCCACTTTCACCACGGTGCTCTCCGTCGCCCACATACAGGGCTGGGCCAGTTCACTTGAATCACAGCTTTGAACCACCCACTGGATTTTCACTCCAAGCCCGGAGCGCAATTAGAAGCGGTTTTTACATTTCAGTTGGTGGGTCAGTGTTTATATTTAGCTTGGCAAAAGGTTCTCTATTCAAACAACATGCTTTTCCCATGCCCCCTCCCCCTCCCTTGTGTGTCTACTCACTGCAGCACTCATGCAGCTACAGGTATGGAAAAGAACAGATTTTATGGATTTTATTTTACAATGGGGGAATAAAAGTGTTGTGCTTTGTTCCTCCCTAGCAAACCACTTGACAAGAGGGAATATAATCTGTTTGTTCTGGTATTCAGATGTAAAATCCTAGTTAAAGTGTTTCTAATTAGTCTGGGATATGAAAGGAAAAGAGCAGCATAAGAGTGATGACAGTTCAGAAAAACAAAGGCAGAATAAGCAAATATTATCATAATATCATATCTAAGGGTGATTTCTGATAATATTCACGTCCAGTGTTTCATCACATTAAAGCTGCTGAAGCAGTGAGAAGTCGCAGCTGAACCCTTCAACAGAACCTAAACAAACCCAACAACTCTTCTTCTGTGTTACTCAACTTCCTACAGGGGAATTTTGGACTCCACCACAGGAGCCTTGTGTGGTGTGAAGGCGTCAAGCAATGCACTGTTCAGAGAAAGATAGAGAAGGAGAGAGGACTTTACCACTTGCAGGGATGTAGGTGAAGCGCTGGTACTGGCTTCTTTTCCTCTTGCCGTTGCAGACGTAGAAGTTCACGCGGACAGGAGTGGAGAGTCTTTGGTTCCGATAAGGAGGGATTTCGATGAGGAGCGAATTCTGCAACAACATTACAACAGCTAATTATAGTCTCACTTTGTGTTTGCTTTGATAGTGGTTCATTTTATTTACTTCCCCAGTTTTTCATGCCCTTTTCACCTTTTTGAATGTTTTCATTTATCTCTCTCTTCTGGAGTTGTCACACCTAGTTTGTTCCCTGAGACACTCCTTAGAAATAAGTGTGTGGCTTTGGTTGTTTTGGTCATTTTCTAATAAACAAGTTAATTTACATAAAGACACTGCTCCATGTGTAAAAAATGAAGAAACCCTGCAAACTATGACTCATTGTCGCTCCTTCATAGATGAATAATTTAATACATAAGTAAATTACAGGAGCTGCAAGGGGCATAAACTTTCAAATGTGAACATTAAATACACATGAAGTCCTCTTTTGTGGTTTGCGATGTGGTTGTTGTCTCTTTTTTTGTGTTTACTTATTTTTCCATTGCATTTTTTTTAATTCCAGTTGACTATTTGTTGCTTGCAATACTTAAATTCACCAAGCAAGGCCTATAATTAGTATTTTGCATTGTTTCTGTCTTTGTTTGATGGGGATGGTTTGGAGGCAGCGCAGCTCAGCAAAGGGGATTTGAGATTGTATAGTCTCCTTTACTTGACATCCACAGCCTGGAGTTGTGTATTTAAGAGGGTGGTGAATAAAATCTGAAAATCTGGTTGTAATCCCAGATAAAAGAGCCACAAAGAGGCCATGAAGTAAAATTATATAGAACATAGAATATAGTTGTTTGCTTAGTGAATAACTCGGCTGATGTGAATAAATTGAACGTGGGAGTGTCCAGATAGTTTATTTCCCCAGCAGAGCTTCCTGCTGCCTGAGGGGAGAGCGAAGGCCTGGAGTACACCACGTTCCTGGGTTCAGCCCGTGGACACCTCACCACTGTACAGTACGTGTGTGTTTCTCTGCATGCGTGTGTCCGTATCTACCACATATCTGAGTGTGTTGGAGGTGCTGCTCAGTAGCCAGGGAGGAAGTCATCCGTCTACAAAATTGCGCTTCAGAGAATGGCCAGCTTTGACACGTACAGGTGAGAGCTGACACGTTTTATTAAATCACTACAGTCGTAAAGTGAAGTGAAGCCAGATGAGGCTTTTCTACTTCTCACATTTACCACAACCCGTCTGTCCTTCAGAGAATAGGCTGATAAAGCCCCTGGAAACATCAGATGCACTGTGAAGACTATAATTGTGTCCAGGTTGAACAGGAACATTTGCAGCACTGAACCTGTGTCGCTGCTGTCCAATATGTGAATTTACAATATGTCATGAAAAAGTTTTTAATTTAAAACCGAGAACAAGTGAAATCATTCATCTGCATTTGAAAGTTTTATGTGCACACGTTGTCTCACAAAAACATGATGACCCACTTTGCACAGAGTGGCTCTTCAGTTCATGCAAAAAAAACCAAACATGAAAATCACCAAAACTAGAGCTGAGACGTTTTAACCTGACAGACGTAATTACTCACATGTGGAGCGAGGAATAGAAAAGGGAGCATGAAGGAGCATTTGTGCACTAATTGTGCTTTTTAAGACATTTATCAAAGTTTGTATGAGTAATCTATTGCATCTAATTGTAAACTGTTCTTCAAATCAAATCTAAATCATCCATTTCTCAGAATTCTCCCACAGGCCAGTCTTCGCATGTGACGGAGGCAGTGAGGTATTCTGAATTTGTGGTTTGGTCTGCGTTGTGGTGCAAGAGCAGAACAGCTAAAACGTGGCCAAGGCAGCGTCAGTGTTTAAAATGGGACCAATCCAGCAGACTGGAGGGAGAGAGGTCCTTTGTTCAAGCAGACAGATGTGTCTCAGCAGTCACTGTATGAAATGTGTGAGAGGGAGAGAGAAAGTGTGTTTTGCTATGGGAAGACACTGGGAGCAGGTGCAGCGCCTCACATTTAGACACCCTCTAATTCCCTCGTCTATCTCCCAGACTCCCACCGCTGCATCTCTCTCTTTCTGTGTGTGTGTGTGTCTCTCTCTCTGTCTCAGGCCAAGACAGGACACAAGGCCAAGTGTGAAGGTTGAACTTCTGAAAACCTTTTCCACAACACTGCTGGAATGCGTGGTTTAGAAGACTAGTTTAGGTAAATACACTCATTTGTACATATTTCTTGTCATGGCAGGATAAGAGGAGCTATCACTTGCTTTTTGTTAAGAAAGGGTCTAGCTAATCTTCCCATTCGATTCCTTTGATATCGCTGCTGTTTGGTGCAAAAGTAGCTGTTCTGCTACTCTAACTTAAGCATCTTTAAATTGATATGTTCAAAATATCAGCTCAGGTGTTAATAAACTGTAAAGAAATAGACAAAAAAACATATTTCACACATTCATATTTCATGCTACTAGAATTAAATGAGAACTAAAGGAAATAAAATAGAGTTATAGGTTGATACTATTTGAAATTAAAGCAAATGGAGTTTGGATTGTGTTTAGTGTTTTAACATCTACAAACACCTATTTGTCCCTGTTAGTCTGGATCATGCTCAAAATCTCAAAAGTTGGTTGGGTACCGTAAAACTAAAGCTACACATTAGTGAGTTACCACCTGAGGTAACTGAGATTTTATTTGCATTTAGAGTAAACTGAGCCTTTACTCAGGCTGAATGAGGCGAGCAGATGTCCTGTAAACCTAGATGTGTAATTCATAAATCATCAGTCGGAGTGGAGCTCCGATCACTCTCCACTCACTTTATTTAAACGTCAGTTTGTTTCTCTAACGAGAAGACTGAAAATGTTTTGTGACTCGAGTGATCGAGAACAGCTGTTTCATCACTGCTTTCATCCTGAAATGAGACCAGACTCATCACGAGGACAGTGTTGCGTGTGTCACTTACAGACTTTGAAGTGTCTCTATCAACCTTGGCCTCAGTCTCCCAGAGGTGGTGGCCGTCTACAGAGGAGAGACAGAGAGAGAGAGAAAAAAGGGAATCAGAAAATAATCCACATACTTGGCTCCTAAACAGAAGTGAAGAAATGGAATCAGTATTGTTATTATTATCTGTTACATCAGTGATATATAAAACAGCCACAGAGAGCCGAGGGTATCGCAAACGTCACTGTCTGACCCACAGCTCATGAGCTCATACCCTCAGTCTAACAAACCTGAGCCCGAACGAGAGAAGGAGATGACCAACCCAGAGAGAGAGAGAGAGAGAGAGAGAGAGGGAGAGAGAAATCTGATGCAATCCTGAAAATAAAAAACAGTCATACCAAAGAGATGAGCGACATCTTTGTTGGATCAGAGAAACTTTGAGTTCCTTGCTGCGTGGAATCCCGACATGCTCGAGCAGCTGGTGGGCTCGTTAATGCACAACGACTGGAAATCGACAGCTCGCCTCGACTTTCAAACTTCTTGTTTCTTTGTGTCTCATAGGAATCTTTCTGTTGTCCCCATATGATGGTTGTTAAATGGTATTGGTATTTTTCTGCTTTACTGGTAATGCGTTTTTTTCTTCTCAAACGTTGCCACAATAAAGAGATTTTCCCATCAGGCAATAAAACAAGGCATCATATGAGCTGTCACAAAACACAAGCCTCCTAAAAAAGCTAAAAAAGTTTGATTTGTCATCTTGCCCAATGAGGTGTGAGTAAAACTATATTTCTGCAGATTTATTAGGCACAGAAGGAAACCGCTGCTTTTTCAGAGCCCTGACTCATTAACAAGGCCCTAAAAAGACATTAAATGACTGTGAAAGTGACTTAACGTGGAAAGGAACTGCAGTTTAAAAAAAGGTCAAACGTGCCAAATTTTCTTGAGGAAAATTAACTGAGATGCGTGCAGTGTTGCTCAACAGGTCGTCTGTGGATTGATAAGTGTAGGCTTTGAATTGAACAGACAGCACTGCGCAGATGTATGCGGTACTGCTCATTTGTGCAGACAGGAGTTATGAGGTGGCAGAGATGGAGGAGGTGCAGCTCGGAGCTGACAGCTTCGATTATGTCTGAGAAGACCCTGGAAACGTGTTTACCACTCGCTGTTCTGATGCCGCTCTCCCTTTTCTTTACTTTCTCTCCCCGTCTGTCTGTCGTGCATTGTTCATGATGCTGCTCTCTAGGAAAACATTAAATCGTTTGTATCATCTGAAAGAGAATGACCTCCTCTTTCACAAAGAATCTAACTATTCTGGAGCCAAATTAATGTTAAAAAAACTGTTCATAAAAAGGCAAAGAGAAACTGGGCTGTCACGAGACACTAATCAATGATAACTCAAGGGACAACTTGAGGGGAGGGGGGGGGAGCTCAGCTGAGCATTGAGTTGTTGATTCTAGAGAAATGTTTTTAAACTCATGAACAATCAAGAGTCTGTGTAAAACTTTTTTTTTTTTGCTACAGACTTTGCGGAGTAGATTTAATTTTGTCCGTCTTCCAGCGCACCTGATGAGAATTAGCTTGTGGAAATGGGACAGAGCTTTGGTCTTATCAGTTCATATTTTTGGCCAGATTTTATGCAGACTTCTGCTACGGCTGCTCTAACGCTAGACTAAGTTTTTGAACTAGCACCTGGAGACACCTGTCATGTTATCATTAAAACATTTGACTCCAGTCATGTTTTCACTACCAGCTCTCTCCACCCTGTGCAAAAGATCAACCAAAGCTGATAATAAAACCCACAAACATTCTGTGAGCCTCACATTCACGTTGCCAGATGTCTGTAACATCCTGGGATCCATGCACACACAGGTACACGGACGCGGTGTGTGGTACTTAAATTAAACATAACATTTGTAAACCACGTTAGAAGGAAACCCTCAGGTCTACAATAGAAATGAAAAGGAAAACAGCTTGTAGTACAGGAAGTTGTACAGGATGCCAGGTACAAAAACTGTTGCTTTGCTGAGACAGTGTCTCTGTGTCCAATGTCAATGTACAGTTTCTTATTTCTTTCTTTTTCAATACAGCAATGATTCTTCTCAGTAGCCAAACATCTTCATTCATTCAATTTCTGTTCTAAAGCTGCACTGAGAAAAATGTCCTTAGTTACTGATAAAGCTTTGACTTCACCCACTGAAGTTTAACTCAATGAGAGAATTTCTTCTTCCAGCACAGCTCTGAGAAAAAAAGTTAATTTGACTATAAAAGACAATCTTCGGGTATGTCTCTATCTTTTCCCGTCTCCCACTCTGTCTGCTTCTCCTCACTTTGGGAACCGTTCCAGAAGGGAAGCCTTAGCAGTCGATGTCAGTCCACAGGAGGTAAACATGTTTTTCAGATCTCCCTCTGAGCCTCTCTCTGTTTCCCTCTGTCTGCTTTTCTCTTTCTGTCTGACTCACGCTCATCGTTTTGCAAATCAATCCAGAGATAGAAAATTAAATTGAGCAATTTGTTTTCAGTGCCCAGTTACCTATTGCCAGGAAACTTTTCAAGAGCAGGAAAAAAATAAATAAATAAAACAGAGGTTTGAAAAGTTGAATACGTGGGATGCCTTCGTTTGAAAAGAGTGCTCCGGATAGTTGATAACCACAGAATGTAATTGATAACCACAGAATGTTCCAGAGTTATAGGGCAACATCTGGACAACGCCTGCACCAATCCAATGAAAAACATAGCAGTTATTATCCAGCTCCCTTCCAACCAAATTTCACCGAGTACAATATGGTTTCTAACTCCTTGGCCCACTGTGCTGGACAATATCCAATATTATCTAAGTTAAACAACTCAGCCTAAAACCACCCCGTCCATATAAACCCAGTACCCCTCTCCAGCTCCCAAGCTCCATTCGCCTTGGCAGCTCCCCAGCCTCGCAGGAGTCTTACAATTCACATTTCGTTAGCAATGGTCTATACAAATCATTACTTTCTCAAAACAGACATAACACAGAGCAGCAATGGCACAGAGGTGGTGTGCTGTACAGAGTCACTGCAGCTGAAGGGGATCAAACAATATACAGTACAGTTATTTGTCATATTGGGTTTATAAAGGGAATCAAACAGCTCCTTGTGCTCCTTAATTGGGGCTGGGTGGAGTGAAGCGCCGGTGCCCAGAGTGAAACAGCGGTGTGGCATGTGCCCAAACCCTCATAACGTACAGTAAATATAAACACATGCTCTATCCAGGCCCATGTGGCATTCTGAAAGAGTTCCCTTGTCTTCTGGCTGATGACTGAACCTTCTTCCTTCCTACCGCCCTGAAAAGATGTGGATTTTGGAAGTGGAATGTGAGCTGCTGTGGTGTGGAGGGGCGGCGGCTGAGGCCAGCTCCAAGCTGATAAATGGCAGCAGTCGAGGAAAAGATACTGACATCCTCTCACTACAACAGCAGCACTTACAGCTACAAAGGCGCCTGTCGCTGAAAAAAAAGCATGATTTTCACCAAGAACTCTGCATCTGTAGCTTCTCAAACTAAGATTTCTATAAATCACACGTTGTAATTTATGAAAGCATAATCCCTGCTGTTTATGTGGCTGTAACTGATTTGTTTATGAAAACAGCCATTGTTCTCAGAAGTGTCACAGGCAGCCAAACGAGTGGAAGTCATTGTTCTGCGAATGCAATGAAACCACAATCCTGCTGACCAAAAGAAAAGCAAAGCTCCCACTAAACAAAACCACTGCTCAGAGCTAGCAAAGCTAACTCAGCTACCACACGTGTTAAAAACGAGCTCCTCTAGCTGTTACTTCACTGCCGTGTTGCTCTCGTGGGCGTAAAAGACGATGATGATGCAGCATGGTAATCCTCTCACAGTTCAATTTTCAGGCTGCAACAGTTAGACAAAACTGAAGAGGAGGTGTTGCTGTCAGGCAGTAAACGCTTGCTCTCTTCGGCTGTTTGGTGCACACTGAGGTGTTAGTAGGTGAAGGAGTAATAAAAACACAGATACCTTTGGCTGAAGTGACCAGAGGTTTGACGGATCAGGGAAATGCAGTGACTAAGTTTTCCACAATGATACAGACCGCAGCAGACCAGGCAGCTGTCCAGTGCAACGGGCCAGATAAGAGAGTGCTCTTTTCATTAGGGGGTTTCTCCTCTGCATGGATTTCCTCCAGGATCACTCACTAAAATTAAACTATTATCAATCACGGTGGGAAAATACAGAGCGGAAAACCAGACTAATGAAAATACAGAGAGCACAGCACAGAAGAAACTAAATGAAAGACAGAGAGAGGAGACGGAGACACAAATGTCAAACACTCTACATGACTTTACCACAACACTACACATTTTACACTGACATTAATGTTTCTTTAACCTATATTTCGTATTTTCACTGCTGCTGACCAAGAGCCAAAATTCATTATATTGATACAGTGACAATAAAGTTGTATTACAGTACTATGTAGTATGTACTTTTAAGTATTTGATTTGCAAATATCTCTGCCACAAGGCTTCCTTATGTTGACATTTTTTTGTTAAGCTGTTAAATATTGTTGTTATTATATGACATTTTTCAACTGAGGTATAAGATATTACACACTGTGTAGTAGTACCATAAATCTGATACAAACTGCACGTGAGGCCATTGTACTAGTTAATGTTCAAAAAGAAAACACGTTTCCATCCTCTGTTTAATCTTTGCACCTCACTGGGGACAGCAGGACCTAATTTCCCAAATGGAGAGACTTATCAGAAACAGCATCTTCTGTGCAGGCCGGGGCAAATGAAAGCAAGGTGAGACTGAGTCAGGCTCAGATTACAAGATGATGTCTGCAGCTCCAAGGCTGTACAGTACTCTCCTATGATCAATTGGCTGTAACCAGGAGTGACAACTGAACTGATGCTATCTTGGTTATTTCTACTGAGGTGGCAGTGAGGCAGGAGACGGGGCGGTGTGATGGAGCAAACGTGACATGCAGTTACTGTTTTCAGATGCCGTGCTGAGGAGCAGGTGACAGAGAGCCTGTCTCTGTGGGGGAAACAGGGATTTCCTTCGTGTAAGTCATGGATAGCAACAACAACCCACACAAAAACATCCCTATAAACTCTACGTGCACACAAAAACATATGTCACAGTCTCCACGTGTCTTTCTTTCTCAAACACACGCAAGCACACGAGTGTTTCCCCAGAATCTCGTTTGTCAGCAGAGTGGAAACATCATTTAGACCAGAAGACACTAAAACAGAAACCAAAACAAATGAAAGTTTTAGTTTGTTGGCAGCGTCTTAAGGCTGGGTGACCCATCCTGCCTATAACTGCAGAGGAAACTCCAACACGCACACACACACGTTTGTGACTACAGCATACATGCAAACACACACACAACTCTCTGCATCTGTCAATACCCACATGTTCTGTTACCGCAGCTTTGTGAACAGCATTTTGCGAGAGTGCTTTATTGGAAAATCTGCAGGAAAATTCCCGGCTAAACTTAAACGCTTAAGCTCTTTAGGGAAACAAAAATCCACTATTCTGGATTTATGAGTGTGATCATTAAACGGTTTCTCAGTGCTCTGCATTGGCAAGAGTAAAAAGACAACTAGAAAGTTCCTGGGGAAACTTTGAAGGTGCCTGCCACCTTGCGCCCGTGAACCTTAAACCCATCACGCCAATG
>JAUYWH010000003.1:4260097-4303257 GCA_034779795.1 Ctenopoma multispine
ATGGAGGCAATGCTTTGCATGGCTTCGCCATGCAATGCATTGCCTCCTATTCATTTTCAATGGCAGGCACCAATAAAAGAGTATTAAATTTCCATATTCTGTCAGTTCTACAAGAGGATGTACAAGCTGCTGTGTGTTTTTTTAAACATGCACTATTGTTGTTTTGCAGCCTGCTTTATTTCTCAGCTTTATTAAAGTGTATGTTATTATACCAATTAAACCATTTCACCCCTGAGATTAATTACGTCTCCACTGTATCTAATTACCTGTCTGTTTATACAGAGAGCAGCTGTAAAGAAGACCCAGCATGATCTGTAGGGACCTTATAGCTCTGAGAGTTAACGAACTAAGAGCTGGTGGCACAGAAGCAGCTCGGATAGAGAAGGATGGAGGGAAACAGAGAGAGGCGGGTAGGAGGCCAGTGTTGTGGAAGCCTGGCTTAAGGGTGTTTCCATGGTAGGATTGCCCAGGAATCTAATACTGGTGCCAGACGCGGGGAAACCCTCATCAAAAACAAGGGAGCACACCCATCAGGACCAGTCCAGAGCTGCACATGGCCCTAAAGACAGTTAGATTCAGAACGGAACCAATCACGCGGCCACTGACCCAAACCTTTGTGAAGATTTATGGAGTCGGACCTTTTCCTTTGTTACCACAAAAGAAACAAAGCGATATCTTGTTTTTGAGATGAGAGTTTTTGGAGCTAAAAACCTGCAGTTATTCATTGGGTCTAAATCACATGAGACAAGACAAAAAAAACATCCACTTACTAGCTTTATGTGGAGCTTTCAACCATATCTCATGGTCTTTATGTTTGCACTCTCCTCCTATTGTCACTATATTTCAATAAATGAAACTATGCTTTCATTTATGTATTATTGATGAGACTATCATTAGAAGGTTTATTTTTTAAAGGCCACGCGAGGTGAAATTTATTTTTGCATGTAATATCTGCACATCCACTTTTCTAATACTTCTTGTCCTAATGGAAGGAAGTTCATGTTCTATTTTGAATAATTTAATACATAATTATCAATACAATATGTACTGAAATGAGAAATTGTTCACTTATCCTCTAAGTCAATAGTCAGTGCAGCTGAGTGACTGAAAGAGGCAGAGAGCGAGGAAGAGATGATACCATGTGTCACTACCTCAGTTATTGATATATTTGCTCCATAAAACTAAAAATAAGCAGTTTTACATTATGATGTACTGCAGCTAATAAACTCTAAATGATCATTTATCTAGTTAGCTTAGCATAATTAGTATAAAGTTAAAAGTTCAAGCTAGTGAGTTAGCCTGCTTAAATAAACAGAAGTAATTGGAAGCAGTATATTTAATTATGTTTTAATTTATGTTTTAACCAGAGCTCCAGTTTTGTTGCAGTAGTTCTTTAACTTGTGCTGCAAAAAAAGTTGATCTTTATGTTAACAGAAGTTTCATTCAACCACAGGCATCATTTCTGTCGCTGGGAAACATGATTGTAACTCTGATCTGCCCTTTTCTCCAAGAGAATTAATCAAAGAGGTCAGGAAGATGGGAACAAGGCCTGCTCTCATATAATGACTTCTTGTTTTGATAAACAATCCCACTTCTCCATTGTGAGAGCTGCCTGTGTGCCCAGACAGCCTTGAGTTCTTCCTTTCACAGGTGGAACAATGAAAAAGGCTTCCCTCTTTTTTCAGTGAGTCCCCAGATCACACGTGTTTACATTGCTCAGCCTTGGCCCAAACTCCACCTCACGTTGCTTTGCTAAAGCTAATCAAGGAAATTGCTGTTTGTAAACCTCATCGTATCAACATCTAGGAGCTGTCCCTTCTCCAGCCAAAACCGAAACGGCTTAAAGTAAGAAAAAGAGAAACAAATACAGACACATGGCACACACACACACTCACAAAAGTGCACGTATCCGCACCATGTGCACAGCCACCCACCCACACACACACACACACACGCACACACGCACACACACACACACACACACACACGCTGCATTTGTGATCCATTCCTCCGCTGAACAGGCAATGGAAACTTCTGCAAATGTAAATCTGCTGGGTTAAAAATACAGCGCATTAATGTGCACCACATGTGGCACTCTGGCAGGATGGAGGATATTTTGACGGCGGGGGGAGAGGAGGGACGGAGCAGTCCTGGTGTTTCTCCAACAACGAAGAGAGAGGGAGACACACACACACACACACAGCTGCACTGAGACCAAAGCCAAGTCTCCTCCTCTTTTACCTTGAGCCTTTTCCACGAACACCACCTTGGAGTCGTGCTGGAAGTTGTGTCCGTCGAGGAGCATCTTCTCACCACCGATGGCGGGACATGACTCCAAACTCTGCCTATCCACCAGCGGCAGCTCCTGGGCTGATCTCTGAGCTGTGGGAGGGAGAAGAGAAACCAGACTCATCGTTCAGCTAATACACACCCACTCCCCATGCAGACCTGAGCATCCAGACCGAGGCTGAATCACTGTCGGTAAAGCTGTAAACCTCTACCTCCTCATGTTAAAATTAAACTCCCTCGTTGCCTGTAAGTAGGGAGCGGCTTCACGTTGTGTTTATTTGTGTTTTCCTCAAATTATGGTGGATGTTTTCTCTCAAATATTTTGGTAGGAGTACAGATCCTGTCTCCAGCTTTCATACTTCTCTCTCTTACCTTTCTGCCTCATTCCTTGTTTGCTTTCAGTCACACTAAAAAGTTCAGTTGTTTGCTGTGAAGTACATTTCCTGCCTAAACGTAAAGCTGACCGATCAGATCTTTCATTTCATTGTGACTGACTAAAGAATCAAAATATGGCTTCAATAAAACTTTTTTCCCTCATATTATTCACATGAGGATCATCTTTTAGTAATTTGATGTTCCTAGTTTCTGACTTTGATAAAACTTTAGTTCTTGGTCTTTGGAAAACATGAGTTTCCCCCCACATCTCAGTGTTTCTCTGCCTCTGTCTGTCATTCTGCCTCAGTCACACACAAAGTGAATTTTGGTCAAAAACAATTGCTTTGTGGCCGTCGTTCAGAAACTAACAATGGTCTATTTCAGGGGGCTGAGATCATGGTTTAACTACTGTCTTTCATTTAACTCATAAGACTTAATCTGTATGGCAGCTCTTAGTGCCAGAACCACATAAAGCGGTTGATGTGCATGAGTGTATCCTGGTCCAGTGAAAGGTCAACTCCAGTGCAATGCAGAGAGTCAGAGGAGTTTACTGAGCAAAGCCTAAACAGCCTCTACACAGACAAATGCAGTCAAATTAAAACACAATTACATGCACCGCTTCTGCAACACATTTAGTGAAGAGTCAACTAATTCAACATTTAATCCCTATTTATGAGGTTTTCCTTTAGGAGAGGAGTGTTTTCTTAATATTTCTGAGGAACTATACTCACAGCACTCAATTGGGTTGGATGCAGCTTGCAAGGACACTGTTCTCCCCATGGCCTGGTTGATGTGAACTCTGAAAACCATCCGCACCCGTGTGTTCTTGCGCCCGATGTCGGTCTCCCCCTTTCGCAGCTCAATGTCTGAATTGCGCAGCTTCAAGATCCCTGCACAGTCGATTCTGTTATAGTGGAGACACAACACCACAGTCTGATTACTGATATATACGCTCTCAGTTAATCAGGCTGTTATTTATTGAGTTCTAGTCTGGAGTCCATCAACACATCCCTAAATGAGGCTGCAGTCATGTCAGCGAAGATTAACCCCCCCCAACAGAGCTCTTATAGAAACCAACAGCTGGGAACATTCATTACATCATGAGTATCCAAAAGAGATGGTTCCTAACATACAACCCCCCCTCCCCAAGTCGTACAGTGTCAAACTCTTCATCACACACTCAATAAAACGCCTCCCTCCTCCTCCTCTCCCACACCCCTCTCTGTCTGCACTGCACTCATCTAACTTTTTCATACTTAAATACCTTGAGCCTCTCCAAACGGTTTCTGGCTTTTCCATCACCGTGCTACTTGATGCCGCATTCCTCAAAGACTAGTTAATGTCAACTTTTACACACATTTGAGCACTCCCTAAAATTCTTCCTGCCAGACACCAGGGTCTGCTCAACTGGCGAAGTAATCAGGTGTTGATGCTGAGGACCTCAGCTGTTCAGCTCTCCGCCTACACAGACAGGCTGAGTGCAAAAACACATAGTGAGGCGTCCGTTCAGTGCCGGAGAAGAAGTTTTACAAAGAAAAAACAATACAGAGAACAGAGGCAGATTTATTAACAGTTAATTGGAGTCGTATAAAGTAAAATACTGTGGCTTCATTATCAGCTAAAAAATCTGAGCTGATGTTCATCAAAGGTTTAATTGAAGACATGTCTCTGTAAATCATCACGAGTATTTCAGAAATATAACAATGCCTGTATTCAACACCACATAATAAAACATCTATATGTCACACTGGAGTACATGTCTAAACGAATAAATTTCCCACAAATCCCTTGCCTAAACCGTAAGTACTCCGAGGCATGTCCTCTGTGAGAAAAGAGAAACCATATTCTGCGGGAATGTAAGGGGCGCTTATGTGTTACAACCATTAAATTGTGGAGAAAGTGCTGATGCTTGCAGGCTGCTACTGCCTGCAGCTCAGACAGAAACCCCAGGTCTCTGTTAGCAGCTCTGAGCTTCCCCGGTAATCTGATCTCTGAGGCTTATGAAGTGAAAAAGTCACCCGCCTGTGTGCAGAGGGCAACTATTACAAAATCCAAACACATACAATGCCCCTGGCCACATATAATGCCCCTGGCATTGTATGTGGCATACAAACTTCATAACTTCAGAATGTAAACATTTGAAAAAAGCAGCAATCTAAAGTATGTTGAGGGGTTTAAATTAGGCCAAGGAGATGAAATATCTCCCCACAGATGTTCAGTTGAAGTAAATATTAAATCTATAACAACAGTGATATGCATCTTTGCAGAAGAGATGATGTTTGCTTGCTGTAACAAACCGCGGTGTGTCAGATGTTCACTCCCGCATACACAGAGTTATTTTTAAGTCTTTTGAGCTGAGTTCAATACGAGGCACAAGTCTATGGTCTCAGTTCAGGTCTGAAAGCTTTGAGGACTACAAGTCCAAGTAAAGACACAGATTATGTTAATAATGTTTGTTACGGGACACAAAACCTGGACTGGAGTCAAAATTACGTGATAAAAAATGAGGATGTAAAACTTCACTGTTGTTAGACTTAACCCCTCAGGACTTGGCTTGAAGCCTGAAAGCTAAAAACTTGCCAAAGCTAAAGGTCTTGATGTTGACCTGGTAAAATCCATAGAGGACACCAGACGTGACATGCACTTAAATGAGGTTTCAGCTTTGGTCTTAGTATGTTTTCCTTCTTGACACGTTGTTTCTTATTAGGGCTCTTAGTTGGAAGTAACTCATAATTTACAGAACCAGAATTGTAATTGCTTGTGTCTTCCTGTAAGTCGCTTTGGATAAAAGCGTCTGCCAAATGTACTCAAGTAAAGTAAAAGTAAAGTCTTGAGACATGACTCGACTTGAATCAAGTCTGAAATGGACATGTCTGATTTGAGGCCTGACGTGGACTAGAGTTGACTGACTCAACACTTAATGTGGACGTGATAAATGAGATTTCCTTGCAATTACTCAAAATTTGGATGGATTTGCCAAGTCTGTGGTAATTTAACAACTGTCGTGGACTTGAAGTGTCAGAAAATTCAAACCTTGATTTGGACAGTTTCTTTCATAAATAAAGTTTATTCTATTCTATTCTATTTAAGATGAACACACGTCTAAATCTAGCTTTAGATTTAGACCTGCCCATAAGTTCAAATAGGAACAGTTTCTGATACTCACATGGCCCGCATGTTGTTCTCCGGCAGCAGTGGGATCTCCAGCACCTTGGTGTTGTTGTGCAGGGCCTCGTGGCTCGGGGTGGACACGGTCTTCCCCGTGATGCGGTGGACCTGGTAGAAGGCGTGGGGCCTCAGCAGCCTGTCGTCAGCTGTGCCAATGAACAGCTGCAGGGTCAGGGGTTCGCTCTCCATGTAGCCATGTAGCTAAGAGAGGAGAGAAGAAGAAAAGACGCGGTTGTGGTTAAGCCTTCGAAAACAAGGCCGGTCTTACAGAGGTCAGGCTGTCAGCATGAGATGGCTTTCAAACAAAATACCCATTTAGGATCATGTAATCATGCCATTCATCTTCTTTAAATTTACTACCAACGGCTTTTATACACTTCCTCCACCAGTTCACGTCAGTGCTGCCAAGCTGTTGATCCTACAGTAGCTGAATCTCAGGGGCAGCTGCTGCCAGAGTGCAGTAAAACCACCTACAGCAAGCAGCGTTGTGATTTGTGAGAGCCACGCTCGAGTTGTGACAAGACTGAGGTAGTGTTTCGGAAAAGCCAAGGTCATGTCAGTCCCACCCGGCCCAGGCCAATCAGGGTCAAGAAAAACTCTCACTAGTGACTCCGCTTTGATTTTTATCTGTAAAAAGATCCCAGAACGATGGAGGTGGTAGCTGGTGAGCTCGACACAGAGCTTCTAAAGAATTCCCAGACCTCCATAGGTGTTGCTTGACAGGATGCCTCCTGCCAGGGTGACCTCAACCACCCAGACTGCAGAGTGTGTGCATGGAGCCCAAACCCACAGGCTGAAATTTGAGAACAGCGCTACTACTGACACACTGTTAAAGAGTTATGTATGTTAGCCATACAGTGAGAGGAACTAGAGTACTTGGCCATTTGAATTCAAGACATCTGGATAAAAAGATAAAAGGGGCCATAATATACTACAAAATATCCTGTATTACAAGTTGATAACATGGTGACAAATTGTGCAAATGTCATCAACTGACCATGTAAACTCAAATGTATGTGCTTACTTATTATATGATAATAAATTATAAATGTTAACCAGAGAGATCTGACGCTATTAGGCAACTTTATGTTCCCTAAATCCTCCCTTTGATTAATTAGTTCATCAGACTTGGTCGTGTTTAACAGTCATAATTATTTCCATCCTTTTTATTACAATTAAGAAGCTATACTTGAAATTCCTCTAATTATAATTAATTAAAAGAGAAGTTTTGGTTGGCCAGTCATCTTTTCTGTATGTGGAGTCAATATTCAAATATGCTCACTTCACCAAACCCAGACCCTGTTAAAGTGTTACAGAGGCAGACACGGAGTGCCACATAATCATCAGCCGCTCTGAACAAGACCGTCAGCTGAAACGATCAACAGGTTTTCAGCTTTCAGTCACACAAGAAGAGTGTCCACAACACGAGCAAAAGGCTCAGAGCGGGGAGGCCTAACATGTGATTTTGAGGAGGATCCCTGTCAGGGTTAAGAGCCTGCACAAGCCCTGTGTATTTGTGTAAGGAAATGGGTTGCTGCCTAGCAATGATGTTTATTTAGGCAGCAGGAAGGAGTACGATGAAGTGAGGTAGCCCACTCACAAGGTTAGGTGGTTACTTTCAAAATGTAATTACTAACAGATTACTGATTATGTGTTTTGAATTATCATCAGCAACAAAGTCTAGACAAATCAAACACGATGTCATCTGACTGCTTTCAGCTGTTTTTGGTTGCTTCCAAATCCTGACAAAGCATGTATCTGTAGAAACATTTGCATCGTCATCCATCATTTTAAGACAGCGAATTATCACGGTGGCAATCTTCCAATCAAGAAACCTTTCCTTTTTGTTTTGTTGTATCTGAATCATGTCCTTTATAAAGCAAACTGCAGCAGGCAACAGTTATGATTTGTTGCTGCAATTAAATCACTGTGATACCGGTTCATGTAAAACCTTTGCTCCTCCACCCTCGCAGTTTGACACTGGCAACACAGCCACTCCTCCCTAGTTCATATTATCACCCAGAGGAGGAATGCTGAAACTCCAGCTGCTCAAGGCACCAAAGAGAAGGAGAAAAAGCTGAGGGCAACCAGGACTCCCTCTCCAGTTCTCTTCTAGTTTTTAAAGAAGGAGAAGTCCAGCGAGACCAGCAATTCATTCTGTCCCTCTGCTTCATGTGATATTTGTTAATCACGCTTTGTTTAGAAACCTTAATTTGAGCATGAGGATGAAGGCGAAGAAAAGGCACTCAACCCCAAAATAAAACTGTTTAAATCTACAGAAATGCACTTCAAAACAGCTTTTTAGATGAGTTTTTAAGCAACGGGAAGATCATGAAAGCTGACTTCAGACAGAGAAAAAGAAGACCTCACACACTTGAATAGGGGGTATTTCCTCTCCACCAAAGTACAGCATGAAACCCTGAGCATTAACTGCGGTGAGGACTGCACACAGCACTTCAGAGGGGCATACTTTAGTCTTCTGCGGGTGTAAGGGCGGGTGTGGTTGAGGCAAGCAGCAGCAATGGCATTGAAAAAGTACAGAAAACAGCCAGCTTAGCTGTGCTGGATTCTGGATGTGGAGAAAAAAAGAGCACCTCAAAGATCAGGACCTTCCAGAATAAACTCTGTAAAGTCTGGGCAGGGCTTGAGTCACAGGAGCGACAAGATGAGCCACAGAGGCTTCGTCAGCCAGCATCCACAGCGGAGGCTGCAGCACCCTGTGTACCATGTAATCAGGAAGTCACAAAGATGGGGCTGCCTTGTCTGAGGCTCCCTCCAACAGATCCATCACAGCCTGCCAGAAACATGTGTGGTTTAGCTGCTGCCGCCTCCGCAGAACGCAGCATGCAATGATGTCAGCTGTACACACGGGAACTTTCCTAAACAAAGGGAAGTCTGTGTGGTTGGGGTGGTAGCTGGCGCATAAGTAGGGGGAGGTTTGGGTTTACATTTAAGGAGAACACACACTCTCTATTTCAGCTGGGGTGAACCCAGAACCCTGTCATTAAATCATTAGCACCTTCACAAATACGCACTTCTTGCACAGATGTGTAGGTAAAGTTGCAAAATGTTGGACTGTACGACCTTGTTTATTCTCCACATTTCTTATTCCACTGCTGCAGACTAATATAATATTTCTGTGTCCTTATTCCACTGCTGTCTGATGAACTAAACACAGGGGAAAACTTCCATCCAAACTTATTGCAGCACCAAATTAAACTATTTAAATAACTGATTGGAAACAGGTCAAGGAATCGAAGCAATATACAATACAGTATACAATCAGAAATGCCGTTGCCAATTAAACTTCAACGAAATGTCCTGAATTTTAATGATTCAATGATTCCCAGGAGCTGTCTCATCACCATGTGAAGTCAGTTTGGATTTTTCTCCAGCTGTAAGCAGCTCTTCTTTATTCAAGCTGCACTCAAACATCGATCATTTTAGCCTGAATACTGACTGGAGCCAAAGCTGTCAACTGATTTTGGCTTTTCACATATATAGTGTAAAAAACTGCCATCTGAAATAATACAAATAATTATTGAGAAAGGTGTCACCATTGTGTATTCAGTCCAACAGAGGGCACTGAAAGTGTATTTTCTCAGCTGTAAAATACCCTGCTAGTACTATACTTTTAAAAAACATTTTTAAATACTTTACAGACCCTCTTGTGATTGTGCTGCTGTGGAGTTTCCAAGAGAAACTGGAATCCTACCGAACCCCGCGGTTCGTGGATGACTGCTCTACCAACTGAGGCACAGCCACCCTGGTCTCTACTCTCAAATATCCATTCTTCTCTTGGCCTTTAAAATCCAGTATCAGTTGGTTACTTAATTTTGCCACTTTTCCACTGTGATTGCAGTATATATATATATATATATATATATAAAACATACTCAGTATTTTGTTGGGTCACTGACACTAGCTCATGTTGGCTCTTAAATTGGCTGCATAGCGATGCTAACGTTCAGCTTCTCAAACTGAAAGGATGCATTGGCAATAATGAAAACTATTCACTTTAAAAAGACATTTGATCAAAACTGAAAGGTAAACATAGAAAAGTATGACGAACGTCTGGCAAACTTGTAAACTCATTGTAGTGTTTTAATAAAATGTCAAACTGTATTAATTAAACTGACAGTCCTGCTCACCGCTCACTCTGCCCAACTTTCTTGCTGCAGACCCTTTATTTATTCAGAGACTGAGGTCAGCGGTGAGGAGTAATGGCTGGGGAACCAGATGGGTTTATAACCAAAACATATCTGCAGTTGTCCACATTTCTTTTCGTTAGACTCGACCACCAGAGCTACTGTGGTTAAAGCTCATGACTAAGCTCTTACTGGCCATGCTACATCACTTTGTAACTGTCTGTTACTGCACTCGAGAACGCAATGGAAAAGTCTGACTCACCCTTGTCTGGACAGGAACTGACTGAGTGGACTGGTCTGTCTAATAGCATAGCCATGGTATTCCATTCAGAAATGTGACATTGTTGAATAACATAACAGGCAAGTCATGAAACACGTCGACCCAATCTATTTTAACACGTAAGGTAGAAAACAGCAGGGGGAAAGTGCTGAGGCGAGATGTGATGAGGTAAGAAGTAGGAGGATAAATGGGCCTAATGGTTGCACCATGTGTTGTTCTAATCATCACAGGAAACCAAACAGTCTAGTTTGGTTCTCTCAACATTGTGGCTCATTGAGGGGGTCATGAGATGATAAATCTAAAATGTATGTCTTGTGAAATATTGGATTATTTTGGGTCTAAAAACATTAAAATGATGCTATGTAAGAAGTGAAAGTCAGTCACCGGTTTAAATGCTAACATGCTACAGAAAACTGCAGTTTAAAGTAATCACAAGCCAGTGAAGTTAAAACCCATTGGTTTAGCAGACCTGAACAACTGGGTGTCCTCCTGCCAGCGCCTTCACTGCTCCCCTGCTGCCCTCGGTCTCATAATGGGCTCGGTGGTGGGACTTGGGCTGCACCTCAATCTGCAGGCTGTATGGCCCCGAGCTGGACGGCAGCTGCCAGTCGAGAGCTGGCAGGGTCGGGCTGTCGGGGTGAAAACATGTCCAACATGTCAACTTAACGAGGAATGAGGAGGGTTTATTTTAGATGCACTTATCTAAGTGCTATGTGCAAAATGTGAACAGCGTGATGTGCCAGGCCTCGTGATGAAGCTGTTATGAAATTGCAGATATGCTTAAACTCATCATTAAATATGCATAGTGTATCCATGCACATCTCCAGCACACAAAAAGCTTGACTTCAGGTTTTAACAGATACTGTTAAACTCTTCACCTGTTTCTCAGAGTCTTTGCTTACCTTACATATTTATTTGGCTTGGACCAGGAATATGGGTGTTGTGGCACATCCAGAAACCCGCCACAGAAGCCTTCTTTCTTTAATGACAGGCGACTTGAGAGGTGCTCGTCCTCACAGAGCTGCGCTGCTGTCAGCTCCTCGCCCACAGGCTCCACCTTTAGGCTGACTGTGGGGCTGTGCTCCAAGCTGGTTTTCCGGGCCTTCATGGGGATTCCCTCCCCAAGATCAACCACTCCATCTGTAGTCAAGGCATTAATTGCTGCAAGAATGGCTGAATTGGTGTACTGGTTGGTGTTCGGGAGCCAGGTCTCCTCTGTGACACTGAGACGAGGGGAGGTCTGCGGGGACAGTCCAGGCGAGTGGTTGGGTGAGTAGGGGTAGTGCTTGTGTGGCACACCACTGCCATTGAAGCTGTACTTCCTCTTTGCACCACAAGGGGAGTTGGACCTGGAGTTACGCTGTCCCATCCAGGTGTCGTCCGTCATGCTGGTGCGGGGGGAGGTGGAGGGAGAGTGGCGAGGGGAGCCACCAGAGGCACAGCCGTCGCCTGGCAGGGCGAGGGTGGAGCCTTTGGGGGACACAGAGGGTGACTGCCAGGGGGAGTTCTGGGGCGAGTTGTCATAGTTATAAGAGAAGCTCGACTCGTAGGATGAGGCGTCTGATTGGCAACTGCGAGATGAGATGCTGCTGGCTGGACTCAGGCAGCTGGGGTCACGGTAGCCATCTGCACTGGGGAGTGTCAGTGTCACTATGGAGTTGACTCGCTTGGCAACAGGAAGGCTGTTCTCCTCCACCTCATCCTCAGGAAACTGACCATAAGCTGTGATCTCGATACGAGGGCTCTCCAGGGTCGGAGCCCCATTTGGGCGGATGCTAGAAGAGGAATAGTAGCCGGCCGCTCTCACGTCATCCTGGTTGTCATAGCTGTGGGGCTCCGTAACGGAGACAGATATGGAGGGGCTGGATTGGAGGCTGTGGTATTGGGCAGGAAGACAAGGGTTGCCCAGTGGGAGGGAGAGACTAATATTCGGCGTGTAGCCATACGCTTCTGAAAAAGCAAACAGATTGAGTTTGTTACCATGATAATCAAACACATTCACTGGCTCCTTTTAGGAAGACTGTTGCCAAGTTGAATCTTGCAGATGTGGTGCCTATAATGGCAAAAGAGCAGCTTGCTTATGTGAGTGGGCTCAAGCTGTTCTGCAAGTTCAAACATATCGCCTCATTTAATGGGGTTCCCCAAACACACTGAGCCCCAGGACACAAAACATCTCTGTGTGCACAAATGAAATAAGGTGGGAGACACACATACAGGAGCCAAAAATAACTCCAGTCTAAAAATAACCAAAAGGCAACACCAGGTGCTTCTTTTCCACTTCACACAGCCAGATTTATGCCATTTAATGCACATGCTGCAGCTCATAAACTATACCATTATAAAAACATACACTGATGCTTTTGTTGGCCAGTTTCATGTTCCAACAGCCTCTGAAAATAAACACGGGACATGATTCGTTTATTTGCATGCCGTAAAGGTGCACGCCGTACTCAGGCCGGGGAAGCTCATGGTCTCATGCCAACGCTCCCGCTGGGTCACATGAAACTCTGCCCATCTGTGGTGAAAGCGGAGGTCACAACCAGGGGCAGGGGCAGAGGAGGGGGGACACGGGAATGGGAGCTGTGGTTATATGGCGCATGAGGCTGGGTGAATGTGACCACAGTGTAGCACAGCGATAGGGATGGAGACAGCAGACAGATGCAGTCACCACAGCTCCTGTCTGCTGTAAATTAAAGAGAAATTAGGGGGCCCACCATAAAGACTATGACATCACTGCTGCACCATATGACTCCTTGCAACAAAAGAAAATGATGCTTGTATTTAATATTGCTTGCGGTGTGTGACACAGTAGCACTGAAATGTTTGTTTTCTATAATTAGTCTGCTGTGAATTAGCAGACATCCCAACAGGTAGCCTGAGGGGCTGCGCCATTAAATTACGCGGCTCAATACTGGCCCCTGAACCACTCACAACGCTACCCACCGTGCCATGTCAGTCACTAGCACACGCTCAATTCTGACTATTTTGGGAACTGTTCTCAGTGATGAGAGACTCACAGCAGCAGAACCACGCCCACCTTGCCCGAATGAGCAGGGCGGGGCGCAGACTGTATCTCCACCACTGCTTTAACACCGTCACTAACTGTAATGTACTGAATACAGAGATTCAGCAGGGTACAAACTGCACAGATGACCAGTATTCAACACACCACAGTTCAGTTCGTCGCACATGGGTTTAAAGTGTCAGGCACTGACCAGAAGTTGAACAAATGCCACGTTAATAGCCTTAGCGCACTGTGACACAGAGAGACGGTCTACTGTAGTTAATAAAAGCCAAACTCACCCTCTTCGGCAGATTTCATATTCTTCTAAGAGCAGAGAGCAACGTCTGAGATCAAACTCTGAGGAATGCTGCAGATGAGAGCGGTTCCGTATCCATATAGCAGAGTTTTTTATATTTCCCAGCTGTTGCTCAGGATCCTTTTCTCGCTGTATCACCGCAAACAACGAGAATGAGAAATGACAAAGTCAAAAACTGCAGTTTTTATTTCAAATACGAAAAACAAGTCGCATCCAAAATGAAAAAAACTTAACGAAATGCGTCAAAAATATTATAAAACGTGGAATAAGATCATGACTGATGCAGACTAGAGAGGTTATTTTCGGCGCTGTGCTTTGTCGGGGGATCCTGGTTCTGCTGGGTCGCCGTGACGCACTGCTCCGGCGCGCAGAGGACTTGTGCGTTTTTAAACTCGGGGATCACCTCAGAGGCGGCGCACTGCCTCTCCAAAGTCTGACGTAGCTACACGTCCGACCAAACATATGCGTCCAACGGAGATCCTCTCTCAAACTGGCGTTTCCAGAGGCAAAGGAGGCCAATTACTGCGGAGCTGGCAGTGAAGCCTGAAGGCTTCAAGACGTATAAAATGACCCTCGCCACGGGAGAAACAAACAGAAACCCGCGGTGATTAGAAACAACAACATCCTACAGAGCGCCTGCTAAAGATAATCCAGCAGAATTAGAGTGAGCATCCCCCTGAATGTAAACAGTGGAATGACTACAGATAGAATGACACACCGCAGCATAAAACACTATGATTTGTTGGGTGACATGTGTTAAAAGAAACCTTGGAACTCCATGACTGACTTCAGGAGCAGCGTTAATCTGAAGTTTCCACCCAAATTAATCTAAAGTAGCTGTTCTCCTTGGCATCATTCATAAAGCAGTCACCAATGTGGAATCTCCTAGATCAAGATTTATGTGCAGACTAATCCTCGGGAGCATTTCACATCAATTTTTTTTTTTTTTTCACCCTGAAAGAGTCGTTTATCAACTGCTTACAGCGAATGGATGTTCAGCTACAGGCTGCTGTGCTGTCAGATGGCAGCTGGAGCAGCAGCAGATACAAGGACAGGTGAGCTGAAACATGCCAGGACACACAAGCTCACGTGCTCCTTCGTATATAAAACATCAGCGTCAGATCTTGTACGGGCATCTCTTGGGGTTTTGAAGTTATTGCAAAGGCAAATAGTTGCTTTCCCACTTCCTCCTGACAGACTGCACGTCTGTGGGACGTGGAACACATAATTATCTATACTTGCTTAGACGTACTATATAAAAATCTAATCCTATACCCAGTCATTTGACACGCTGAACTGAGAATCTTCATAGAGTTTTCCATAGGCCGCTCTGAGTGGTTTGTGTGTATTTATTCGGTCTCTCTTTCCTCAGCAGCGCGGGTTGTTACTATCTTTGGCAGGTCTGAACCTTTCAGCAGCTGGCAGCAGGCCTGTAGTTTCTGTGATGACAATAGTCACATGGTGGCTGTCGAAGAGCCTGTCCATCCCTGGAGGTGGGAATCTACACTACAGCACTACAGCATCTTATCAGCAGGCCCTGTTTGGTGCGATCACGGTGGAGTGTCATGCCGTTGCTCCACTATGCCAGAAAAGTGTTTCTTCAGTTAAAGGTCATAGCTGACTTAAAACCCAAAGTAATGTCTGCAGCGAAGTCCTCCTTTCTTCTTGTTTTGAGCAAATCTGTTTTGAGTATTCTCCTCTGTGACTAACAGATTTTGCAATCCCTAGAATCATGCCACTGGTTTGGCAAAAAAAGTTATACACTCAATGAAGAAAACTTTATATGTTTGTAATTTAAAATTGTCTAACGAACCATTTCAAAAGGAATCTGCAAATGCTGAGTAGGCATAAAAGCCATTATGTCTCAGGATGAAGTATGAAGAGACCCGAACAACAGACAGAGGGAGTTTTGTGATCAATCCTTTACACAAAATGCAGAAGGTGCAAAGTGCATCAGCACAATGTGACAGACTTTAAAGAAACGGTTTCAGAAATCCACATTTATCTCTATTGTGAAACACCTGTCATGCCCCACATTCAGAGCAATATTCCCCTCTCCCCCAATAGGATCTCATTCTGGCAGATCCTTCTCTCCACTTATGAAATCCTATCCGTCTCTTTCATCACGGGGACGTGGCTCAGTGGCTCCCCAGTCATTTAAAGAACCCCACTCATTTCTTTTGACCTCATGGAAATCTCTCATCAGGCCTGGGGTGCCTAATTGGGGCAAAAGGGGGAGCTTGCCACTCCATAGTAATGTGTAACGGAAACATGTGCTGCAGTAAACACTTCCACTCATCTGCAGTTAATAAATAGCTCTGCGGCTGATTGACTTGTGGACTCCTGACTACAGTACGTCAGGGCAGTGCTGGGTCTAGTAGTTTTTCCTGCCGGGCCTGGTGCTGATTTGTGGACACCTTGGTAACAGGCTGCTACAGACCGGATGGAACCAGAGCCACCGCTGAAAGGAGGGAACAGCAGATAATGAGAAACAACACCAGCATCCTGCGTCGATAATGCACACATGGCAGAGTGGACAGAGGACTCGTGTTTATATCCACAACACTGACAGACCTTTGATGACCAGGATTATTTCTTTATTGTCTGTAAGTCTATGTCAAATCTCAAGTCTTATCAAAGCACGTGTCAGCTCAAGTCTCTAATTCTTCATCCTTTGTTTCCTTTTACATTGAATCAAGAATTTGATCCACAGACCTAATGACTAAATGTTACATTTTGATTGTCACCACACTGGATAAAGTTTTTCTTCTTGCATTTAAGTCAAATTTCTCATTTTTCTGCCTGAAGGCTGCACTAATCAATCATTTCTTGTTATGTCAAAGTACTACGTGTAATGTGAAAGGGATTATTTCTAGTGGAAAAACCACAAGAGAGTATAACTCGACTCTGCAATCGCCTTCATGTTTGCAGAGCATCTTTCATCTCACTTCTTTTTTTTTTTGTTCTTTTACAGCCTGACACTTGACTGTTTTGACTCAACACCGCTCTCATCAACCATATTTTACGTTGCAACACATGCAGCATTAGTGAAAACACTACCTTCCCAGCACCAAAAAAGACTAAATGAGTGCTTGCATGGTGAATATGGTGGAGCCATTACCATCTGAAAACCCAGATATTTCCCTCAGGAGTTGCTAAAACAGAGCCAAAAGGGAGTGAAAATCGGACTTAAATTCACTGCTTGTCCAGAAACCTGAGTCCAAATTAACACTAATGTTGCTCTGTGTATGCTGGATGCATAAATATTCAAGTGTTTGCTGACAAGTTTGCAAAATCAGATTGAAAACTGACCACAGACAGTGAGAACAGGTTTTAAGCTGCTGTGACATTCTCCTTTAATACAAAGACTGACTTTCACGTACAGTATCGAGGGTGTAAGGCAGTGATACACAGGGCACTCGTTGGGCAACTTGAATGGGCAGCAACCAACTGGCTCAGAGTTGTCAAGCGAACCGACCCTGTGGCACACTTCTGTTGTTTGTGCAAGTGGTTTACATGTGAAAATGTGCTTTTGGCATCACAGGAATGTCCCATTATAACCGAGGCAGGTTTCAATCACAAAAGTCAAAAGTCTCAGTTCACGCTGTGCCACTACATGACCTTCACTGTGAGCTAGCAGCTTAATGAGGGCAACACAAACACAAAGCAACACACTGAGCGCAGCATTGTTTATGGTGCAATCTCTTTGGCTAATGAGTGACACAATCACATTGCTAATTTAATCAGACCATAGATCATCAGGAAACATTCAAACATATTTTTCACTCCACGTCTCACTGTGATCCCTGCTGCTGGGAGCATTGCACAACTTGTGTATCATCATCTTAAGAGTTTGGGAGGGGTAAAGGACTGGGGGTTGGGGGTGGTCTCCCTGTCATAAACCCACGCATTTTGCCATCTCGTTGTGGCCAAACTGCCAAACTTTGAAAATGCTCTGCCCGGTATGACGTGGTTTGGCCGCAGGGAGGTGGAAAAGACCTCAACTCGCTTTTCTTTCCACAGTTCTAACCCTCAAAATCCAGCGCCTGGCTTTATTTGGGTCTGAACAAAAACATGATGGAACATTGCACGGCGTGGTAAGTTATTCATAAATTGAGAAACAACTAGCCCGTAAATGCTGGCTTTCCCATTGCTGAATCACCTGCTTGTTTTGGAAAAATAAATTGGAAGAAAACTAAAAAAAATATGACTGTACTTCTTTGTGTTTTTGAGCCTGTTCGCACACCCCTCTCACCATATGTGCACTCATAACTGGCATTTTATAAAGTGTGTCTTGATGAAGAATAATAAAACATGAAAAATAGTCTCTATGACCTCAAGCTGAATTCAGACTGCGACTGGCTTCATGGGACATTAAGTAATCTGCAACCTTTGCTGGTGACCAAAAAATCAGGGTTTTCAGCACAGCTGACAGAGGCCTGAAAATATGTGGCGATAAAGTGTCATAATCCTGCTTTTTCACTGCCTGAGAATGAAATGTGAAGTTTTGGAAGTCAGAAATCTCACCACCTGGTCATAAAATATGTGAGTCACTGGTATTAACCAGCCCTGTAATTTTATTATGGACGGTTTGAGCTCTAAGCGAATAAATATGTCTCTTTGGCACCTTTAATAATGGCTTTTTTTGGTTGGGGTAGTGTAGATTTGGACAGTTTGGTGATACTAAGCCTGTCAGAGGAGTGGGACCCTCCGCACCACACTCCACCACCTTCCCTGCTCTTTATAACAGTCAGACTTCCTGTCTCCCATCAATGTTCTCCTTTTTTCTCGTCCGCTGTGACGGAATCCCCTGCTCTGTTTCCTGTTGTGAACACGCGTTGCTTGGTTACAGCCGAGGGAGGAGTTTTCAGAGCCGAGGGAGCGTTCGCAGAAGGCCGGGAGGTTCATTTTCTCTGCCTAACGGTCCCAGAGTCAGCACGAAGCTCAGACACAGCACTGAGCAACAAATCCCTGAGGCACAGAGCACTTTACTGTCTCTTAGCTGTTGGTAATGGTTACACAGGCTCCACGTGCCCAAGGTCGTTTACATAAATCAAGAATAGAGCTAGTGTGGTTACCATGGACATGTTTGTAGCTATGATACAGACTGAGGTAGATCTGTGTAACAACCTGTTGACACGAGGAAGTCTGTATCTACATGTTTCATATCTAAAAACTTTTAGCACTGTTAGTGATTTTAACAGACCCACTAAGTAAAAACACCTTAGTGGGGTTCGTACTTCTAGAATCAGGTTAGAAAAAAAGACATAATGATCACTGAAAAGTGGATAAGTAATCAAACATCCAGTGAGACAATTATGATTTTCATAGTGTTCATAAATAAACAAGAACATTTCTGTTTGCTAATGCTAAACACGTGTTAGCACAAGCACTGGTGCAAGTTAATCAACAGTCTGCATGTGCAGTGCTGTTTAGGAGTTGAAGTGTCTGCTTCAGTGTTTGCAGCGACTTTTATAGTGTATGAGCCAAAGTCATAACTCAGAATTTCTGCTACAGGCAGTTTTTACAAAATAGTTGAGGTTGTTAGGAATAAAAATACAAACTATCATCTGAAGGGATTAAAAAAACCTGAAGTATTTGTCGACATCAAAGCAATGGCAGCAGCTGTCCTGTCACACACACAGCAGAGAAATTATAATTAAGAGTGAAAGTAATTCAGATGTAGGATGGACAGTAAACAACTGCAGCAAGTGTAATTACAGAAAACATTAGAAAATCATCAGTTTTATGGAAGTGCTGAAAAAAGAGGAAGGAAACAAAGATTATTAAGAGAAACTATTAAAATAAAACCAAGTAATTCAGATGAGTGATGGGTGCTGTGATGTAAGGAGGAAGACAAATAGGGATAGATAGCACCTAAACAGAAAGTCTGAAGGCAAAAGGAGGTAAAGGACAAAAAGGGTCACAACATGAAAAGCATCAGAGAGATCAATGAATCCTAGTAGATGAACATATCAATAAATATGAGTCCAACGGTGGGTTTGCATTTAGTGCATGTCTGTTTCAGAGGATAAACCCAAACACAGACAGAGCCTAGAGAAATCACAGGCGAAGTTCATGCAGGCAGTTCAAATCTATACAGGAGTGCATGAAGTGTCAGTTTTATTTATTTTGGGCAGTAATACTGAGAGAAATGTGGCTTCATGTAGGAACCACCCTATACTATACAATGTTTAAAAAGCTGTCTGTGGGACGAAGATGCAGATGTTGTTTGCAATTTGAAAATTCCAGTAGTAGATACAGCAACTGTGCTACGGTATTTTGTGTACGGAGCATAGTTTGGAATGTTTTCCCAACAGGACTCCTGGAATGAAGAGTCTTGTCTTCAGTTTTTTTTTTTTTTTTTCAAAACTCATCTCCCTGATCGAGCCAGTGAGGGAATATCATTACCGGTAACTTTATCTCCACTGGTTGTTGTCTCTTAATTCAAACATCGTGCTGTAGAATTTTATAACAAGCCCAGTCAGATGGAATATGGCTACAGAAACCACTTAGCTCCTTAGTAACAAGATAGCATAATGGCATAACGGCAGGTCTCCCTCCAGCATATAAAAAAGCAAAAAAAATAAAGTGAAAAAAATACTAATTTGACAAATGTTCCATGTATCTGAAATTTCTGCTGCGTAAGTGTTTTGTATGGCACTTATGGGTTAAATCAAATCTAGTTTAGTCCAGAAGTGTCATCCTGGAGGGCTTCGAATTACGTACGTCATTTCTTATGACAGATGACAATTTCTTAAAACAAGATATGAAACATTAGATTATTAACTTCCATCTCGACAACTTAACAGCTCCACTGACACATTTCTGCACTTACACAATTAAATCTGTTGCTGTTTGAGCAGCGGCGTCTGCGGAAAAACAGGGCTCATTATTTTTAAGCTCTCCTCTGTGTAGGTTTTACATAAAGAATGTGCTGTACGTATATACTGTACGTAAACTCATTTGACTTTCAAAGTGCTGCAGAGACTCAAAGCAGAAAACGTGATTCAGATATAATGTCTTGGTAATGATTGGCATTTAATACAATCATAAAATTGCCTTTTTTTGCTGAAACAGCTTTTTATTGTATAACTCTGAAAGAACTTTATGACCCAATGTCCAACATCATCATCACAATCTGTTCTTCACTCCATGTAATAAACGGAAATGCATCATTCTGAATGGACTTTGAATGACACAGATCTGAATGAAGGAACAGATAATAAATCCCTTTCAGAAACAACCTTCCGGATTAAACATATTTATAGAGCTGCATCATTATTTGTACAGTCACTCTGATTAATCCGCTGTAAAAACCAGCTGATTTAGCTACTGTATCTTAACCAGAAAAAATAAGTTCTTTTCTTAGGTGATGACAGTGTCCAAGAATGTTTAAAGTAAGAGAGGAGTAATCTTCTGAGAAGTAGGAATAGATGCTGGACTGCGGAGTGAGCCATGGCATCCAGAGAAAACGTCCTCTCAAATGAGCCACTGCATTTTAGCCTGAGCAGATACAATGTGTATAGACGTAGATGTGTCTAACAGGTAAAAGCAGCTTTACAGCAACATCGGGTTAGTTTAAACGTACAGAAGGTAGGTTATAGTTAGAGAGTGGTACCTCCTGTCGCGGGGCCCTGCAGATTTACCACAGCACAGCGCGATACCCACGGTGGGGCCTTGACAGTTGGAAACATCGTTTAACATGAAAACCGGTCTATAGGAGACTCACCTATAGTTTGCCACATTGAACTGTGCATTGATAACTGTTCTGGTATTATTAGAGCTCATCTAATATTGAATCGTGGTCCGAATTTTAACCTCAGTGTGAAGTTAAACCCTGTTCTTTGACAATTTTGTCAGTCAGTTCTCTTCTTTCTTGCCTCACTTGGGAACAAACCGTCTGTCTTCAGATGCACTTAAAGGGTTCAGCTAAAATGGTGAACTGAGGAAACATTAGCCTTTGCATCTGCCAACATACTTTAGAATAATCTCCACAGATTTTAAAGCACAAATTGCACCTAACCCATGTATGCTCATCTTTTTATAAACAATTATAAGAACATTTATGCAGATTGAGGTCATTAGTGAACCACAATAAACAAGTGAAGCAACAGAAAGTCTTTTGTCATTAATGACAACATGCTAAATTATGGAATCCTCAAATTTGTATCTGCATTTAATTCTCTTTATAATTTCTTTATTAAAGTTTTTAAAACCACACTAGACACTCATAAAAGTTGCATTCATCTTTCTTCTAGGTAGCAGCATTTCAATATCTTCTCATCCTAAATAACGTATAATTACTATCTTATTTGATTTCTTAATATTTCGAAACAGGCCTGTGCATAAAAAGAAAACCCAGACTGATCTCAAATTACACTATTTCATCAGATACATAAATTAATACTCAATCTCTACATGAAAAGAAGATCACTCCAACAAAGACACACTGTTCTCTATTAGCACAATAAATCACCAGTCACATGAACATTTTTCGGTCCATCAAAACTCCTCGTGCTGGTTACACAAACACATCACAATGATCTCCCATAAACATGCACACACTGTAGGAGCAGTTAAATACAACGTATAGTACCTCACTGCTTTCCCTCGTATGGATGTGCAGCTACAGAGTGAAAATAAAAACATGAAAGAGAACATTTCTTAACATGTTAAAGCCACCGGACCATCACATTCATCACTGGATCACACTGCATCCACAAAGTACTTCCTCCCCTGCAAGAAATTATTAACACATTGTCTGTTTGCTCAGAGGCTGCCTTAGATTACACGGTAAAACATCTCTCTCTTTTTTTTACAGTGTACACTATATCTTCCCATGTAGTGAAAAGGCACAAGCTATAATCACTATAATTGCTGTATGGTTGGGAGAGTTGGCTTCTCGTATAAAGTATGACTCTGATAATGGACACTTTTATTTAAAAACTCTCAGTATGTGACTATAATACTCGCAACAAGTGAAAAAGTTTGAACATGTCATTAAAAGAAAAGTAGTTTGTAGTAGTAGTATATAAAGTAGTTTCAAGAAAAAATTGTAAATTTCCTGCTTTTCTGCATAAGTTAGTCATGAAATGTGATCTGATCTCCACCAAAGTCACAAATATAAACAAACACAATGTTTCTAAGCTGAAATCACACAAGCGGTTGTGATTGTTTTTACTGAACAGACCCACTTTGGGAGGGCAGTTGCCTACAAACACCAGAGGAGGTGGTTTGATTTGTGGTTAATAAACTGAGCTGAACAGCTGAACATTAAAGTAAATCTACTACAGAATCACTTCAGAGGCACAGATCCTCTTTTTTGGACCTCAACCCAAAGGGGAAGCTGTGGAATGAAATGAAGAGAGTCGATCACACCACACATCCTAAGAAGATTAATGATCTGAAACAGTTCTATGAGGAACTAAACAAAGTATGTGTACCATGGTTTTGTTTAAGTACTGTGCATTACAGCACAGAAAAGCAGTCATCACTGTCGTTAGTCATTTAGTCATGATGCCATCAGCAGCTGAATGCTCCTGTACAGTGTTTAGTCTCTACCTCCATCTAGTGGCCAAAGTGTAATTGAGTCAGAGGATGCAGGAACTGGAAACTCTTTGGCATCAGTTGTTTCTTTTTATTATTCATTAACCAATAACAATATTATAAATAAAAGAAATTGCAGCATAGAACATGGAAAGCAAGTTAAACAAGAAAGAAAATCAATACAACACATTCACAAAATACAGGTCTGAACAAAACACGGGAGCCACAGGTTTCATTTTGGAAATATTTGGAATAGCTCTTTATGGAAACATAAATCACTAATTCAAACCCTAAATGCAATTTGCATTAAAGTGTCAAAGTCTTCCCCAAATAACTACATCCACTACTTGTCTATTTTTCCTACAGTGTAGCCACATTTTACAGTTTGGTTGCCATAATTTAAGCTAATGGACTTAGCTAAGTTTAGGAACCTGAGTTTAACTCACTGATAATTCTGAAACTGAGGAGACAACCTTACTAATAAACATATCTGAACTACACCCTGTTTGCTCAGCTGTACATTTAAGAAGCCAGTTTAACTTTCTTCCATTAGCTCCACCCTACCCCCACATGTTCTCAACATTTACACTACGCAGAGCGAATGATAAAACTCATTCCTCCTTAAAAAGAGCTGAATGACATTGTTCACTACACGCCAAAGTCACACAGACGCCCAGAGGAGGCATTTTGTCAATAAAGGCCTGAAAAAAACAGCTCTCACTGTTTAGGATACCTTCACTGTGAGTTATAAAGTGGCTTTTACCTTTAAAAATACAATAACAGCAACAGGACTCGAGATCGGGCTGGAGAGCTTCCTCTGACTGATTGTTTAACATCCGATGCTGCGAGATGCAGCTTCGGTACATTAACATACATTGTAATGAGGCACAAAGCGAGTTCCCATGTCCTGACAGCAGGACTGGTGGCCATACACAGACATCAAAAATAATGTAGTATAATAATGCTGAATAGTGTGTAATGTATATTAATGCTGCTCTGGAGTGCTGGTTTTATACTACATAGATGATGGACTGCGGATGTCATTCACTGTCTTAGAGATGTGAAGAACAAATAGCAGCAAATGCACAGAAATTCAGTGTGAAGCCCGACTCAGGAGGTTTATCAGCATTGTCCTTTCTGAATGTCATCGTAAATGTTTTCGCTTTTGGTTAATGCACATTCGTAAAATAGAATTCAACAAGTGAGGTTTACACTGACAGAGCAAATCAAAGCTGTATGTAAAAGGCTGTATTTACAATCACACAGCACATTAAAGTAAATCATTTTATCCCTTACAGCTCAACACTGTTTAACGCCCACTGTACAATAAAAAAATAACACTTAAAAAAGCTGGAATCCACATATAAAATTTTGAAAATTGAAACTAATGCATCAGAACTGTATAAAATGACACTTGAAGCTGACTTTTCTTCACACGCTTTAAAACAGAGGAATGCAGATTGACCCTAACAAAACAGGGTCGAGTGTTTAAGCTCTTCTACTCTAAGTGTAGTCACTCATAACCTGTCACTCTTTTGTGCGACAACATCCACCCCTTTTGCAGGCTTTCATAATGTGCTTCGTATTTTCAAGTAATCCCAAGTCTCAGTGAAATGAATCCAAAGAATAATCACTTAATTTCTCTCCTTTTTTGATTGTTCCAGTGGTTCAATACCTTCCACAGGTCACCTGTGCCTCACCGAGGATCAGTGAGTAAGAAAGTGCTGAAGATGAAAGCTCAAAAAATACAACACAGATAATCCACGTTTGGCTCACGAGGATAGTTTGGAGTAGCTCGGTGGTGAAAACTTGCGCTTCAGGTATTTGATTATGTAGAGAGGAAGACAGCTGACCAGTGTGATGGAAGACACCTTCCACAGGAAAGGCCAAGTCTTGATGAATGACAAGTCTGGGAAAACATACGCGTCATACTGTGTTAAGAGTGAACGTGATTATAGGCGCTCAGTCAGGTAATGTCAGAGATAAAACATCAACAGTTGCATTACAGCTTCATAGTCAAACTGTGATGTTGGTTTGTGTATTTGTTACAGCGTCAAAATGAGAATTAAACAGTGAAACAGATGACGTGAAAGAACAAAGATCTGCAGGTCCTATGACTTTACAACACTCAAATGAAAGAGGCAATGACGGCACATGAAACACCACACGGCGAGATGGATCAGGGAATGAGGAAATTAATTTACAGGCTCCACACCTACCAAGGAAAGCTCCAAAAGACACTCTGCCTATGCCTGTTGTCAACATACAGAAGCAAAAGAAGTGCAGCAGAAAGAGAGTGAGTGCAGTACACAAGCGTAGCAGTGAAGAGGGAAGGAGAAAAAGAAGCAATAGAGGCACAGAGCTGAGAGCTGAACTCAGGCGCCAGGTAGCCTCATATGACAAACCAAAACAAGCACTTCATTTTCTGGGTCTGACAAAGTACGCAGATAATTTTTTTACTATTTTCTTACATCTGGTAGAGAAATTGTTTTATCAACTAAACGAGGAAATAATCAGGCTGATAATAACCCTACAAGTAACATGCTGACAAAACCCGGTGCTGTGAAACACTGCTGACACCTTTTTAGATGCAGAAATATAATACGTACCAAAGTACTCGTTGAGGAAGGCAAGTGAGGCGAGGTAACAGCCGAGACTGAAGAACTCTGCCACCACCATGAGCCAGTGCCAGGTACGAATTGTCAGCGCCACCATCAGCAGCTCGGTCAGGATGAGCGCTGTGAAGGAGATTGCGACCACGTGCACGAACTCTGACTCGAACAGCACCAGCGCGCCGTACATGAGGATGCCACCTGGTGGCGCCAGAGGAAACAAATCGAACACATGACACCGGAACATTTTAATTACTCGTGTGAAGGGTTGGAAAAAGTTAAACCAGGATTAATGTCAAGAGGCTTTGTCTGAGTATTTTCCTGAAGGACCATTTATTCATGAATTCTTCATGCATTCTTTCTTTCACCATTTTTTATCAGCTCTGCCTGAAAAATAGGACAAGCTGTTTATTGAGACACTGAGTTAAGGATTTATGTGTCTAGCGATAAGGACTGATTTAATAACATCACTCATGAAGGTAAAAGGTGCACAATGTGCTCTAGTGTGTCTCACCCTGGCAAACGTCTTTAAGCGTCCAGACACTCACTCATCTTTGGGCGCCTACTGTATCTTGATAGCCATTCATTTTATCATAAAACTACACAAATTGAGCTTAATAGCCTATAACAGATCACATAATGGCTTTTTCATACAGTGCATTCCAGCGAGTCAAACTCTAATAAATAAAGCTAGTCTGCTGCTTAATATTTCCCTCCTGTACTGTTGTCCTCTCATATCATCTTCACATTTCCTTTTGTTTCCACAGACATGGCATTGGTCTTTAATTAAAAACCTCAAGCTGTCAGGAAGTCATGCTTGAGTGGGAACATAGATCTTTCTCACACGCTGCATGGCTTAGTGATTACAGAAATATCGATTTACTGGACAGACAAAAGCCTGCATGTGAAAGTGTACGGTGGTTGGAAACCTAAGATACTGAGAAACTGTCTGAGGGTTTGAAGAGGCCCAGGGACCCTGGTATTAGGCACAGTAGAAATGATGAAATAGTGGTTGAGGAATTGCTCTGACAGCAGGCGATGTCAGACTGGTCATTCCTCAAAGTTACTGTTAAGTTTTTAGTTGGTTCTTTTAAAAACTTAACTCATGTTAATTTTATTAAACAATTATTTTATGATGGTCAAATATAACTTTTAAAGTGAGTCTGTCAATCTTACCTTGATAGATACTGATCAAAACCCAAATGAGGAAAGTCTTGAATGATAACGAACGTCCCTGAAAGACATAAACATCATCATCAGATGATTGCTTCATACTGTAGTTCCAAAAGTTGTGACAGTGTGAAAGCTGTTGAAAGAAAATATCAAGATGAAATATTGTTTTGATAAATGTATGTAAGGGCACCGTACCTTGGTGAGGTCTTTATAAAGCTCTGGGTAGAGCAGAGCCATCTCTGGCTTCACATCCTGGTCCAGAACCAAGGAGAACACTGGAAACATGGTGTAGATTGTGGCATACCTGCACAAAACAGTAATGGTGCAGAAATGAACATAGTTTCATGTATCTACACATTTGTGAAGCTGCAATGGTGCAACAGGTACAGGCAATAGCAAATAGATTTTGATAAGAAGAAGTGATAACCAAGGGAAACGTCACATACCCAACCATGAGGAAGCCCTGGTACAAGGGGACCGAGGCAAAGAAGAAGATGGAGGAAAACACAGCCTGAGGACAAAAGCAAAAGCAGTGTCAGAAAGTTACTTATGGATATGAAAAATTGTCTCAGCATAAATTAAAACAATAGTAAAGTAATTAAAAACAGACACCAAGAATAACTTACCAGCAAAAGTGGCTTTAAAAGATCCTAAAGGTCCCTGTTCTGTTAAATAATGAGGTGATGCACATACTGTATTTTTCCCTGATTCATCAGAACATGTACCTGCATGGTAGAGATGATCATCCCTCTGTGCATCACAAACTGGCCGAGTGCCGCAGAGCGCTTGTAGCTGTTCCTGCCATGAACCATGAGCAAACGACCAATGTGCTTAAACTGAGTGATGGAGAAGTCAGCAGCCAGAGACGCCTGCTTCCCTTCCTGTTTGAGGAAACAAACATTTTACATTCATGCTGATACATATTGCTCCTTATAGTTTAGCAAAACAGATTTGAGTGGAGTGATTAATAACTTTATGCTAAATATTAGCCAGTAAGTATTTTATGGAAGACTTTACCTTTCCTTCAATTCCAATACCACAGTCTGCAGCCTGGATCATGCTAACATCATTTCCCCCATCACCTGTAAAAGAAGTGTGCTTCAGATTATAACATTAACACGCAGCAGGTGCTCCTCTCATTGAGCTTTGGCTGCCATCGTGTGGATGAAGGAGGAAGAGTTAGTTTGTGTTGAGCTGCACAGACAGATGTTTGTACATGTGTGTAACACATGTATGTAGTAGAAACATACTCAATCTGAGTTTAAATATGTTTCCAGCACTTTGCTTAACATGCTTGTGGTTAAAAAGACACATCTGGGATATGACAATTCAGTAATTGGCCTTTCACGGGACTTCCTAGGCCGCCTGTGGACCGGAGCCAACAATCGTCCGGGCCTGTAACGATACTGCCACATATCCATAAACACTCACCTATGGCACAGGTTCTGTTGGCTGTGTGCTGCTGCAGAAGTTTGACAATCTGGGCCTTCTGAGTCGGGGAGCAGCGACAACAGACAACTGCTGGACACTGACAAGCCAGCTCCACAAACTCATGCTCATAATACCTCAGACAAACCTGCAACACCACAAAGACAAAACACTGTAATTCACTAAAATAAAAATAAAAAACTGATATTTTCCATTTCAAACAAAACGAGTTCTTGTTTTTTTCCCCAAATATACTTAAGGCCTTGGTTGAACTCCAAAGTATTAGTTTTGGCTGAGAAGTACTTTTTATTTGGCTACATCCTCCTCATCATCTGTTGCACAAGGAAATGTCACTGTGTGTTGTAGTACCTCTAAGGAGTCTCCAGAGATGACTAAAGCACAGTCATGTTTCCTTCTGAAGGCGTTGAGCTCCAGATGGGCCTCTCCTCTGTTCGAGACCTGCTCGAGAGCCACGCAATACAATTAGCCACAAGAACATTTAAGGCTTTTTGTTATCTCCCATTAAGTAGGTTCATTATCATAACAGCACTGAGACAGAGAGCATTAAAACAGTGTACCGGTCTGAAGACATGAATGTCTTGGTTTCTGGAGACCAAATGGGAGCTTTTGGCGATGCATGTAGCCGTCTCAAGCTTGTCTCCTGTCAGCATCCAGATCTGAGCAGAAGGACATCATGATCACTTCAAAATACACTTAACTTTAAGCATCATTATCGTATCCTCGCATCCAAAATTTGACCATCATCATAATCATTACCTATGTCCTGTCATCAGTATTGTTCTCTTTTTTACTCTTACTGATGGAAACCTTTTTGTATTTCTGCAGAAAGCAGCTTTAACCAAAGCAAAGCAATTTCCCCCTGGGATTGATGTTGTGTACATAATGACAACATTGAATCAGTACTGATGTGTTTAGGGCTCATATTTGTTTCTCCAACATTAGCCTGGAGGACAGTGTTACACTTCTGTGCCAACCTTGATGCCAGCGTTTCTAAGCAGTTCCAGTGTGGGCCTGACATCTGCTTGTAGCTGGTCCTCCACACCAGTTAGACACAGAAGCTCCATCTCCCTCTCTAGGCTCTCCACCACGGCAGCAACCTTTAGGTTCCGGTCATGGATACTCAGCTTGGCTTGGTTGAAGCGGTTCTGCACACAGAGAGGGAGGAAAAAGGGTAAAGGGGTGATAAATGGAGAGCAAATTTGGGCTGCAGAAGACCAGACAACAGAGCAATGAACTTGTCAGACAATGGTATTGAAAACAAGTCAGAAAAGGGTATTCAATAATGTTGCCATCGGAAGCTGCCAAAAAGGTCCAACCTAAGTAAACATAACATACAGAGGAAACACAAAGAAAATAAAAAACCTAAGTCATATCATTATCAAAGAACAAACAGTTTGATGCTGACATTTATATTATATTTATACTGTTCTTGATTTAAAAATAGATATGTACGAGGATATTAGGATAAAAGAAGGAATTAAGTAAAAGGCTGTAAGGAGAACGGGATGAAAAGCAGACATAATACATACAGTTGGGTTCATATGGTTTATTCATACCTCGAAGTCCTGATACTGCTCCTCAGACAGAGATTTCTTGGCGACCACCAGTGTCCTCAGACCTTCTCTGGCCATGTTTCCACACTGGCAAAACGGAAATAATGTGAGGAAACAGATACACATATTTTTACTTAATTTTTGCTATGAGTATTTTTAAAGCTTTATCTTTGCTGATTTTGAATTTCGGGCGTAATTTTAAATGTTTGTGTATGTTAATAATGTCATTTCCACAACACAAATTTAGGGCAGATCATCTGTTCTATTAGAGCAGCTGCTGAATAATAACACCATGTACCGTACTGTCAGTAGCAGCATATTGTTAGCAACACCAAAAGAAATCAATATTAAATAACACAGCCCCTGGTAAAACTCAGAGGACACAGTAAAACAAAGAGATGGATGGCAGTTTTGTTTTTGATATGAAACACCAATGGGATGAATCCGCCCTGTTGATTGGTTTATTGACAAGCAGAGTAACTGTAGCACTGGCTGATCATTAGCACCATTGTTCAAGAATATGACATACTGTAATTACCTCAACTTTATCTAGGTCACTAATTAAATGAAAAACTGCCCCCGGTGCTAAATGACTCAATAATGCCAATATAATTATGAACATATGCACACAAGACCTTCAACCACCAAACGGGTGTAGACGCGGCCTGTTGATTTCGTGACGAATGTCCTGATTAGGATGGTTTATCGGACTAAAAACAATCATCAGTGAACAACTATTCACATATTTAGCTGTTGTTTATGACGTTGACGTTCGCTCAGTCCAGTTCTTTACCTCTTCTTCCAACCAGTCGTTATACTGGACAATGCTCGCCATGGCAACGTCAGCACCCTTCATATAGAAAGTGATCTCTCCTGTAGTCTCCTCCTAAATCAAAACACAAAATCAAATTGAAGGCTGCCTAAATCATTCAAACATGAGTTGACAACATAAAGACCACATCCACATTTATTACTGCATCCACATCTAATACTGTTATACACAAAGTCCACACCCTGACGATGATGCCCATCCTTTTGCTCTCGGAGGTGAAGGGGAAGATCTGCAGGATGTAGAAGGAGAGAATCTGTCCTGAAGGAGTCTTCAGCTGCAGGGAGGTCAGGTCTCTGTTCACCAGGGTCAGGCCGACGCTTTCCGTCCACCGCACCAGCGCCACCTGAGGAAAGCACACAAACTGGTTTTGTGAAGATGTAAAAACATATTCATAAGTGACTCTTCTGAAACTAACATCAAAAAAAGGACAAAGACTGTGGAGATATGATTTTTTACCATGTAATAGCACATTCCTTGATACTGACTAAATTGAACAAAAATAAATAGGATAATGACAGATATATAGTTTTTAATCTATGCTGACAAAATCTGTGTCTTACTGATACAGAAAAGCTGAGTAAATGTAAAGACCATTAGCTGATGAAATCTAATTTCACTTAAAGCTTAAAAGACAAGGCATGAGAGAGTTACGGTATCTCCGGAGCTGCTGAGCTCTTCTCATTCAGCTCTAGATAAGTGTTTTTCTGTTTCTCTTTCCTCTTTTTCTCCTCAGCAGGAACTGTGGCCCCCGAGTGAGCGTTCAGCTGCACACGACTCATTCTCAATGGGTTCATTTTCAATTTGCTCACTCAAAGGTTGTTATTATACTCTGACCTACAAATTGGAACTTCCTGTTAATACCCCATCATTTCTCCTGCTCCCCCTTTGAGCTCCGTAAAAAAGGGCTGCCTATATTTACTTAACACACATCTGTGTGTCATTATCCTGGTGTGTGTGTGTGGTTACACACATACCATGTGTCGATGTTCCTCTTCTAGCTCTTCAATCTATTTTATCAGCTCTAGAAACAATTTAAAGCTTTGTAAACTTTGATACAAACTGCATGTGAATCATGTTACGACAGTAGCAGAAAAGACTGCTGACTATTTTACGACAGCAGCAGATTGGCTTAAACAACCCGATGAATCATTTCGGCTGGGTTCAAAACGTTCTAGTGATCATGTAAATCACAGAGGCAACACCGACCTTAAAATGAACAACAGTTAAAACACATAATGATAGAAATGGATGCTTAACAGTTAAAATCCTCTCCTGTAATGTCAGAAGCAACATGAAGGATACAAACTCAAGAGCTGAAATCATTTTGGAATAGTTTAATACCATCTCTGACGTTATAATCTTTATATTCTGGCTCTAGTTTGCGTCTACATTGTTATTCTGCTAAATGCTGTAAAGCTTTGTCTCAGGTTACGTTGCCTCATACTGGGTCAACAGTGTTTTTTGTTATGTGAGATATTTTCCTCCTATCTTGAGACAGTTGCATGTTGTTTTTATTGTAGTGTATAGTTGTATTTTCACATGAAGTTTAATTATATGGCTATTTATTTATTGGTGTCGCCTAATTACAGTAGAAGCAGTATATAGATTAGAATACATATATTACACCCTTAAAATATTTAGCTGTACGATACGCATGCAAATTGAAATTGACCCTGATTCGACACAACATACAAGCAACAGATCCGTTCCGTTTTTAGAAGGACATTATCACTCAGATCATTCCCTCTATTTTAATTATCTCTACTAAATATATCATCTAGAACATGCTCAGATAGAAATGTAACATTATTGACATTTTTATGTTTCTCCTCGAACTGAAAATGTATGTGTGCACGTATGTTAAGCAATTAAATTTTTAAATGTTTTTCATTTAAAGCAGTCATTACTGAAATATGGCCACTAACTGCACTGTGCCATTATCACAACAAACATAAACTGTTTGGCATCTTTCTGTTAATGTGAACAATAATATGATGATGCTTTAGAACATGGTAACCAGTTGGAAGAAATGATAACTTATCTGCATATTAGGATACTGCCAGTTGCTTCCAATTGTGAATGAATGAATGATAGAGCACCAACTCTCGTGGACATGGCAGTCATTAAAGGCTACAATCAAAAGCTCTTAAGTGATATTATAAGGGTCAAAGGCTGCAAGAGGACTCCGATTACAGGACAGCTGACCAGCAGGTCAGAAGACCCCTCCTCTGAGCTCAGCGTTTGGCCCACTTCATCTTTTTAATGATGCCTCATTACATTAGAGAGGCTGAAGAGAGAGCCAGGGCCAAACAAACTATCACTAACAGAGGTTTGGCAGCCAAGATTGGACGCTGCAGTCATTGAGTCAGAGGAGAGAGCGATGATCAGGGATATAAAAGGACAGAATGAACACAGAATATAGTAGAAGGGGAAGTGAGCGCTCCACCAACAATCACAGACCTCCACCTCTCATCGTCTCCGAGAGAAAATTAAATATTGATCAATCCAAGCAGTGTGAAGCAAAGGAGAGAGAGACAAGATGGAAAACCGAGATTTATCTTTCGACACCTTTTTATCTTCTTTTTGATTGCTAGACTTGGCTGGGGTTCGACACCATCCCACAAAGGCTTTACGGAGCCTCACGTCATGGGTGATAAACATGCCAACAGTCTTTAACAGGGGTGTGTACGGAAGATGAAATCTCCTTTAATATTCATTTAAGCAAACGCTCACTTTAACTTTTACTGATCAAAATATGTCCTTGTGTTCCCAACCATTCAATTATCATCGGTATTCCCCTTGAATTTCCCTATTAATAGATTCTGTCATCAGAAAGGACTAAACACAATAGGCTTAGTAGCACCCTCAGTCATAAAAGCTCCAGCTCTTGGGTTGTATTGAGAAACAGGCAGACGAAACAAAGCTATGTCTTTGGGAATTGTTTTTGTTGCATTCTTTCTTTACTTTGAGCAGTAAATTCACGTGACACAAATACAGGAGTTCATGACCTACGGCTTTCTGGCCATGAAATGACTATTATGGAAAAAAAAGTATCATCACACATAAATATTAAGACAGAGAGGAAAGTGAAGACAGAGGATGAGAGAGTTCGCGCCTGATAAACTCCCATGTTTCTTTTTGCTAGACTAAAGAAAAGCCTTACAAAGAAAACCATATGTCAGCGTTTAACAGCTGTCAACAGCTGGTAAATGTGCGATTTCAACGTTGTTGTTCTCTCTGGTACAAAGACAGAATAAAAGATATGACTATAACATGGATAAGAAAGAACTACCAGACCTGAGTAATGAAGAGTCACACAATTGATCCTTACGATAATTGTTAAACATTTACAAATTCTCAACAAAATTTGTCTGACACCTTCGGAAATATGTCAGATTTGTAAAAAGCAAAACATCTCTTTGAGCATTTGTGTAAACAGAGCAGTCTACTTTGGGCAAGATGTGAAATACACTTTAAATTATTAGTGAGTCCACTGTGTCTAGTAATTAACCTCTGTTTTTTAAACTGCATCTGCTAAAACTCTATCTCACAATATGTCATATCTACCTCATCCGGACTGGACGCCTGGTAGGTGCGGTTGTCATCACTGAAGTCCTGGTCAGCTTCAGCAGACTCTGTCTCTCCGTTTACACTGGCATGTGATTCGTAGACGGGCGTGACATTGTGGCACAAAGCGATGGCCTTAACAGCCTCGTGGATGCGACTGCTGACACTCTTACGGACCTTCGGACCCGATGTTGTGGTCTTCCACGATGAAGCAGATCCACTGGTGCTACTGCTGGAGGCCTGAGAGCTCACCTGAAATAAAAACAAATAGAGCGAGCACTGAATTCTATACACTGTATGCTCGGACTTAAAGAACACTTTACAGCCACATACTGTATAGTTGTAACCAATGCCTGTGTAGGGTATAACTTAATTCTAGTTATTTATCTCTGCAAGTACCAAGTTCCACTATATCGTTATCTAATTTGCCTGCATTTAGAAGTAAGTAGAGACAAACTGAGGAGTAGTATAGTTACAAGCTAATATCTATACTACCTATATTAACCGTGTATTAGGATTCAGGTCTAGATTTATAATCAGACCTAGAAAGCATATGGCTTTTAGCTATAGGATTCCTGCACACAGTAGATTAGATCTAATCCTACTCTTGCAATTCAGTCTGACACCTCTCTTCAAGCTAAATGACACAGTGAGAGGAAGTGTTGTATCACCATCTTTATCGTGTCATATCTGGTTTGAGGGCCTTTTATGTGTTCCGCTGCTTTGACATGAACCATCAATTTAACTGGGTGGTGACTAGTGAGTAGGCAGACAGCCCACTGTGCCAGCTGCCTTTGACAGGGGCGATGCGCTCTACTGAAGCATTTGATTTTGGCTTATTATTAACCTTCAATCCTGCCAGACAGAGAGGGAGGGACAGTGAGGAGTACAGTGAGGACACAAGATGACAACCTTCATCAAGAGTGACAGAGTGATCTATAGAGAGGTCTTTAGGTTATTCTATCTGACAAATTTAGTGTCCGGTTAAGGTGTAAAGGATGTTTATTAAATAACTGACATAGATACTTATTAACTGTTCTGTTCTGTTCTGCTCAGACCTCTGCTTATTAATATGTTTAAATAATTTTGCTGAATTATTTGTAACATTATTAGCAGAATTATGTACGTAAAATATCCTGTTTATATATTACGAGGATTTGTTGTTTGGCATTTTTTTCCCCCTAATATTTAATTTACTGAACAACATGCACTTATCTGTATATAAAGTTTAAGATGAAATTAAACCCTTTATGTGAGTGACAGCAGTTATAAGCAACATTTACATTTACAGTAATAGTACATTTATAATATTGATATGAATAATATTTTATCAGAGTACTGCTGTAAAAAAATTAGTTGGACAGAAAAACTGCTGTCTTGCTTTGGCTGTGCAGCGCTAAAAAGACATGAGTCATTTTTCATTAGCTGAGATTACACATAAGGGTGTGTGGCAGATGGTTTCAGTGTTGAGCAGCTGTTTGGAGTCGACTGAGAGCGAACAATATCATTCTGTCAAACTGCAGCCAGATCTGAGCCACCCAGCGAGGACAACACACGCTTACAGTACAGGGAGTCTCTAAGGGACATCGCATGATGAATGAACAAAATGGGCTTCTTTCCTGGAAAACTTACTCTTAGCTCAATACAAAAATTGATTAAACTGATCTACAGGGAGGGGCAGATAAGCAGGAAAAACATGGAATGAAATATGGTACATGCTGTATTTCCATGCGTCTACTCACATAGTGAACACAGTTTTTATACTGAATGTGATCTTACACTGTATGTGTAAGTCTGTCTGACTTTTATTGGTTTTGTCCAGTGTTACAAACAGATTTGTTGTGCAGCATTTAACTGGAATTAACGCTATCATTAGGCTAAAGAGTATGAAACTCTAGCATCAGAATTTGCATAAAATGACACCTACCACCACAACTTTCTTGAAGGTGTTTGTGGGGAGGATTTTAAGTGCAAATCCTCATGTTAAAACCTTTTATAAAGTAACATTTGACCACTCATTGAGAGACCATTCCAAAGTAAAGGTCATAATAGGTTACAGGAATATCAATTATTATTTTTAGGATTTAAGTTTATTTCACCAAATGTTTGCCACATTCATACACCTGTAAAAAACCTGACAATAAACCTCTTTCCTAACTCTAATTTTAGATTGGAGAGTAAGACTCACCAGTGCGTATGACTGGACTATGTGGCTCTGTATCTCATCCATGGTGTCAGTGCCATAGGATACTGTTCCCAGGTGAAGTCGCTTGAAGACCATTTCATTCTGTGTCAGAGTGCCTGTGATGCAAAAGACCATTTTAGACTTTAAACAACAAATCATTAAAAACTCTCACCGCCCCGGTTTTCTTTTTTCACTTCATGACTGACATTCTGTAGCAGCACAGTACAGTGAGACAAGTGCACTACTTCATATCAAACTGAAATACATTAACATCTCCGAGTGCACACACAGAAAACAGTGTTTGTCCTCTGAGGACTGCCTACAATGCATCATGGGACCTGCGGGGTAGTGCGATTACCTTCTCACTGACCTAATCTCATTACCAATATGGACTGCATGTCCTCCCTAACTAACAGGTGAGACACAAGATGGCATACAAAAAGACAGAGTGAATGATCAGATACTTAAAAAAAAAGAAACCTGGTAAAACGAGGGCAATGGGCTTGTTGAATGGATGTTGGTTGCCAGAATGTGTGCTGATAGAGCGTAAAGCTGATTAGAGGCTATCTAACTTCCAAAACATTAGAGCCACAGGGTCAACCAATTCTAATGGATTGATTGTTTGTTCCTCTTTCCATGTGCTTTAACTATGAACCTGGATAAATAGGCTCTGGAGCTAATCTATTTCTACCTAGATCAGCGCGCTAAGACAAAGAAGCATGTTCGGACCACCTCAGGAGTTTATCACTCTGAGACACTGTCTAGAATTAGTAAAGAGCACCTATTTGTTATAGGAGAACCAGACCATGATAAAATGCGTGACGCTGAAGGAGGTTTAAAGAGCATTAGAAAAATATAAAGATTTGTAGAAACTTTTGTTGCCAGTGCTTTTCTTCTTTAACATTTTATGCTTGTTATCAAGCGGCTGGAGCTTGTAATAAGTAAGTAGTGCAATCTGGAGCTGCTGTACCTTTCAATATTACTGTGTGCCAACATGAGCTCTCATTTGAGCATGTGTTTTGTCTCCTTACATGCTTCTATCACATGATATTGGGTCCTCAGTAGCTAATATCTCTTCCGTGGCATTGTGCATACATGAGTATGGTACAAATAATAAAGCAGCACTGAAGAGAGGGGTCCATTTAGACTCCTACCTGTCTTGTCTGTCAGTAGATAGACCAGACGGCCCAGTTCTTCAGGGATGGTACTGGTTCTCACAACAGTGCCAGGGATGTTTTCGTCTTTCGTGATCATCCAGCCGTAAGCCGACTTTCCCATGTCCAGATTCACACGCAAGCTGTACAACGATAAATACAGTTATATTAAATTAAAGAAAGAAGCCATTTTTAAATTGTCCAGTCTCTGTTCCTAAAGTAGCTCCTCTTTATAGAATGAGAAGACAGAGAACAATAAAGTACCTGATAGGGATGATGTAAGAGAAGAGCACAACAAATCGGAAAAGGTTGCGGAACCATGGACCCACAAACCCCTGCAGTGCTACCATGACAACAGACAGAACCACCTGAGCCAGGAATAGGGCCTTGGTGAGGCGGTTCAGCTCCAGATCCAGCAGGCCAACCTATAGTGACGAGAGGTCAGAGGTCAAAACAAGCAGATATTACAGAAAAAGTGTCCTACTTATTCCTCCAAGCTGGTTACAGCAAGTGATTTGTAAATGTGATTTGTAAAGTTCACTCTGTAGCTCAAGCACAGCCACTTCATTGGAAGGTACTTAATGTTGTAAGGTCATGCATTATTTAAGTCCAGATTGAGACAAAGAGTAAATATCTGATTCCTTTTCTAACAACTTATGCTAGAAAAGACTCTTTGAAACTCTCCCATCTGCTCCCAGAACATTACAATATGCTGCACAGGGGCAACAACGAAGCCAATGAAAGACATTCTGAGCTGCAGGCTTTTATCATGCAAACCATGTGTGTAGCATAAATAAGTTCACTGGTGGCACTATTTTGTGGTAAACTACAAACTGCATTATTGTTGTGTTGAAGCATTGTCCTTCAATGCAACAGAAGGTCAAAAGGACTCAAAAATAGAGAAAGTTCCCATATTGAGATGTTTCTCTGGAAAAAAAGAAGCAAAAACCAAAAAAAAAGAAGGGTTAGAGTTGTCTTTTATTTTTCGAGTGTATCTCCCAGCCAATGGAGCATGTGGGAAAAAGATGTCAAATAAAGAAGTGCCCTTCCCCTTTCTGGCAGAGCTCATAGCAAAGCCGTGTACACAGAGGGCTTTCATCTGACGCACCACGCTTACAAAAACAGCAGAACATAACATCTCTCCTCACTCAAATAAAGGAACTGCTCTGAAAAGGAGGGGAGGGGGCATGCACATATAAAAAGCAGCGAAATTCCTCCACTGCCCAGACCCCCACCAAGCCCATTCCCCTGAGGACTGGGAGAGCTGGGAGACCAGTGTGACTGATTTATCAGTTTCTGTTAAACTCCCAGTAGCAGAGTGTGGAGAAGGAAAGGGTAGGGGGACGGAGAGGGTGGGTATCACCCCACCCCAGTGCCTCGCTACATGGTTCATGGTTGAGCTATTGAGAAAAATAGGGGGTTTGGGTGGATTAAAATGAAGAAAAATTAAGACAGAGAGCACAGAGCATGTCTGAAAAGCAAAGGATACCCTTCTGGTTGAACAATGGCTAGTCTAAATTTTCCGAGCCATGCCGGGGATCAGATGAAGTCATTATTCATTCAGTCAAGGGGGGGAAAGACTCAATTACCTCAACCTAGAGATGCTATCAATGAATAAAAGTGCATATTTTACTCCATTCATCACCAAGCTTTTAAATGTAAAAGGAATGATTCGATCTGCCTGTGTGGTTTGTATTTTAGCATGTGTGTGAAATCTGATGAAGAATTAAAGCCCCCAGGACATGAATATTCATTGAGTTAAAACCAAAGAACATCAGCACTTCAGTGAGTAACGCAGTGTATTGTTTAATAGCAGTAACACCTCTAAATCAGGGAAGTCAGGAATATAAACTGAAGTTTATTTTTGAGATCTTTGTAAACAACTTTTCCATTTTTTCAGAGCAGTCTGAAAGAGCAGAGTAATGCTGTTCAATAATCTTTATTGAAGAGAAACTTCTTGTCAAATGACATTGTTGTGTCTCTTGACTCAGACAAAGGTCTGTCTAACTATACAGAAACAAAGAGTGAATCTATGTCTGACGCCCTGTCAGATTGATCAAGTGCAGACATTGTCCTGGCTGGTGTCACAACAGATTATATGAGGCCAAAACGTTCTTGCGACTTCAGCCGCACTGTATCGACTTTCTCCCCAATCTCCAGTCTCCATATTGGCACTTCTGACATCATCTCCTTGAAATATTGAATTCCTCTCAGCTGTCGAGCGTACACAAAACACTGGCCCCCACTGTTCGACCGGCAACATCAGCGTTCTTAATAAAAGACACTGGTGTCAAAACTGTGCTGCAGTAGGGAAGGGGCTATGTTGTGCCACACGGAGTTTTAGAGGTACAGACAGCTGTAGGTGATAACTTTGTGAGCGAAAGTCATCTGCATGGCAGATGCAGTGTAGCCTAGATCCTGCTGTTGCTCACCTCTATCAGTTGACCCATGTATATCTTGCCCAACCATCTTCCAGGTAGAATCAAATTTTCATTAGTCTCTTCAATCTGGGGACAAAACGCTCAATGGGGATTCTGTGGGATTAACTTTCTGCCGAAAATGTCATTTAAATCCTTGGTTAGTTACAGTAATTTGCCTTTTGGTTAATTAGCAATTGGTGCTGACCTTTTTGCATCGACAGGACCAACTTTATCTAAAAGGTCAAGGTTAAAAAAAACACCCACCTCTCCATAGTGATTGATTAGTGATTAGAGGCAGGAGTAAAAAAAAAGATGGCACGAGGGTAATTAATTCATTAATTTTCTGTGACGTATTTCACCCCCTGCAGCTTTTACAAGGAATTCAAGTTGATCAAGTTCAGACCTTTAATATTTTAAGCTTTATTGTTTTCAGATTTACTTGAACTGTTATCCTAAACTATTATCCAGGATATAACTTTTAATTATTTTCCCAAACTTTGTGTAAATCTATCAGTGCAGAAATAAGCTATAATTACCCCCAACCAGTGAAGAGGGAGTTTATGTGAAGGACTGTCCAGGTCTGTTCATGTTCTAATCAGCCCATCAAGTCCAGGTGGACATTTGTGGCAGATGTAATGAAATTCCCTCCAGGTGTTAATACTGTAAGATACTTCATCGGTCAGAAGTGGAATGATGTAAAGTCACAGTGACTTTGACCTTCAACCACCAACATCTAATGAATTCATGTTTGAGTTGTGGCAATTTTGAAAAAATTCGCTCAAGTTGTTCCTGTGTTATTGCATTCACAATAACAGTGCGGACATGAGGGCAGAGTGACCCTGACCTTTGGCCACCAAAGTTTGATAATTTCATCCCACGGTTGTGACCGGTGCAGAAGCTTAAAAAGAAATCCTAAATGTATTTCGTTTCTAGACTTCTATACACCAAGCTAAATTTTCAAATTGTTTGAACTAATTTACTGAAAAAATGTTATTGGTAATTAATTAATTATTGGTAGATTAATCAATATTAAAAATAAAAATAATAATAGATATTACCAACACATTCTCTTCTCCTCCTTCTCCTAATCCCATTATTTGTTGTAAAAAAACACCATTACCTTTAAAATATCTGCAACCAGAAACTCTCAAACAAATCACATAACTCTTTGTCTTTAGTGCTATAACAGAAGTATTCACCTTGTTCTTGGCATAGGACGTGTTCAGTTGGCTTCTGGTCTCTTTGCCCGTGTAGATCACCACCCCTATCACCGTGCCTGCCAAGGAGAGAGACAAGGAAAGTAATGCTGCTCATTAACTGAACCTCACCCCCACCATCTAATACACACACACGCGCACACGCACACATATACTCATCTTGGTCAAGTAAGATGAACTGCACGAGGGGAAACACAATTTTGAGACAGTTTTGTCTCATTGCCACTCAAGCCAACAGACAGGAGTTTAATACGCTTAGACTCTCAGTGCCTTCAGCCACCCAACTGAAGCTCATAAAACCTGATCAATACGCTGCCATCTTTATTTGCCAATTCATTATGGTGGCCTTATTACAAAAGATTAATGAAGCATTAATATTAAATGAGCTTAATGGGAGAACAAAGACACTAATAAACCTAAATACTGCCCCTGAAATCCCCAAACTATAAAAATAGGAAGGAAATAAAAAAAAAATGGCAGAAAACAAAATGAGAAAAACAAACTACAGAAAGAGGAATACAGACAAGAACAACCAGTTGTTGAACGGCCTGAGGTAAAAAGAGATGAATTGTTCTTGTTGACTTCTGACTTTCAGAAATATTGAGCAATGGGACAAATGGTGTGCGGCTAAGCATGCAGAGTGGCTTCAATTTGAATATGCAAGCAGCTAATTCTCCTGTCACAGCTGGACTGGGGCCCATAAGAGAGTGAATACACAGTGATCTATGCTTGTTCAAGTGCCCACAACTCCACTGTAGAGGCAATGGAGTGTCTGTCAAGAAGAGGCTTATGAGAGACAATGAAATGCCCAAGCAGAGGTGATGTAAGGGGTCTAAGTCATGCTTTCTTTGCCTGTGTATGCATGTTTGTTCTTCTGGTCAAGGTCAGACCAGAGGGGAGAGTAACACCGCAAATCAATGGTGTGGCCATCGCTGGGAGCATCACAAACACTCTCAACTGACACAACCGTTTCTGTGGGGAATCACTTAGTTGGAATGAGGGAGGATTACCTCAACTGTGGGTTTCTCAGAGTTCTTCAAACAAGCACAAAGCAGTATCAGATCAAACACCTCCAAGGTTTCATGTCATGACTCATTTGTGCAACACAACTTGAGTGCAAAACCAAGCAGAATCACTAAAATCTTAAAGCACATCGAAGAGTGGGAGGCGTTTTGGTTTCTATCAAAATGTTATGTAAAGAAAAAATCTAATCTCAACTAAATAAAATGTGAATCAGTCTATGTTTCCATCAACTAAATTTATCTGAACAGAAATTTGTCTCTTTTAATCTACCCTGCTGTGTCCCACTATGGTGGGTGAAGGGGGGTGACATTCAGCAAGGGGCCCTGTCTGGACTGGAACCAGGGTCGCTGAGGTTACACACACTCCCGGCAGCTCCTTTTCTTTTTATTTGTCTTCACTTTTTTTGGTGTAATGCCAGCATTTAATGGTGAGCGTCATAATGACATGAATGCTCTCTGTACAATAATAAAAGCATACACACACATCTCAAACACTCAGTCATTCTACCTTGTTATTGGCAGTTTGACATGTTAAGATAAAAGTGGTCCTTTACTTACCAGAGGCAACAACTGTGCTGGCCCAAAGGGTGTTGTCAATACTCAGACTCTCATGGATCTGTGGATCTGTGTCTTCCTATAGCACAAATGAAAAAATAAGCATTTCTTTAACTTTGGTTTAATCACAGCACTTTAGCATCATTGGAAATCTTTAATTAGAAAATGTTTCAGTGTGTCTCCTGAAGTCCACTATTATATCCAATGAAAGGCTGTGCAATGTAGTTCAAATGCTACAACAAATGTGTTACCTCGATGCAGCACAGAACGTGAATTAAAGATAGTATATATA
>JAUYWH010000003.1:4306586-4348906 GCA_034779795.1 Ctenopoma multispine
ATATGGTAAAAATGTCTATGAGATAATGTATACTAAAAACAACAACTGTGTAAACATTATGTTATATGTCGGCAGATGTGAACACCAACAGTGCAGTACTTTAATACAAAGTCTCTATTACAACACAAACTCCGCGGCTGCTGTTAAACACTGAGCAGTCATGACCTGCATTGATCTGAGGTAATATTACATATGAAACTGATGGATGAGAGCAACTATTTGACAGAGAGGGTAAAGGCCAGCCATAAACCATCCCAGGAGGGTTAACTATGATGGAAAACACTAACACAAGGAGGATGATTCATGCTTTCCTACTGCTACAACAGGAGCTCTTCACATAACTCTACGGAGATGTGTGTGTGAATATGTGAAAGACAAAGTGTATGAGACTGTGTTTGAGTGTTTATGTATTGTGTGTGTGTTAGAGGCATAAAGTCATCAACAACTCCCTGCCAAGCATATTGACACATCAAAGATTGATGGAAATGATGTCCTTAGTACATTTCCTCTCAGTGTCCCTGAGAAAAAAGCCAAGATCTGACGCAAACTCATTGATTAATTGGAGTTTGCATCGTCAGTCACTTCAACAGTATGACATAAATCATACGAATCACATATTTTCATCAAAGGACAGGAAGTGTGAGCAAAAGTCACATTTCTCATCTCAAATATCATGGCACCTTTATTTTAGCGCCACAAGTCACACAAGGTACAACTGTACCGCACTGTGCCTGTTTTCACACACAGTATATTGTTTTCAGGTTACATCAGTTTAAATTATTTATATGTAAGATATTAAGAGGTTTTGTTGCGCATCAATATGTCTTTTTGCAAATTACCCCACCACTTTGCCTGCTTACCATTTTTCTCCGATGTTCTCAGGAATATCATGTCGGCAGGTATCCTTTGGTTCTACAAAAAAAGAAAAAAAAAACCAATCCAAACGGCGGTGTGTTATTGAACACTGTGGCAAAAGCCGTTTGAATCCTGAATAATTAAACAAGGTCAATACTTGGGTGAAGGAGAAACAGTTTTTAAAAGTCCGTAATGGAAATTTTACTTGTCCACTTTCCAGCAGCAGCTAGATTTCTTACTGGCTGAGCTGAAACCCAAGATCACAAGCTGAACAAGTGAGTGAGAGTTTTATAGTATTAAAAGTGCAGTTTCACAGTCTGCAGACAACATAACTGATTAACACTGTGACCACTACTCTTAAACAGTCCAAAAGTCCCCTTAAAGCCATTTTACCTTCTTTTGGAGTCACAATAATGGGTACTGCTACTATAATCACATCTAGAACAAAATTATGCTGAAAATCTTTTATTATAAAAAACAAACTGTAAAACCTCAAACACAAGGAACTAGTTAAATACAGCAATAGCAACCGTTAAATTACAAGATTCTGCTTTTCACCAGTTCATTTTTGGACTGAGTATCTCTCATTAAAATTAGAGCAGCGTAGTGAAAGTACACTTTAATACAAACAATGCAGAATTATAATTATTATGAATTATTGTTTATACTACTGTTATCACTAAGCTTAACTTGGAGGCAAACAGACAGTTTAGTCAATGCAAGTTTTACCTTCTCCACAATAATCATGTCTCCAACTTGTATGTCTGAACTCTTTACTTGAATTTTACCTGAGGGAAGAAGAACACATTCATAAAATATATTCACGTTGAAATTAGATTCTTCATTTTAAAATATATAGCAAATTTTCACAGAGGTTAAATAGCATGTAGGTATCGATTTCTGGCTCTAGAAAATTACACTGACCACAAGCCACAATTTGCTATTGCTCTTCTTTTTCTCTCACCTTCTAACAGATTGATTACCTCCAGCCTGATAAATTTATACCTTTCTGTTTTCAGCTCTCGTCAAAGGTATAAAAGTAAAACAAAAACTATGGCACAGAGGGTCATTCTCAGTTATATCAGCTCAATAACTGCTATGACCCTCCTCGTTCTAGTGCTGCACTCACAAGTACACAGAACACACAGGGTGTGAAAGCTGCATCCTTAGCCATGGTCACAGATATGACACAAGGGGATTTTACCACACATTCAACAAAGACACAGATCTCAGATCATACAGTCTCGAGGAATTGTGAAAAAAATCAATGCAATTACAGTGAGAAGAATGAGTTCAGTTACAAGTGTAGATCCAGTGGAGTGCTGTGGCTGAATTGCCTACACTATATCCATTATCATAATGTCAGCAAACAGTTACAGAGGAGAGTGAAGCCATATGTTTCAGTCTCCTCACTAACCTCTCACTGTGAGCTTGCTGTACAGCTGAGAGTTCATCTCTTTGTCCCGTTGGTAGCGTCGCACTTCATCCACAGCTTCCCGCACCACTGTAACAGCCAGCACAAAACCCTGAGGGACAAAAGAATAGTTGAAAAACTAATCTACCACATCATGGTCACAGAGACATATAACATATAACAAAACATATACTTATTTTAAAGTTAATTATTGTTGGACATTAGGTTACAACTTACAACCAAAGACAGTTATACTATTATATTCATAGTCCTTAACACTGCCATTGTCAAAATCAGCTGTAAAACTGCATATCACCATTTCTCCAAGCCCTATAAGATGTCTTCAAATTGCTGATTTTGCCTGACCAACTCTCCAAAACCCAAATGCACTCAATTTGCACACATGAAACTGAGAAAATCTCAAAAAACTCGCATTTGAGAGAGAAGATAATGTTTTGCATTTTTGCATGACAAAACAAACACAACTAAAATGATCATTCTGTGCAAATACATTTTCTATGATGCAAAATACTATGCAAAGTGCCTAAATCTTGGTTGCGAATGACATTCATTCATTTATGCAGGGCAGAAAATTAACATTTTTTATACAAATCCGTTATGAGACAAACTCAATTGCATTTACCAGAGGTGCCCAATATGTGTACAAATATCCAATTTTCAGTGACGGCACGAACTGGGAGCAGGCCACCACCAGAAAGTAGAGATTGAGGAAGAACTTGAACTGCTGGTAGAGAACCTGAGAGGGGAGCAGTGAACATGTCAGCAAGGTGAATCAAAGATGACGACAGCTGCTGAAAGAGATAAAAGTGGATGCAGCAACAACACTGCAGACGGGATGGATTACTGTACATGTTCCAACGTGGAATAAGATACATGTTAATGCTGTTAACTTTACATTAACTTAATGAAAGGTGACAACTTCTGTTTCAAATGGCATTCAGGGTACGGATTTCATGTGGCAGGGTAACTTGGCATGTCAGCTGGTGTTTACACGTTGCAGAATAAACATGCAGACAATCAGGACTGATGGTCACAATAACGAATGAAGAAGAAAAAACGCTTTCTTAAATCACACATACCGAAGTGTCACATGTGACTTACCGGGGTTCGTTCTTAATGGCCTGTCCATCAACAGGGAGCCCTTAGTATTCATCTAAGGTCAAATTTTGAATAATGTTTGCAATAATGAGATTCTAGTGTCTGGTCACAGATTATCAGAGACAATGGGATCAATGGACGAGGCTCTACAGTTAATGAACCCCCTGACCTTTAGGAAAAATGCACACTGCTAAACTCAATTTGTGTGTATTTAATAATTCAAAGTGGAGGGGGAGAAAAGCTGAACCACTGATGAGAATATCTATGTCTCTAATAGACAGTTGACATTTTACGGCCTGGGCTGACGACTGCTCTCTTAATCATGGAACCATTTGCTTTTTAATAAGTAACTCTGATAGATCTCTAATATCCCCTACAGTGTAAACCCTTAATTTAATGACAGAGGAGTTATTAGTTAACTGCTCTTCACATACTGTTAATCTGTGAAAAGCGCTGCATATAACGCTGAGCACGAACTGCCACTGAGGTGACTGTAAAATTCAATATGAGTGGGAACAGAGACTTGACAAAAGGTGGGAGTGCTACACTTGGATCAGCTAATTCTCTTCTGACAGACGCCACACAAGCCTAACGCAGACCTATGCTGTTGCTCTGGAAACTCCTGTCACTCACCCCAGGCACAAAGGTGAAGATGTTATACTTCTGGTTCTTGATGGCGTTTTTGGGGTACTTCTCCTCACATTTCTCTGGGCAGCCAAGCCAAACTGTCCGGGCCTTCAGCTCCTTCTTCCTCCGACATATATGGGCCAGGCAGTCACAACAGCTGAGAAAGAAAGACATCAAGGCAGTTTTGTTTAAACATGTTCCACCAAACCAAAAGTTGCTAAATAAATAGATAATTTGACTTAATAAGATTAAAAGCAGAAAAAAAACATACAGTATCTGATAGACAAAGTTGTTACAAAAAGAGTCACCGATACCTGCACCTGAAGATGGTTTTAAACTAAAGCCACCAGTGATGTCCCGTTTTGACTTAACTTTACTCTAATATGTGTTGAGTATCAGTGGATCTGCTAAAACATAGTAAAATAAAAAAAGACACTGACTGATGTGTGGAGGAGTAATATAGTGCTTTTTAAAGATGACGCAATTCTGCTTTTGTCACATGAGAATAATGCAAGATGAAAGAAGAAGAGCACTGCCAAATGGTACTGTGTGTATTAAATCCTTTAGAATTTTTTTTTTATGTAAGTTTATTTGATTATTCTTTTACGGAAGAAGTGTGTTTGCAACTGACTTCCGACTGGATTGGGGACACGTTAAAATGTTCACACTCTTTCAGATGCATCTTCCAATTGGTCAGTTTAGAACATGCTTCTTACTGCATAAAGTTTAAAGAAAATTATCTTATCTGAACTGATTATATAGATATTTATCAATTGTTTTCTAACAATTAAACAACTTCTTTTCTTAATAACTTTCTCAGCTGTTAAACCAACAGTGGCTACTGAGCTCCACAGCTGTGCCCTGCTACACCCTGACATACTGATGTTATTTATGTCTCTGGTCTTGTCGGTGTTAATTAGAGGCTTCAAGGCTTCTTTTGACACAATTTTATAAAGAAGTCCTTTGCTTGCAGCACTTCGAATGATCTGAAAAGGTTAGCAACTCTCCAGGAGGGAATTCCCGCACTAATTCTGTGGGAGTCGGACACTCTCAGAGCTGAAGAAGTCTGTAAACCTCGAGAACCAGTCCATGCTGCGTGTATACAGACAAACATACTGTGACGCATAAGATGATTCACATTTGTCCTTGTTTGCTTGTTAGTTTCACCTCATGTTGAACAATTCTAACATGAAACCCTTTGTAGCTACATCATTAATGTGATGAAATTAGAGAAGAGATGGACTGTAGAATGACATTTACCTTTTAAAAAAGTATTTGACTTTCTCTCAGCCTGCTAATGACTGCATTGAGGCTTATCTAGCATATCTAATATCAAATGCAAACAGCAGTGTAGAGTGGGGGTAAATTACAATCAGAGCAGCTTCATGTGAGCATAACCTAAACTGGCACCTGGGGGGAAAGAGGGGACAGTGTCAGTGTATACAGTCATGCTGATCGACTTGGCCTTTCCACTTTTTAAGCAAGTTGGCAAAACATAAAACAAAATAAATCAACTTTGGTAAAAAGTCTTGTTTGTATTGGCCTTGATGTTCTCAGTCTCTGTGCCCTGCGAGTCCAGATTCATAAAAGCGATTATTTGAGCAAATGAATGCTATTCAAATAATGTCATTTGAACAGTCAGAGCTTATTCAGTGTGAATTATTTGCGTTTTATAATCCCACACTAAGCACACATAAAATTACTGGAAAGCATCAAACTGGTCAGCTGTGAAAAATCCGATTTGTTCATTAGTGGGGAGATGGGGAGGAGGGGGATCAATATGCAGCTTCAGCTTCACCACTAACAACAAAAATCACACCAAAAACTGAATACTGTATGAAAAAAATCAGTAAATTTTAAAAATGTGCCTTTTTGGCCACTGACATGCTGCACAAACATTTGTCTCTAACTGTTAGTGTTCTGGCATAAACAAACACTCGTCTCTGAGTCAGGGAGGAGCATCTTTAGAGGGCAAAACCTGTCAAATTAATCATTAGCTGGATAAACGGCCCCCGTTCTGTTTGACCTCAAAATCTTTTTGGACTGATGGTGCACATCGAGGAACTCAACCAAAAACATGCCCTTATCCTCTCTTTGCACTTCATGCACAGCTACCGGTGCGTTTGAAATTCAAACGGATCATTACGAGCATACTTACTCACAATATAAACTACACATACATTTACTGAATGACAAAACACTGGCAACAGTCTGAGCGGCTAAAAGATCCAAACAGAAGAACAACAGCGCTAATTTGCAAATAAAAAATAAAGAGGAATTTATCTTCAAAAGAATTGTTAACAACTATAAAGCAATGGTACAGAGATACAGTACCTGCCACAGAGGACTTTCCACCCTCCTAGGAGGAACCAGCCGAGGCCTCGCTGTCTCTGATTGACTCTGGCCCGGGGCAGCGTCTGGTAGTCGCTCTCATCATTCTCAAAACCTTCCTCCGACATCATCAGAGGCATCTCATCCAGATTAGAAGGCTCATCTTCGATTGAGTATCTGTAAGGACAAAGTACAGTAAAACATAAATGAAATGTACAGTCAGGAATGGTTCAGTTTGTTCCAAAAAAGAAAAAAAAAGGAACTGAAGAAAGACTTGGATTAAAGCTAATTACATATTTGGCTCTCTTCCTCTAATAATATGTGCTGTTACAGCACATTTTCTTCATGAGTTCCTTCTCAGGGAAACCTCACGTCACCATAATCCCAAGCTACATGCAGACACGTTTGTTCACATTCTCTACACATTTAGTAACCTTTGTTTGCAAATTACAGTGTATAGCAAGGTAAACAAACTGTTCATTAGGCATTAAGCTACAACAAAGATGCACCAGAAGAAAATATGTCACTATCTTTAATAAGAGACTAATTAAATTGAAACAGATAAATTTGACATATTTAGTCATCTTCAGCCAACTGAACACCACTGTGAGTATCTGATATATCATGTTCACTATTTCAAAAGCTGCTGCTTGGTTACTATAATATCAAGGCCATTTCCAATTTTGCTGGCCTGTGGCTGAGAGTACACTTTTGTTTGTCTTCTTAAAAACAAGCAAAAACCAATTGTTCACACCAGTAACAATTCTGCAGTCACAGCCACACAGCCACACATTCAAATCACACATGCTGAGTAGAGCACAGCTTCCTGACATTTCTTAAAACTCTTAAATCACTTTACCTCTAGCCACAGTACTTTCATCTTTCTACTTTCTTTGTGAATAAACTAAAAAAAAATACTCTCTCTCTTTTAATCAGACCATCTGAATATTGATCAACAACCAACTTTATTTCAGTTTGTGAAAAAACAAGTGAGAACTTCCTTCTGCAATGAGATATTTATTGTCAAATACTTATGGAGTAAAACAAAATAGGTACTGTCAAAGTGGATCGCACTGATCCAGTCGAGTAAGAAACTGTAGACAGTCTTTTTAGCAGGACTCCTGCTTTTGTGAGGTCCGGTGTGAGAGTCTACGAGGGCGCACACTGCAGATGTGACGACATGCTAAATATTTGCTGATCAATGTTTTAGTGTTTTCTGCACATGGGGTGTGAACCTGAAAAACATCAGCGACAAATAATTTAAAAAAAAAACCAGGCTTTGAATGAAAAAGTATTTCTCTGCAAGCTAATTCAAGCCACTAATTCAATACTTTACACCGATTGCAGATTTCACATAGAACTAAAAGAACATATTACTGCTGTGTGTATAAACTGGTATAAAAAGGTTAGTTAGTTTAAGGAGGTTAAACATCAGTTGAAGACTAAGAGAAAAACATCATGGCATTCACAAGTGTAATTTTAATTGAATGTTTCCTTTCATTAAACTGCATACAAATGTGACACTGAGAAGATGCTCAGTCTGTACCTTGAAAGTCTTCTTCGGGTGTGTTCTCCAAATATAAATGATAGAATATAAGCAGCCTGAAAGGTCACTCAGCAGTACATCAACATGTGTCTTGTACATACAAAAAACAAGAACATGTGAACAAGCATAAAACTAGCATCAGTGGGATTATGAGCTTAAGATCAATCATCCACACTAGATCTCGCTGACACAGCCCTGCAGATCAACTGAAAACGCCAAAGCAAGGAATGCGGCGGCTCGTGCAACCTGACTTTCTGTTTCAGCTGACAGCTCCAGCAACTTCAGTTTAAGGCCCAGAGAGATAATGATACTCTAGTGATTAAGAGGAGTTTCAGATCTGAAACAAACAGTTATCCGTCCATGAATCATGTGAGCCGGTGTGAACTGTGACACAACCAAAGACTCTGCACCATTGTGATCCAGGAAAGTGCCGGAAGGTTTGTGGATTTCCAGTCCTTAAAGCATCTCATGAATTATGAAGTAAAAAGAAATTAGCAGGCTACAAAAACACTGTACTAACCACAACACTGTGTTTGTTTCTATTCAGAATTCACATTTCTTACTCTAGATTTTAACTAATTCAAATAAAATTATTGTCAAATTATAATTTCAACCATTGCATTCAGACCAAATTTTGTATTAATCATCAAATTTGCAATGCTCTGAACTAAACGTCTTTTCAAATCTTTGTAGGGAATAAGCCTAACTTTTAAATCTGCTTATATGACACAAATAAAATCCTCGGGTGGTGAAAGGAATGAATTCTAAATCCTCAATCTGATCCAAGAAGCTGTCTGTAAAACATTGCTTCCTAATCATATTGGTTTGTATTGGCAAGCACTCTCACTGGACACTGACTGGCATTTTATTAGGAGGTGTTTTTTAAATCTTTACCTCACTTATGTAAATACGGTGTCCACAAGATTAGAAACACCTCTTAATGCACTCCAGTCTGACTCCACCACCCACTCTGACCTCAATAATAAACATACAGGAGAACTATAACTTTTCTGATAGTTTCAACAAAAACTGAAAATGTATAATTGCATTTCACAAAGGTGTTCAGGTGTACCTAATAAAGTGGGTAGATTGTGGAAATGGCTCCATATCTGGATCTTAAATCACTCCAAACTTATCCACCACCAAAATAAAGCATCTCACTGAAAGCAGGTTATGTCACAAGAGCAGAAATAAATATAGTATAGTAAACACAAAAGCTTAAGACAAATAGTTTAACTGAAAAGTTTGTAAACTAAAGCACACATATTCGTATGAGAGGAGAGTATCATATTTCCACTGTACAGCTGTTATTAAGCAAACAAAACCATCTATCTATATGACTTTAACGCAGTTTCCTTGTTATGTTGTTCTTATGTTTCTAGCATTAAATAATATATTTAATATATTGTGTTTAGAGACGTCGCGTAATAGCTTCAACATGAACATTTCCACAGTGAGAACTTCTGTGCGCATTTCTGCAAATACACAATAACCGCTGTTAAACTAAACAGAATCATAACAGTGAGAAATAATAAAAGTATGGTGGCCAAGACGTTTCAATCCAGAAAGTGAATGAGGGTTTAACGTGCTTCGACCCTGGGGAGAATGGTTGGACCCGCGTCAACCCACCCCCCTACCCCCAACGCTATAAACCTAGGGAAAACACTGCACTGTGCTTGAGAGAAAATATGACTCACCATCAACCTCCATCTTCTCATTGCTGTTTTTATGCTTTGTTTACACTGAGCTGGAGCCACAGTGTTTCTTCCTATGGACCTCCAACATCTGATTACATAATACTTTACTCTCAAACCAGTGGAAACGTGGGTTGGTCTGTGAAAATGTGTGACTACTATCCAATGCAGAATTGTTATAGTAGACCGTCTGCAGAGTCAGCGATAGTCTGTTGATCTTAAGAAGAGGCAGCAGTCTGAACCTCACGCTGACATTCACAATTTTAGAGTAGAGCAAGAGCAGAAACAGCCAAAGGAGCAAGTAATTTGTCCAGTCAGCACACAGCAGCAGCACTTTAAGCTTTATCATTTTACTGGTTTGTCCATGTTCCAGATTCATTGGTCATGTGATGTTTATGAGCGGGAGTAGGACCATATAAGATTACATGATTACTCAATTCACCTGAAATAAAAGATTGTGGACAAACTAATGTTTCTTTACTCAACATAAATAAATTATTTATGTTATGTTTTACGTCTAGCTCAGTGGGCAAAGGAAAGCAGTCAGTGGTTTATCACACAGTGCACTGGAGAAAATACTAACATTTTGTGCCTCCCTTTGTTTTATTATATCAAATAGATTTTAATTTAATCACGGCACGTAGAAACTTTTCATAACATTACCCACCCACAGTGGTAGATACATGTGTGGTGGACTGCTAAATAAACAGATGTACTTACAGTGATACTCTAACTACTACTTTGTCTAGAAGTACCTGATTCTGCGCCTACTTCATGTCCATTCATCACCCTGTGGGCTTTAATAGCTCATCCTCCTCGTCCAGTCTGAAAAATGAACAAGCTGTTGAACGATGACTACAGTTTGAAACAACACTGTCATAACATGTGACGATCGTGTTTAACACAGAGAGAGAATCCGTCATGTGACTTTAAACTGAAAGCTAAAGAAAACTGAAAAGTGTAACGGTCAACGACTAACGTTAGCTAAATACCATATCTGTGTCCTACCGTACAGCTGAATGAGGTTATAAAGGTTGTTTTAATGGACTACTGGGGGCACAATAAACCTTAAACGCTCAGCTTTATGGACAATGGTGTGAGAAAAGCCAATAGCTGTCAAAAGGTAAAGGATCTGACAGCAGCTGTGCTAACTGCTAACAGTCCGCACACAGACACGGACACCCCGGCAGCCAGATGTAAAGATTTCAGACAAACGACTGTTTCTTTAGTACTAAACCGAAGGGGTAGTCCCGAAAGTCCCTCCATACCTTGAAAGTCTGGCTGAGTTGTAATACGGGATTCTCTTCGAGTTCTTCCGCACCGGATTTAACGGGATGCTGTCAGCCATCTTGGCTGGGCAGTCCACATCCTGACGTCACACTAAAACAAGGAGAGGATGAATGCTGCATTCATGCAGCACGAAAGGTATCGTAAATATAAATCTCCCGACCAAAGACCGTGGAGTTTAGTGTTATAAAGCGCACAGGGTGTATTTTTCATTCAGTCTTTACCATTCTGTCGGTTTATCGCAACGCAGCTCTTGGACAACAGCCTTATAAAATGAAGAAAATAATCACAGAATGTTTCCTCCTACCATAAGTAGGCCTGGCTGAATTTACCAAGGAGAAATATGTGCTTTCCGAAATCGGCGAATGCAGCTTACGTGATAATAAGACTCTTCATGATCACTGTGTTGAAGTAAAATTTATGGTGTCTGATAAAAAATAAATGCGTTACCGAGGCTTGGACTTCATTTTTCATAGCACATAGTGTCAAGTAAATTTTATTCAAATTAGAATATATGTATAAACATAAGCTGTCTTCACCCAGGTTTTAAAAACTGCCAAAACCGAGAGCTGCAGTTGAAAGCTCTACAAAAGCTAGTAAGTGAACCGCTGAGCTTTGAAATATAAACTAGTTAACAGCATCAACCTCCCCAAAGGCGCATTTTCTTATCAAGTGTAAAGCTGGTAAAATTGTCTTTATTTTGTTTACTTTCATTTAGCCTAAGTAGCAGATAATATTCCATATAAATGAACATAACGACTTTTTAATTGCCCTGTATCTCCAAAATAACTTGCAATAACTATTTCCAAGGAAATCTCTATTGATCTTCAAAATTCCTCTTTTCTGATGGACTCAGCAGGATGTGAGTTACAGAATTACCCACAATAGCATAAAAAACGGACACTTATGCCAACTTATACTACAAGTAATTTAACCTATAAATCACTTCACAATTTGTAATTTTCCAGAAATACCAGAATTGTTTGTGGGAATTGATACAGCTCGAGAAGGGTGTAGAGCATAAAACAACATATATGCATTTAGTCCGAGTGCATATTTTTACATATTCGACTCCTGTTTTATTTAAGGAGTCATTTATTTAGAGAATAAAATCTTTAAAAATGCATATGTTTGCAAACGTAGGCCTATTACTGTAGATGAAGCAAATAAAAGGAAGGAGCTCAGTCCATGTTGAACTTTTTACTCTGCTGTAATTTGTAATGAAGTAGCATGTGAAATGACACGAAAACAAATTTCTTATCAGTGTTTAAACACAGTGAGGTAGTGAATTCGACGTATAGACTAGTTCTAGTTTTTATTCAGTCAAACTGTTGTTGAAGAATGACAACACTGACAACAGATCACTGCAGTTTGCAATTGTGGGTATTTATGAGCATATTTTGTGCTTTGCACCAGCTAGCAGCATTGGGCAGCTGTCCGGAGGAGATAGCAAACTCTTTGCATTATTGATTTGAACATATGTTCCCTTCTTCAGAGCAACCATACGTCTAAGCACCATAGGAATCAGGTACAAGTTTAACAACTTATTAAATGTATAGAAAAAAAACAGTCACAAATGTCTGCAAAGTAAAATAGCAAAATGTGAATACCCTACAATTATCTGTCAATTGATAAAAAGTTTTCTTTTCCTTTTTTAAAGTCTATATATAATACATAAGAACAAACAAGATGTTTTACAAATATTTTAATGTCTGTAATGGTTTGCATAAGTTTCTCATGAGTGTTCAGCTTTATTCAGTTGATTCCAATTTCCTTAGTGTCATCAATCAGCATAGAAAAATGTCTGTTATTTCTCAAGTCTATGCCTGTCTTGGTTAGACTGGTTATTGGACTTCCTGCAGTGCTCACTCTGTCCATGCCTGCAGTCAGAGGGTGAAGCTGTGAGATTCCCCTGTTCTGAATCACTGCGTCGTTGTTCTTCATGGCCAGGCTGTTTGTGATAGCCGTCGCGTAGCGGTTCCAAAATCCAGGATCTACATTCATCGCTCGAGCAGCCAGGTCCTTCTGAAACATCTCCCCAAACTTCACAGCCTCTCCGCCCAGCAGGGCCATAGGGTTATCCACTGACAGCCGCCGACCTCTCCTCGCTGGTGCGTTGTTCCACATGTGAGTTCCCATATGAACCTGGAAATATATATTAGGTGAATGCTTTTGTTACAGAATGCAAACTTGTTAAGTATAGATTATTGAGCACTTGATTCAAGTTCTTCTTGACAAGATTCAACATTGTTTCCTCCTAGTTCAACAGCTCTGTGCTCATTCCATTTTATAACAACCTTTCTGGATGCTAAAATATACATTTAAAGTGTGTAGAAAATTGCAAAAATATTCCAAATGATAAATGTTTTTGACTCAAAATGTGATTTCATGGGCAACAATTTTCACATCTGACAATACCAAAGTTTCATGAATATTGGATTTGAGCTGAAACTGTTGATTTATTTCTTTATTTTCAGTTTAATTCTACTGACAGCAACATTTTATATCAAAATGATTAGTTGAGTAATTCACAAAATAATATATATATTTTTTTAAGAATAAAATCAAGAAGTCAGTAAAATACATTTAGCTCATGCATCAATGTAAAAAAAAAACCAAAATGTCTTGTGGAGCTCCCGCAGCTTATGATTAATTTTTTTTTTTTTTTGGGTCACTAAAGCTCTTGTGTGGCACTGTGTGTGTTGTTGTGATAAACAAAAATTCCTGAGGAGTAGATTTAGCTTAGCTTTACATTTTTAAAACTTTCCTGTTATATTTCCTAATTTTCTTAATTTCTGAAGTGTGTTCATATTAAAATACATAAACTGTTTAGATATGTTTAACAGTTGCTTTGGGTTGTATAAAAACAACTTTTTTCTTTTTCTTTTCATCCTGTACTGTGTCTCGCGAAGAGTAAAAGCTGTTTCTCTACAGTTCCAGAGAGCATCACGGACAGTTGGATAAACTACACTTACAGTGGAAACAATTGAAAGATTTAATTTAAAGATTTTTATTTTAATTATTTATTTATTCAGCCTGCCCTCCCTCATCATATGAATAGTCAGTACACAGTATAATATTTCCTGAGAGACCGTTATCTACAACTAAGTATGGCACGTCAACAGAGTCATATCAGCTAGAACCCAGACAGCTAAACAAAAAAGTTTATCTACCTTCAGATTGCCTTTAGTGGTGAAAGCTCTGCCGCAGATGGAGCAGACAAACGGTTTCTCCCCAGTGTGTGTCCGCTCGTGGATTTGGAGAGCGCTGGCTGAAGAGAAGTTCTTCCCACACACGTTGCAGTTGTGCTGCTTTGGTGTTCGTCGAGGGGGCACAGGGCCGAGCAGGGAGGTCATTCCTGGGCTGCCAACTGATGGGTAAGCTGAAGGGATGTGGGCGCTCAATGGAGGGTGCTGACCTTCATTTGGGTTGTTTGGTTGACTGTGACCATTGTGTTCGGTTTTGATCACTCCTGATGATGTGCTGGCAATCAGGCTGGGAATGTTTTGACCCACAGCTGAAATCAAAGTGCATAAATGTGAAGGTTTCCTACTTTAAGATGTAACACTGAATAAATATTCAACAGATAACTAAGCTTTCCAAAAGAAAAAAACACTTCACTGTTTTACTAAATGAATACACAGCATGTTAAATGTACCTTTATCTCTGCTCAGCTGGAACAACATACTGTAAGGACTCTCCTCTTTCACATATAGTTTGCTGGGCTGTATTCCTCTGAGCACATGGGCTGCTGCAGCTGCCGAAGCAGAGGTAGGAGACTCAGATTGCTCTCTCTTCACTGAGGCTGCCAAAGGCTCTTGGGATTCTGGCCTGTTGTTCACTGCGGGTGACTTGATCATCATGCCTTCTGAGTTGCTTTGAGTAGGAGACGCTGAAACATGAGGTGAACAGGAGGATTCGGGCACACTTGGGCTGTTTGCACTGTAATTCTCCATCCTTTTCTCTGGTAAAACACATTTAATATTGAGCTGGCTGCTGTCATTAAAACCATTCGTCACAGATTTTATACCAAAGGAGTGGTTTAGGTTTCTAGGAGAGTCAATCATCCTCATTTGGTTCTCCAGAGCTGCTATACTTGAAATAATGGCAGAGGATTTGGGAGGAGAATTGCAATCTGAGATGAAGGATTTAGACAAACTCACACCTTCCTCCAAATGTTCTATTTCCTCTTCCTCGTTTTCATCTTCCATTGAAATATCATCAGTGAGGTCATTGCCATTGCTGCTGAGGCTGTCAAAAGTCTTCTCGTTGATATTCCCATCGATTTCCTGCAGCCCGTCCACAAGGGTTGTGTCTGGGATCTGCCCAACCATGTGCATCCGGATATGCTGCTGAAGGACAACAGCATTGGTGAACTTCTTCTGACAAATAGGACAAGAGTGTTGCACCTGAAGTGGAGGATCTTCTCTGTGAACTCCAATGTGAGTCTTCAGGTTACCTTTGGTGGTGAAAGCCCTGCCACACACTTTGCACTTAAAAGGCCTCTCACCAGTGTGAATGCGGTAGTGCATCTTCAGCGCACTCTGACAGCTGAGGACACGGTGACAGAGGACACACTGGTTGGGGTCTGTGATCTTTTTGTCGATATTCTCCACCAGCTGCTGTAGCTTTAATGTTTCAGATGTTTCTGCAGAGTCCAGGAGGCCACCTGATGGGAATTGTGTTTCCTCTGAGATTAATGAGAGGGGTGGGGAGTTGGAGACAGGGGAAGCTGAGGTGACAGACTCAGGTGTGGTGGCTACGGACGGGATTGTGATGTTGTTTGCCTCTGTTACTGGGTTGGCTCTCAGGCTCAGGGTGCAGCTTTGTGGCTGGTGTACTCCCTCTGTTTTCATTATATTGGACCCTTCTGTCTGATGGTTAGACTGTGGAGACTCTGAAACAGGAGAGAAATGAGCCTCACTGCTTCTGTGGTTAGGTGACAAAGATATACATTCACCAGAAGCTGGCTGGTAGGGAGATTTAACAGATGGTGTTACACTTACAGGGTCATTTGAGCCTCCAATACTGGTAATACTGGAGGAAAGCGGAAGACCCATGGTGGCTGGCAGAGTTGCTACAACAGGTTTGTTATCCAACCATGAGGAGACAGGTTTTTCTGGAGGGATAGACATACCATAGGGAATCCCAGAAGTTGTTGGCACATTGTCTAGATATTCTGGCACTGGGTAGGGGTTCATCTGAACATGAGGATACTTCTCTTTATGCCTCTGGAAGTGCACCTTTAAGTTCCCTTTCGTGGAAAAGCGATTGCCACAGATGTTGCATTTGAAAGGCCGCTCTCCTGTATGGGAGCGCAGGTGGATCTGCAGTGCGCTGTCGCTGCCAAACACTTTGGCACAGAACCTGCATTTATGCTTGAAGAAGGGCTCCTCTGGGCTGGGCTTCGTCTCAAATAAGGACACACTAGGCATTTTCCCTTTCCTGTGCTTCATCAGGGCTGCAAGAGGGTCAAGTGCATTAGCTGTGGCGGCGATGCTAGCCAAGGGATTGGGGAAAATGACGCTGCTGGGGGGGCTCTGAGGTAGAAATGGCAAGCTGGAGGATGAGCTGAGGAGGCTGCTCTGCCCCAGGGACAGCGGGCTGGAGGAGCTCAGTGTTTGACTACAGCTAATGCTGCTGGTGTTGGAGCCTGTGTAAGGAGGAAGTAATGTGGAGATGCTGTTCCTGGAGAGAGATGGGGTTGAATTTTCTGAGGAGGTTGAGGTACAAGTACTGTCTTTAAAAGTGGATTGCCCACATTCAGTTTGTGAGGGGATATTTTGTGACTTTTCAAGCACAGATGACAAAGAAACAGACGCCTGGCCATTAATGGTGGAGGGCATTGTACCTGACAGTGGTAAAATGGAAGGAGGGATGACACCTTGAGAGGGGAATGGGTTAGGAGTCAGAGACAGGGATCTGGAGACTGGGTTTAATGCAGCCTGTGTTGGTTGTCTGTTCATGATGGCTACCTGGCTGCAGATCTGTTCAATAAGCTGCAGCTGATGGACCTGTTGCTGCTGCAGAGCCAACAGGTGCTCCAGAATCACAGGGATGGCTGCTGAAGCTGCTTTCCCTCCTGTACCACTGCTGTTGATCCCCTGGGAGAACTGGGCAACAGCCACCCTGGTGCTGTGAAGGATCTCCAGCGTCACATTTGTACTCGGCATGTTGTAGCTGCCAACTGCTGACATCTGTGGGGAAGTGGACTCAGCTGAGCCTGCGGGCTGAGGGCTGGAGGTTGTAGTGTATTTGTCCTGTGGGTGATGCTCAAGGTCCATTGCTTCATCCTGCTCCCTACCTTCCTCTAAGTTATCCACACTGTCACTGTCATTCACCAGCGTCTCTCCCAGCTCAAAGCCAGCGTCTGTGGACTCTGCAGCTGATGAGTCACTGGATGCCATGCTAGGAACTGGAGAGGGTCCCATAGGGGATTCCTCAGGAACCGGCATGCCTTCATTATCCTTAACTATCAGCACCAAGGGACCCTCGGTACAGACTTTCTGATGTTCCCTCAGTTCAGTCCCAGTGAAGAACTCAGCACAGCATTTGTCACAGATGCGCATATCTTCACTGCTATTGCAGCCTCCAAGGGTCTCCTCTCTCTCTGTGCCTTCCATGATGCCTAAAAAAGAAAAAAAAAAACATGATTGTGAATATAAAATTCATTATTTATTGTCCGGGGATCTCAACAGAGTGATTCAATTTTCCTTAATCAAATTGTAATTAATCCCCACACATCTACTGTGTTGTCCATCTTTCCAAACTCAAAGTTTTTGTGCGACAATAATAAAAGTGACTGAAGTTAAAATTCCACATAAGATCCAAACATAAAAAAACATGCTGTAGAAATACAACAGTGTATAATTCAATGTACAAGTTTATGAAATAATGCAAAGCACATTTAGTGCAGATATATAGTTCAAAATAATGACACATTAAAAATACTTTTCTCAAGCCACTTAAGGGAAGAATCAGGTGTTTTAGCCGCAAATAATGCTCACTTGATTTTTCAGAATTTAATAAGGGAACTGGATAATGGAAGAGATTCCCGACCACTTTACAAAGTTTACATCCGCAAATTGCTCATCCAGTAGTGGGAATTTATAATGTGTGATGCTAGTTTAAGACTTAAGGTGTAACAGTTGTTCTTAACTGACACCCTGTTGCTTTTAGATGTGAACAATCTTTCAGAAAAATCTATAAAGTTCAATCAAGTTATGTGACCTCTCAATTGTGATAGCGAAAGTCCATACATCCATACTTTAAAGGAATTGTTGTTACTGTTGTAACTCATGCTCCGATTCTGATTAACTTGTCTTTTCTCATTTCCAGACAAACACAAATACAATTAGTAAATCACTAAAATAAAGATAAATCTAAAATGAAGGATAAAGTGTGATGAAAACCATTAAAAGGGGATCTTTTTCTCATACATCATGGTTTCCTTTTGTCCTCTTTTACCAGTTTATGTGTGACGTTTTTACACGTTAGAGTCGCTGTTGCATCTGTTCAGGCTTTGCCCCATTAGGAAACAGACAGCAATACCAGATGGAAACATTTGGGGAAATCAATAGTAAATTATTTTTTACAGCTTCTCTACACCAATTTAAGAACAACAATTCGAATAGTAGAAAGACGGGTATCACAGGATTTAGGTATGAATGTAAAATGTTATGTGAAATATTTGTGCAATGTGACAATTTAATATTTTATAAAATTATTTTTTCACAGATTCATAAAATATGACACAGAAAGGTGTTGGTGTGTGTAGGTCAGATATACAACAAGTGTTGCACCTTTGATCTTAAACACGTTAAATCTGGACATAAACACGTGTTAATGCAGAATTTAACATGAATGTGTCTGTTTGTGTGTATACATACGTACTGTATGTGTGTATTCAGTACATTCACAAGTATCACTACTATATGTTTCCCCACCTAGAAGATGTAATCCCAGTGTGCTCGAGCTAAACACAGAATGACCTGTATGGTGTAATTACAATGATATAAAATCAACAAATCCGTCTGCAAACACACAAAACAATATCTGTATCAAAAGCAAATAAACTTCAAACTGTCACATCTGACACAAAACTGATTTTAACGTTTTAGTTCAGAAAAGAAGAGCGTGAAGGGAGTGGAGTGAGTAAAACCTACTTGAAAGTCAAACTTGTCACAAGTACATAATCAGTCCTTGGCTCACTAAGTGGGTGGTCTGAACGTCACCAAGGCGATTCAGCAAACACAGGAGCGAAAAAACACACGTCTCTGTTTTAGCTCAGGCATTTTGTCTGGGTTTTGCAAGATTTGCTTACAATAAAAACAAAGAATAGATCAGTTTACGATTTAAAGCTGTGAATATACTTCCAAATATAATAACAGTGATGGAAATTTATTTAAAAATGTCACTCTCACTCAATACATAATACGAGGAGCAGAAAACAGATTTATGTCTGTTTCTCGCTGTGTGGTTTTGGCGATGAGAGAAAAAATCGTGAAGCTGCAGCTGAGAAGCAAACAGACTCACGGCCCCTCTTTGACTCTCTGCGTGACCTCTGGGCTTCAGAGGTCAGTGGTTCAGATGTACTAATTGTATTATGATCCAGACGTGGAGCACTTGCCCCTCGTAGGGTGAGGCTGACAAAGGTTAAGTCAGCAGGCTCAATCAAAGCTCAGGCTGGCTGCAGGGCTGTGGGAGGGCCCAAGTGAGGAGGGCCTCTTCTACCCTCGACAACTTTCCCAGTCACAATTAATAAAGTGATGTGATTTAACTGGAAACATGAAAGATAACGTGTAATGGTGAAGTTTGAAATGAATGTGTTAAATTCACTATGCAGGCCTTTTGGCTTCGTTAATGAACAGAACATAAAAGACAACAGCTTTAAAATATTAAACGCGACAACCTCAAACAAATCATATTTCATCACAATAATTTTGATTTATTGACATTTAAATGAAACCTAGTGGGATGTCGAGACATTTGCTCTGACATTTTGTACACAATTTATGCAGTATAAGTCATATTAAATTTAGATCCACTATTAAAAATATAAGTGCTGGTATTAGTTAATGTTTAGCTGTTAAAAGGTTCAGATAATGAAATAGTTTTAATTAAATATTGAAAAATTAAAGAGTTATTAAGGCCTCTAGTGCATCATAACATGATTTAACAAATGGGATCTGGTTACAAATACAATAATTTTGAAATTGCTTTTTATATGATTTGGTGAAAGATTAAGATTAAGAAGTACAGGATGCTAGTATATTTTTTAATCTGATCTTGTTTTTACATATTTAATCATTCATTTGTTGGAAATATTAACGATATGTAAATCAAGCATTGTGTTAAAATGCAGAAGATGAAATGATTTGTGATGAAAATAATAAATACAAAATGAGAATAAGTTCTTTACTTTGAGGAACTATGCTCATTTGTTTGCTTCTCTTATTAAATTTGAAAAAATTTTAATAGTTGACAGGAAGGCCTAAAGCCAAAAAAACAGGATAACCTGAAACATAATCTAAAGAAATAACACAAATTCTTAAGTAGATGCTAATTCAATGGGTTCATTTTAGATTTGGATTAAAGTTTTATACAGTATAGTTCACGTCAGATCTTGCTTATACTTATTGATACTAAAACTGTGAAACTTTATTAAATTTTTTTTTTTTTAATTAAATTATAATATTTCAGTTTTTGGTACATATATAGGACCTACGACGCTTTGTTGTCTGTAGTTCACTGTTCGTGCTGCATAAATAATAATCTGTTTAAATATAATTATTAATTATTTAATATATTATTAATATTTCATATTAAATAAATCTTGATGTGATTTTAAAAAATATAAATATTACAAACTAGCAAAATATGCAGAATAAAATCCCCTTCTCTTGACCTGAACATAAACGTTTTCAGACATTTAGACTAATAATGTTTAATGAGGCAGAGCTTAAAGGTGAAATTGATAAACTTAGATAATGTTAAAATATTAAAATGAATAATTAAGAGATTAGACCACCTTAAGGAGCCACCTTAAACCACTTTAAATCTTTTTTTACAACCGAAATAGTTTCCACGATCCTTTAAACCTTTGGATGAAACTGTTCTTGACGAACAGCAGCTGAAGTAAACCCAGCAAAAGTCTTCTACGTACCATGCTTGCAGAGTCCGGTGTGTGTCGCTTCTTCATCTGACTGGAGGTGCTGAGGCTTGGCTTGCTTGCGACGGGACATGTTGATCTTTCTGTGCAACTCGCTGCTGCCTTTCGCCGAATCATCTACGAGCGGCGAATGGGACCCTTCAGATGGAGCGGGGTCGGTGAAATAAGCGAATGGTGGCTGGTGGAGATGGCCGTGTGCAGATTGCGCATGTCAGTGTAATTATGATGGAGGAAGGATAATGCTTTTACGACTCCTGCTGCCCTTCGGTGGGTGATTGGCTGCCGTCCAACCAACTCTCGCTAGATATGGAAATGAGGGATGGGGTTTTAATAATAATTTGTTCACTTCCTGTCCGGTGTACGGCTGCTTTTACGCGCAACTCCGAGCAACTCCAACATGGTTTGCTCCGACCTGAACTCCTGTGAGTCTTAAGCGTATTTGAGCCGTCTTGGGTTTCACTTCGTGTTCAAAAACTGCATTTTGGTATCGTCCGTGTAGGTTTAAAGACAGATTTGTTTGCGTTGTGAGCTCTTGGATGAGTTTTTGTCAAAAAAAGACGCTCCAGTTTCACCTGACCTTTCAGCTGTGAATAGATAGATGTCCCGGTTGATTATCTTCCCTCACAAGACATCAGAGCAGCACTAGCAGGGGCAGTTATTCTTGCGCAGGAAGATAGGTTGTATGTTGACTCTTCTTAACCTGCACTAAGTCCTGAATCTACGCGCTGGGAGAGGCCATTCTTGCGTAAAAGGTGAAAATCACCACAGATCCAGTTTCGGTGGATAAATTACGTGCGTAAAGTCAAACTTCGTGCGCAAAGAGCTCGCCCAGCTCGCAGATAGGTCCCATCTGAAGCTGGTGGCTGTCGGAAGTGAGACTCCCTGGTTTGTCGAAGGCACCGGCGCGCTCCTTGTTGCCTCCGCCTCCGATCCATCACAGACGCCCTTCAGCCGGTTGCGATAGGCTACTGCCAGGATACCACAGGAGGTGTTGGAGCCCTTGCTTCATTTGTTACGACCTCCCACAATTTGGCGCCACAATAGACTGGAAAATGTCTCTGGAAAAGAAATCTTTCTTTAAGTGATGATCAGTGATGTGTGGTACCTGAACTCTGTTCAGAGGGAGTTCAAATAAAAAAAGGGCCTTAGTAGACCGTCATGTTTGTTGTTGGTTAACATAATCGCTAAGTATAGGTCATCAATTAAAACTCATATATCACTACATTTGTCACCAAAACATCATAATGGTCACTGAAGCCAGATATCAGAGTATGGAGTGTATAATAAAGCCAATTCTGATGTTATTGTTTGCTCCTTCCCTTCCATTGTAGCTGTTTCCAAGAGAGGAATGAAGCATACTTCAGTAAAGCTGTAATCCCTTTTCATCAGGCATTGTCCCAAAACTTGTAATTATGTGGTATTAAAAATGCAGCTGGGAGAGAACAGAATCAGCTGTTGATAATTGCAAGTACTACACAACAGCCTGGTATTGATCGGTGTGTCTCCTATTCCCCTGCTATAGAGAGATAAGGAGGCCCTACCCCTGCTGGAATATAATTTCTTCTGGCCTATCAGGTTTCTACAGACTTATGATGAATAGCCAGAGTGGCCAAGAGCGCTTATCTAGAAACTCAACCCTCCTTGATTCGATATTGATTCTTTGTAACCAGCGTCGGCACACAAAATCAAACTAGCAACTACTTGACCATGGTCTTTTCCAGATTGTAACTTGGCCTACACCAACGCAGACTCCACTCAAGCCTGAAGCACCACTTGAATTTAATTATTGTCTACATCTGGTAGAAAAGCAAATGTATCAATTTGCATTGTTTAAGAATGATGAGATGGACATTTATATTATTTTACAAGTTAAATAAATCACATTTAATAATAAATTACTCTCACTATAAATTATTAGTTTTTTAATTGCTGAAGTGAATACACAAAATATAGACATTCAACATATTTCTTCTAGAATAAAAGTCTTTAAAAAGTTACGCAGAGTAACATAAGCACCTCAGTGAAAGTCCTGCCACTGCCAAACTTAATTGCTAGAAATCGACAGTATATTCTGAGGCTGTAGTTAGTGAAGCCGTTGGAAAAGATTAGAAGCAGGGAGATCGCTAGAATTTTAGTTAGTTTGTTAGACTTAGTTCGGTTTGGCTGGAACAATGTCTAACCAGAGGCTTTCCAGTTAAAAGATTTAATAATCTCCAGAGAAGTAAAGTGATTAAATGTCTTATTTACTTGTAAATGTTGTACGAATGCAAGAGAAACAATGCCAATTGTACCAGTTAACGTTGAGTGTATTGTAGAAATTCTATATTCTAATTCAAAGTGAACCCTTGTAAGGTCAGTCAGTTACATTTACTGTAAATCTGTATTTTGCAATCTGTAAGTTCTTCTCCATATGTGTTCAATCTTGTATGTAAGTCATTTCTGAGCAAGAGATTGTCACCAAAGATAAAATAGTGTCCATTTAAAACATGTAATTGAGTTTGCAGAACTGAGAATATTTCCTGCAACCACTTTCTGTCCATATGAAAATTACAGTACGGGTTGTGATTTACTAGCAGCTGAGTGGAGGAGCAGGTACAGCACCGTCCTGTCAGCTGGTGCCAGCTGAGGAATGTGAGCACTGTTGCTCGGAGAACGAGGCAGATGGAGATATGACAAGCTAATGGCCACTGACCCTTCGCTCAGACAGACAGTGATCAGTTACAAGAAAAATGCAAAGTACAGCCTTGATTTGTCTGGAAAAAAAACTGCAACACGACTGGTAAAGACTTTAAAACTACCCATTTATACGCAGGGATAAAGTAAATGCATTGGAGGTCTATTTTCTTAGTATGAGGAAAATGAGGACGTTTTACATTTAAAGAATCTGTTCATCTACATTTCATGTTCTTAAACCTCACTGGAACAACAATACTGGACAGAGAACAGCCACAGTGAGGTCATTTGTTAGAAAAATTATTTTAAATTTTTTAACAAACAATCAGTTCTGTCATTTTTCTTACTGTCCCATATATGGATTATGAATTTGAGCCTGCCCAGTATCCCTAGAGATAAAGGCATGTGGTGCATCTGTGCCCCATCGGATTAACAGTTTCGTCTCTGTCCTTCACCATAATTTAGTTTCAATGTGCAAATACTGTAAAATAGTTTTAATGTTTGCAAATTCACTGACTATGTATTTTCTTTCTAGTAAGAAGAAAAGAAGAAATCACCCCCATCTTCAACTAATTATAAGTTTGAAAATTATCCTTGTTGAGATTTAGGCGAGCTGACCCTCTAATTTTTATTTTGGTTTTAAGTAACACTACCCAACAGTAAGAATAACAAGGCTGAAAGCCATAGATCGTAGTCTCAGCCTTAAAAGTTATGAGTCTGTGGAACCTGCTGCTTCATTTGATTTACTTTTCAATGAGAGCAACTGGATAATAACATTTTTTTTGTTACAATTAACAATAACAATTCTGTCTTCTGAGAGGCTTCAGGGTGGCAGTCTGTTTAGTCCTCCACCACCAGCGCCACGATACAGAATAGATCTAAAAGAATTACACTCACTCAGGCTCTGTTTCCTCATATAATCACACAAAAGGATTTTTCTTGAAGATGATCATAAATCACAGGCAGGATCAATACAGCAGGCCCAGGCTGCACTAGCCTGATAACACAATCAATACAGGGTATTTGGATTTTAATTAATACATGACAGCGCCTCAGCCCTGAAACAGTGACATATGACCTAGGACTCTTTTGAAATACGTCCTGCAGAGCATCACTGGCAGTCCTTATGTGTGCTACAGCTCATCGGATGCCGATGTGATCCAGTACCTGAGGAACCGAAGGAACAGAGAGCTGGGAGAGAGAGAGAGCGAGAGAGAGAGAGGATTACAGCCACTCTAGTAGCTCTGTGAGGCTGCACTAAGCCACTGCAGTGCCATGAGCTAAATGCTAATGTCGGCATGCTCACATTGACCATGCTGACATGATGATGCCTGGTGTTAAACCTGTTGGTGGTAACGTAGATGTGGTGAAGAGTGCCAGTGACATGTACATGAGTGTGATAGGCCTGTTGTGTTTTTGTTATTTAACGGTCCAATTACAGCTTCAGAAACTGTACAACTGGGTTGGAAGTGAGGGGTTAGTTGGGGGGCGAACACTACAATAGAAGGGGCAGCTGCCTCCTCTTACCCCCATGCAGATCCGCCACTGTAATGGCAGCAGGCTCCTGATGTTGATGTTTAGTAAGTTTGTATTTTCTATAATGTTTTCTGTGTATGACAGTGTAGTTTTGTGTGTTAGAATACTTTTATTTAGCATCAAGTTTTTCACACGTTTGGTCATAAACAAAGGTGTTTATAAGGATAAATCAAAACTTTCAATAGCTGCATGTATATTGCTCTGGTGGCGCCAGAGGAAAAGTCAGGGAGTCATCAAAGTAGTTAGGAATCATGATCGTGGAACCATAAATGTCTGTACAGAAGTTTAAATAAGTTTTAAAATAACAACTGACCAGAATCATCCTCTGGGGACCATGAACATCTGTAACACAACTTCTTGGTAACTAATCTAGTAGATGCATCAAGGCACCACCAGCATCATGAATATCATTCTAAAATGTCATTCATGTAACATTTGAGATTTTGTCATAGTCCCCATCAGAACTTCATGTTTTATTTTGAAGTCTTTAACACCGCCTGCTTGACTCTTCCCTTACCCCCGCTCACTTTACACACTGTAATCAGTTTGATTGTTTTTACCTGTGTGCCCCCCCATATATTAGCAGCACCTCCCACAGTCTCTCTTTGCCAGATTGTCGGCTCCCTTTTCCAGAAGCAACTTTCCAGCATGAGTTCTGCCTTTTGAGATTTATGGACTTCACCCTGTGCGCTGGATTTCACCTTGGCTGTCACTTTCAAATATTATACTTTATTATGTTGTGTTTGCATGCAGAATTATTGTTTGCAAATGTGATACGGAAACTCACTGTTTTTTTTCCACTATCATTTCAAATGTATAACATAACTTTCAATAAAAACAATATAATTTTTGTTTTGTTTTTATTATTAACATTAGGCTCTTACGTTGCACTTATGGAACATACTGTATCTTCATACTTTACTGATATCCTGAGATATTTCAGCTTGAACCAACGTGGTAAATCAACCATCAGACCAACAATCCCATCCACTAAGCAACGGCACTAGCATGGCTAAAAACAAGAGACGGATCAGTCTAGCGCAACCTCACGTGCCTCCACAGAGACCAGCAGTCGTCAGTGCTGATATGGAGGCTTACACTGAGACAGGATCTCTTGCAATATCCAAAACCTTCACTCAGCAGTTATTGCAGCTGATTGGAAGCAGGTCCTTCATCCCAAAACACAAAGCAAAAGGAGAATTGACCAAAAAGAAATCAAAAGTGAACAAAGAAGGCTTGAACAGAGAATAGAGTGACAGACAGCAAGAAGACAGGGCTGTTAGGTTATGTAGACTGAGAGCTGAGCTGCTGGGAAATTTCTGATCGCTTTAATTCACTACAGCCAACTTGGCCGGGCTCTCTTCCCTTCTCTGCTTTTATCTAACACTGTGTTTCTGTATTGATTTTTTTTCTTTATCTTCAAGGCTGGATAAGAGGACAGAGAACTACGGGAGCGAGAGTGAATGGAGAACTTTCCTGAAGATTGCTGCTATTCTCCGGCTTATTGCCTCCTGTCCTTCATGGTTTCACATGACGTCCCAGTTGACAGGATCGCCTTCAAGCTGTAAATGAGGAAAGCGGATGATACTAGTGGACTGGGATCAAAAAGAAGGAAATTGGCTGGAGCAGAAAGTAACTGGCAAAAATTAAATAAATTTTTTCAGTTGGTGTGTGTGAGTAGTATAAGATGGTGTAAATATTTTCTGTTATTTCCTTCAGGGAACATGGGAAGCATGGGAGAAAATTAAAACACCTCCTCAGCTGCCATCCTTATAATTAAAAGCTTCATAATGACGTGTTCAGGACTTTGCTGATGTGCAGTCTTACTTGACAACCACCTAACTGCAAAAAAAGGAAGTTTGTTCCTTTCTTAATTACAACAATGGATGCAATAAAACTGCAGTTAATTACAACCTTTGAGGACATAACATCTGAGGCTGCTGAAGGATATATATTACAATACCAAATACAGTGAAGTAGTCCCCTTCTGTGTGTGAAATACGAATCACTAGTAAGAAAATCTTGTTTACTGAGAGTATCTTAGCTGAACTTTTACATTTCCAGTTAACAGAAAAACTATCACACATTCGATTGCTTAAACAAAGAGGAGATAGACCTCAATACATCAGCAGGACGCTCTTTGTCTTCTCCCAGCAACAATCAAACAGCACAATTGTTTCGAATAAGAATACAGTAGATCAAAGTGAAAGTAAGAAGTCTTTTGAGCGCCGACTAACAAAGCAGACCCACAGGTCGTCCTTTGTTTCATTTCTGGCATTAACAGAAACAGCATTTCATATCAACTCATGACAAATGGACTAGTTAAGATTCCCTTCATGTGGGAATCAAAAGGATGTTTTTATGGTTCAGGGTTAAAGCGTAGTTTAAAGAACCGTGACTCCTCTAATGCAAGAAACAAAAAAATCACTGAAGGTAACTTATTACATTGCCTCAAGAACTATATTTAAATACATATTTGAAGTAAAAGATTGCAAAAGATTTCATGTAAATGCTGCATAGATGATGTCTTTTCTATGTACCGAATGTCAGCCACTGATACAGGTTCTAAAAGAGAGAATGTTAGAGCAGATCATTTACATCTCAGACAAAGATCACTCCAAATTCTTGAAAAATACACAATAATAATGAAGAATCCTGGAAATCTTAGAAAGATAAAAACCTATTGCAGTTGCATGTTATATCCTCTCTCTCGTTTCCTGTCCGCTCTATACTATGGACTATCAAATAAAAGCTAAAATATATTCCTTTAGAGCTTCCTAAAAAGCCATAAATATCCACAAAAATACATTTGACCTACATAACAATTATAGTTATCTTAAAGATAAAGACTTTACATGCAAGTGTATAAAAACATGCATTATGGTGCATTGTTATATTTAACAGGATTCAGTGTAAAGTGGTTAAAATCTGTTCCACTGACATGAAACTTTTAATGTATTAGCAATGATAATCCAATGTTATACCCTCAGAAAAGACAACGTTTGATACACACAGTAAATACAGTTTCCTACTAAATCTTCTGTGCTTTAAAGCAGATTACAGGACTTTTGTTGTATTTCTGTTTTCAGTGAAGTAACACTTTTGAATTCTTCTTCCATCACCGGCACAAAACACATAATGAAGCAGTAAGAAGAGCCCCGGGGGCATCTTTGACACATTAGCAACATATGTGAAGAGTTTCTAGCCTCCTCTTTCAGTGTGCCTCTCAGTAGGAGACAGACACAGGACAGAATAATGATTAGGAAACTCATCCCAAAGCACACCAGGTGAAAACTTGGAGCAAAAAGGCCAACTGCTGGCAACCACAGCTTACATTTCACCGTGCCACATCATCAGAGACGGGAAAACAAAAAAAACTTTAAAAATGTGAAATCCACATGATAATAACCTTAAAAGACTGGATCGTATAAGTGTGACTCACATTGCATAAACTGTTGGACTTACTCATGTGTGAAGTTGCAGAATCATGTGAAATTTGAAGTTAGCTCACAAAGATCCTGCAAACAAATAAAGGCGTTGTTCTCCTGCCCAGTAAAGCAGTAAAGGTCCGCTACTGTCTACATACAATGAAAAGAAGGTGAGAAAAACAGAAACTAAAGGGCCCAGGCTGATTTTTATGTGAATGTTGACTAAGAGTGGTCTCCATCTGTGTAAACCAACTCAAACAGGGACTTCCTGTGAGTCACAGTCTGAAGCCTGGAGCAAATCACTGATATTTATCATGCAAGATGGCACACATTCCCAGGGTTACAGTTCCACTGCTGCCACGTTTTAACCGTTTTTTTATTTACCAGGAGCTGATTTTCAAAGCTGTAGGTAAGATTGTCTCACGTTTTATTCTATTTATAGAAGCCACAGTGCACAGTCACTTTACTTCAGATGTTACAGAAATGTTTTAGATATTACTCAACTCCACTTTCCACTGCTCAACTCTGCCTGTTATCATGCTTACACTCTATTCAAACGCTTCTGTTGTTGCTGCTTAATGCTTAAATTCATCAAGGTTTAAGAAACACAACAAGTTCTGCTAAACCTGAAAAATAAAGTGTCCATTTTATGTAAATACTTCTGTTTGTAATCAAAATACAGTCATGAATTAAATGTATATAAATCTGGAATATCGTCATTTTGAGTTTAATAATTTATTAAATTAAATTCTCAGAATATTCAAAACGTAAAAATACTTTGAACCCAACGTTTTCTAGTGTCCATATTTTAGGATTTAAAGATTTTAACATTATCCATTTTTCTCTTATAAAAAATAACTAATTAAAATACAAAATGCTGCCTTTGTGTCCTGAAGTTCAGCATTACGAGCATTGTTGCTTCCACCCTAACAAACTGAGCAGCTGGAGCTGAAGGAAACAGATGTAAATTATATGTCAGCTGTCATCCATCCCTCCTATCATCTTTTCTCTGATATGATCTCTTTTTGACATTATCCTAAATGTTGCAGCATCCCCGTGTATCACGGCACGTGTTGAAGTGATACAGTTCTCCTGAATAACTGTCTTAGTATCAATGTAACCGTCCAGATCTTAGATCATTTGTTGACATCCTTTCAGTTTTCATCTGTAAGCACTTTGAGATGTTCTTTTGTAAAGGATCGGATTTTCGCTGCACGTTAGAATATGGAGGTAAACGCACCAAGCAGTGTTTGCTGGAGTTTCAGTCACCATCAGATGCCAACCTGACTTCTCACATATAAATAAAGCAATAAAATGTAGGAGCAAGTAACAGGTAGTTCTCCATAGGCTCCATATTTTTTGATTAACCTTCAATGACAGATCAGATGTTAGGAATATGTTTTTTAGCCAGATGATCATGAGTCATTTACGACCTCCTGCTGAAGGATAAACAATAGTTGTATAGACAGACAGACAGATGAGTAAGAAAATCTGTCATCAGGGTTACGTTTGTATTATGTCTGGCCCTGAGGTGAAGGAACTAGAACATTTCATGATACTGCTGAGGCACACCTAGGATCTCCTGGTTGTACCTGCCTCACACGCTTGTTCTCCTGCAGCCCCAACGCGGCAGACTGTGCCACAAAATGGCAGCATGTGCGTCAAACGGCCCATTCGAAAAGAGAAATGAGAGGAGGGGATGGGAGGAGGAGTGGGGAGAGAGAAAAACAAATGTCTTGCAGTGCAAACAGTAAAAAAAAAAAAAAAAAGGTCCAATCTGTTTTACAACAGTTTTACAGCACATCCTGGGCTGAGCTTCACTGGCTGCCTGCAGACAAACCCTCTCTCATATCCGGCCTGTTTGCTGCTTTGCTCTACCATTCACGCCGGCTGCTGCACTTTTAAACCACCACCAGCTTTGAGCTGCAGAGCTGGTTGTAAACAAATGCAATTTTGCATTTCCTGTGGTCTAGACACAACTGAGGCAGAGTTGCATCAGTGCTCAGTCGTCATTTGTGGAGGAAATTAAAAGTTTAACCACTGGATCCAGGATACGTAATGCTTTTCATAAAGAAGACTCTTTAATAATTTACATTATTAACTTGATATTGGTCATGGACGGAGTTAAAGTAAAAAAAGACAGGAAGATATTTTAGTGTAAGAGAAATGTGTTAAACAAGAAACAACCAATTAAAGTAATTGTTCCTTCAAAATCCCTCACAGAATTCTCACAAATAATGAAAATTCTTACAAAATAAAAGTTCACCCAACAATTCTAAAAAAAAACCTCTTGATTCTTGAAGCCCAAAAATGTCCCAATTTGTAATTATACAATAAATGACTATTCATTCTGATTAGTAATCTAAAAAGTAAACCAAATAAAAAGTCTGAAAATCTACCTTGAAATCTGTATAAAATAAAAATAAAAATTCAGTCTATTTGCTGATGGAGGCCGTAAGCTGCAGGGAAAAACTACATACACACACTCTATATCAAGTTTGAGACTAACTTTGCTGAAACATATTTACTACTTTAGTGTATTTGTACACAACTCTTGCGCGTACCCTCTTATAGAATAATGTACTTTCCAGCCTCATATTTGGACAGTGAACGTGTCATGTCTTTGAAGTGAATCCTGTGTTATTTGTCCCACCGTGACGGATACACTCAGATCTGTTCTGCGGCGCAGCCAAACGAAAACGAATCAAAGAGCCTTTGGAGAGATGATCATTGATTTAATCACATCATCAACTGCAGCCTCTTCAGGGCCAAAGTAGCTAATCCATAACCAGCCAAACAGTTTCACAGCAACGTCTGCAATCATAGCTAAATGGGGATGAGGAGCTGTCGCTAAGGATATCAGCTTCTATCATGCTCAGATGTGTTATGAAGTGTCTAAATATCGATCAGGGTTAACAACGACTTGTCCATCGACCATAAGACATAACTGTATTGACAAGAGAATTAAAGGGATAATTGTTCCTCTGTCATCCAACATGACTGTCCCTTCTCTTTCTGTCTGACACGTCCACACATTGTAAATCATTAAAGTTTAGAATGAACACTTGGTTTAATGTCAGGCTAAGGTGATGGGTTAGGAAAATGAGTGTGATGTCTCCTGAAGTGATGGAAACCCTGCACGACTGTGCGTGCGTGCTGACTGCTGACTGACTTTCTTGAAGTTAAGGGGTCACCTGCTCACATTTGCACATAAAAAAGGTCAAGCTTGTTGAAATTAATTTTGAAATTTTTTTTTTGAAAAAATTAAAAGTCTAGTAGGGAAAATGTACCAGCACATGTACTACTAAGTACTCACAGTGAAACGTTAGGTGTTTTTGGTAAGAGGGCACTTGCTAAAAAGTCCAGGTTGTGCAGTGAAAAGCACGTTTACCCCCAGAAATCTAGTGGACTAGTGGAAACACAAACAGCAACCATGTCACTTCCTTAAAAGCAATTCAAAATTTAAAGTGCCAGACTTCATTGATTTAATCTGATTTCAAAAGTCAAAAGTCTCAATAGATTCTCAGGATGTTTTACAAAGTAAAATCATAAGAAAAGAATAAAGAAAGAAACTTTTTTTTTTCAAAAAGCAGGACATTTTTTTCGTTTCTCCTCTTGGCTGATACAAATACAGAAAATACAGCCCTGGGAAAGCTGTGGTTTATTATTGGATGTCCACTCTAAAAGTATTTCCAAACAATCCAATGTTGTGCTTTAATAGAAATCTGTGAATGCTTCTCAGGGGCAGAGGACAAAGCTACGGCAGGGCTGTACATCTGTGAGTTTAGAAACAAAGCTTTGTTTGTGAGCCTCAATCACTTGTGCTCATGAAAGCAGACACTTACTTGAAAAACTTTCTTTTTCTTTCAGGGGGAGGAGGGGGAGACAACACTCTAAACCTACATCCTGGTATAAATTTGCAAAACGCAATACAGGCCTGATTGTGTGTGGAGTAGATGCAGGATGCATACAAATAGAATCCCTTCTGAAATGTCCCCTTCCTTGCATGGCTCAGTGGCTAATGTACAATAAATCAACAAAAGGGGGCTTTAATACCAGCAACGGGCAGGTCCAGGCTACTGTTATTTTATCTTTTTACAGTATTTAATTGGAAGTTTTCCCTGAAACATTACACCATGCTTTCAAATGACTTTGCCCAAATCTAAGAGGAGATTGATAAGAATTTCTCTCCCTCCCTCCTCCCTCCCTCCTCCTTTAACTTTTTTTTTCTTCCTCTCTTTTGCTTTTCAGGAGAGAGCAAGTTTTTGCCGAAAGGGAGACTAAAGTTACAAGTGTGTGGCATTTTGTGGAGGGAGAATGAAATTGGAGGCTTGGAGGGACGGATAAGGACAGGCTGGGAAAAAGGGAAGTTGGCAGTGGTAGCGGGTCAACAGCGCGCCTCAGAGCCTTACCCACTGCACCAGGTGTCCACTTAATTCAAATGATACTATTATTCATAGACAGAGGAAGAGTACTGAAACGACCCCCCCTCCAAATCATTTGCAACTGAATACAGATATAATCCTGGAAATATAAGTCTCCATTAAGGCTATCCCATTTAGCAAACAAGGCTGCTATTGTGCAACATGTTGTGTGTATAAATCACAGTCTCAGAAAGAGGAAAAAAAAAAAACGAGGAAGAAAGTAAAACATTCAGTCTGAGGCGAGATTTGAGAATGTCAACTAGTCACACGTGACAGTTAGGAGCGTGTTTCATTTTATGGTGACATTTGTCCTCTTCTGTCTTCATGTTATTCATTATTTTAGTGAAAATATTAGAACGGTGAATAAACGGACAAAGAAAAAGGCCAGAATGACGTAAATCTATTACGAACAACTGTGCAGCACTGCTGTTGTTCATAATATATTCATATATGAAAATATATCCGTTCTTTGATGCCATTATTTCTTCCACTGTTTTTTTCCTGCGTCACCAGTTTAATACGCACTCCGGACTAAATTTCATATGTCACTGCCTCCAGAATGAAAACTTCACACTCACAAAAATATAAACACAGTGAGAAAAACAATATTATTTATAATATTAACAAAGACAACAACACAACATTTAAAATACAAAATGTCCTTGAAGAGGCCCTGCAGGCCACAAAACCCAAGTATCCACAAAGTATCACTTTTAGACATTATTTTAAATAATTTTAGATCAAATTTTATATAAAAAAAATCAACCTGCAGAATATTGTGAAGTTGTTTTGATTCTGTAGGTGGGCAAAACATGCTCACACTGTTGTCCACATGCTGTGTCTAAAACTGTGAACTTCACTTCCTTAGAATTCACCAGAGTGTTGAATGTGTCCTTTAAAATTTAAGTTTTATTTAAATTCAACTGTAAAACACAAGAAAAAAAAATATTTCTGCCACTTTTAAAAAATTTTGGTTCAGAAAACATCTTTCAAAATATTTTTAATTTGTATTTAATACAAATATTAAATTTGTACAGCGAAACATGTTTTGATTTAAATTCTCCTGTTCCCACTGGAAAACTCTACTTTCACATACTTTAATTCTATTTTCACTTTCTGTATATCGACGACATGGACGGACAAAACTACGACAGAATCTCTGAAGTCAGTCAACTCACTTTTTATGTAAAACTTTTATCACAAAAACACAGAACCGTCATAGACGGATATAAACACAAGTATATGATGTCATGTTGATCTTATGACAACGTTGTGCATCGTCCAGTATTTCATGTTTCGCACATTTCTTAGGCCTTCAGCTTCTCTGGCCACTAACTGCTTCATTCAGCAGTGCACGTCCACTCTTGGTGAAACGGTTATAGACTCAACATTTTTAACCTTACGACAGGTACGAAAGCCACTTAACAATACAAAAAATATATCACCACACCCATGACAGTAAAGGAGAAAAACAGCTCCTGGATCTTACTCTGCACAGTGAAGACACCAGGAGTCCGTCTTCAGTCAGTGGATCAATCTAATCCTTCAGAGAAATGTGTGATGGACTGGTGCAATCATGCCAAACAATGGTCGTACACAGGTCTATCTCGCTCACCCAGAAGCTCAAAGGTGAAAAGAGCAGTTACTTTATAAAGGCAGACAGCATCAAGCTCCTGATAACTTTTCTTTTCTGAATCCAGTGAGCACAGAAGAAGAGTTTCTCCAAATACATTTTAATCCTCGATCACTTTTTCCAAATAAGTGGCGAAACTGGCTTATTTTGACAGACACCTCAAATAAACACACATGCACACCGAAGAACGAAGCAGCATTTCTCCGTATACCACATGGACCAGTCTACTTCTGCTCATTAATAAGACAAAGTATAGTTTGAATCAGCCTTGTGTCTGCTCCTGGACCTGCAAACACTGACTTCACCTTTCCTCAACCAACTTTTTTTTTAACCACTGTTTGTATCAAAAGTCGACTTTATGCCATAGAAACATTTAGCGTACTTAAATTTTACAACTACGAGATCTGATCAAAAAGAAAATTGATATTTAAAAAATTCCTGTAAAGAAAGAAAAAAAATCTACAGGTATGCAGTGTAAGGAAGTGTCTCCTTACATCTTAGGAACAACGTCTCATATATCAAGATGAAGTTTTGGTTTCTTGTTATCTTAAATCACCACTTTGTCACATTTTAATTACTGGTATTTGTGTTGAGTTAAGCTAAAACGATTAGTCAGTTAATTTGATCAGTTAGGTTTAAATAATTTATAAGCCTGATCTCACACATTTATTATCTTAAAGGGTTAAAGGGTTTGAAATATGATGAGGTGCTGTTTTTTTTACATTGTAAAGTCAATATTTTTGATTTTTAGACTGTTGGACAGTGAAGAGTAATTTAATATATTGTTAATTAAACAATTGGTAATTTTATAAAAAATATTGACAATTTTAAATAATCGTAAGTTGCAGCTTAAAATTGATTGAAATTGAAGATTGAGATTGAAAATGTAATTCTAATCACCACGTTTAAAAAACGAAAGTCTGCACAGTAGATTTCTGAAGCTTTGGTATTTACAGCATTGTCACAGTTTCATTTATTACAGGGGTTCCCTCCATATTAAATTGGCTCTGCGTAATTATTTAAAAAGATAAAAGAATGTTACACCTAATTACACAAATTTCATTAAACATATTTTTGTCGTTTTGTGTAAGAAGACAAATACTTCAGCTCAGGTACAGAACGTTGCTCCACTCTTATACGAAGCTCGTTATGGTCTTTTGAGTTTTGTGCGACCATTTTCTGGTAAAATTATGGCCATTTCTGATTAACATAAAAATGCTTGTTGTATGTATTGTATGTATAAATTCTTTATTCAGTTCGGTCTTTTCATTATTAGTTTTCTAGACCTCTCTGTCTCAGCCTGTCTGTCTCTAAGCTGACGTTCCCATGACCCGTCACAATACAGTGATGATGTATTCAAGCAGTGATGTATGAAATTCGGGCAAATAAAAACCTTTGTCCTCCCACACTGGCTAATTATTTGACAGATTGGACCCTGTTGTGTGTGTATACTGTGAAGGAGCCCTTTGCTGCCCATCCCCCACCCAATAAAGAGGCCACTTGCAGAAAAAATTCCTCTATAGCCTCCCTTTTCTATTCTTTGTTAGAAGATTACATTTTTTTACCACATTTTGGAATGACAAAATGGGGGAGAACTGTGGGTTTTTTGGAGGGGGACCCTGTGAGCTCAGGCAGTGACAGAGGGGGCCAGGACAGCAGTCAGTGGCAGTTTAAAAAGATTTTCTCAAGCAGAAATATTTAATCTTCTCAGGGAAAATAAAGCAGAGAAAAAACAGAGGACAAAAAGAAGCTAATCATCCACAGGTCTTCCCCCCTCGTCTCCTCCTCTCCCTCCCTCCTCTCCCTCCCTCCCCATAGTTATCTGTAAAAAACAAAAAACAAGAGAGAAAAAGATTATGTAAGATTGGTAGAATAAATCTGCATTCATAATTGTGATAGGTTCCCACATTTCTGTGAGATTTCTCCCCTTGTGATGCAGCTTTTCTGACTTTGGACTTTTCTCTTTCTGTCAGCTTTGCACTGAGACAGACTCAGAGCCAAAGGAAACATATGTTCACATAAAACTGCCAAGAAAAATTCAACCAGCAAGGCTTTAGCAAAGGAAAACTGCATTTTATTTATAACGCATTCTCTTAACTCAACATCCTGACTGATTCCATTTGACTTTTTGTTTTTTTTCTATTTTTCCACATTGTCTCTCCAAACAGGACACCAACAACCGACTTCTGTAAACGGCTAATTAGCAAAGCTGGAAGCTGCCAATTAACTCTGTTTGCTGCCTTTGTTCGTCGGTAAGAAGAAGACATGGAGGTGCAAGGCACCAGCACTGATGACAAGCGCACCGCATGCAACTTCAAAACCACAAATGTCTTTCGAATAAACATTTCAGTGAAATTTTCACCAGGTTAAAATCAGGTTTTAAACGGTTACCACAGTCAAAAACGGTGTATCAGCAGGCTGCTACGGCCACACCTTATCCACACCCGTACCCTTAGAGCCTGTTGGCACGCCACATTTATGACATCAACAAATTTGTGACACATTTTCCTTTGTTTTTAGACACTCTTGTTTCCATGTCCCGCAAATTACTGCTTTACCACATTATCCTGACTGACATGCTAATATTACATGTGAGCTACTATTACCTAACCCTGGGTGAATTTATTTATTTAATTATACTAGCTTAGCAAATGTTAATGCTGTGTCGGTACCATAAAACTTTTATTTTGTTTTTGTTTTGCCTGTTGTTTAGTTGTTGACCAACTAATGGCATAACAAACAAAAAACTGTGTAAATTAATGTTTCATTACAAATGTATTTCTGGATCAAATACCAAATATTAATATCTTATAGAAACTCTGGATGTTGCTAGCTAATGATACTATACTGTGCAATATAAGGTCAGTTATTAAGTAATTAACTTCAGTTGTTTTTATTTATGTAAAACTTATTTTTATTATTTATTCATTAATAATGAATTAATAAAGAATACATTTTAGTTCTTAATCCATGCATGATCCTAACCGCTTGGCCTCTCAAGGATCGCAGGGTATCGGACCCTATCCCAGCTGTCATTGGGTGAGAGGTGGGGTACACTTTGGACAGGTTGCTAGTCCATCACAGGGCTGACATACACACATACACACCTATGGCCAATTTAGAGCCACCGATTAACATAACGTGCATATCTTTGGACGGTAAACCCACACAGACATGAGGAGAACATGCAAGCGCTACACAGAAAGGCACCTGGCCAACCTGTGGATTCAAACCTGGGTCTTTCTTGCTGTGAGACAACAGTACTAACCATTACACGCCATCATAATTACCTAATAATGTGCTATATTATTACAGGCTCCTTGATGGTCATTTGTTCTGAGTTGTGTCGTATTGTCTTGTGATTTCAGATGTTGCTGAGCCAGAACACAAACTGGCATCATACATCACATCCCCTCTGTGACTAATGTCACAGGCTCCTGTTTTGGACACAACCTTGATGTTGTGGTCCTGAAGCTACCAGAGTTTATCCTCTCGGCATCTGGCTGCCTGGTAGAGGGGACAGAGAGAAAGCATCTGTGGGGTCTTGTCCTCCCCCTTCGCAGAGCTCAGGCTGGAGGAACACTTGGCACCAGCCCAGTGACGAGGTGGCTGGAGTATTAACCGCACAACTTCCCCCACGTAGAAGGTTAAAACCCTTTCACAGTTGCTTTCCTCCCTCAGCAGCAGCAGCACAGAACATATGCTCTTTAAAAACATATGGCCAGCAACAAAACCTCAACTCCGTCTACAATGACAACACTTAAAACAAAAGTGGTGAATGTAATGATACTTTTTTTTTCTCAGAAAAAAAGTGATTAGAGGATGCAAAGCCAGACCTTAGTGATTTATCATGCACATATTGTCCCAATTAGCACGATATGGCGATGGTGCAGGCTGCTCAACCTTTTAGTACCATCCTCATTTGTATCATGTCACTGCAAAAACACCTCCTAAATCACTACCCCTCACTCCCTGGTCAAATTACCTCATCCTATTTAAATCTGTGAACCTAACAGACACAGAAAAGAGACATAGTTACATGTGACCTTTCTTAAATGTGATTCTACTACAAGACAAGTGAACTTAAAAAACATTATCTGGACCAATAATAGCAAAAGTAAAACAAGTAACAACAACTAACAAGTGCTTAGTGTTTATGTTAACACAAAGGTCTATATGTAGGTTTGATTTTTTAAGAGTAAAAAACATTTCTTTATTGTCTGTAATTAGTCTACTTTTTCCACAAAAAAAAGAAAAGAAATGTTAATGTTTAGTGTTGTAACCACCAAAATCTTGGTGTTACAATTAATTAGAGAAGAAAATGCAAGACAGTTATATATAAACTGTCACAAAACAGAATCTGGATAAAATAATAGTTGGAAAGTGTAAATAGATATAAAGTAGAAAGTCGACATAAATAGTTGTAAAGTATTTACAAAGTGTCTGAAAGTAAGTTTACAAAAGAAAGTAGAAATAAAAAGGTAAAGTAGAAAATCATTACACATACCAGAAATATATAACTATACAAATCTATAGAAAGAACTGAACACATTTGGATACAAAAGTAGATAGAAACTACACACAAAGGAAGAATTTATACAAATTATAAATACTAAGAAAGAAAATACAAAACTTAGTAGAAACTACACAGTCTCAATACAGATTAGAGAACTGACAAATACAGAGTAGGTAGAATGTAGAGAGACACGATACAGAGTCAGCAGTAAAGTAGAGTTAATAAATAGACTGAAAAGTGGATAATAAAGTACAATAGATACAAAGTACGAGGTTAATACAAAAGAAACCGAAAGTGGGAAGAAAGAATCTTTCAGTCTTAACGTTAATTTTATAATTCAGAAGTGAGCAGAGTTGTTAAAAGAAAGAACAAATCTAACGTGTGATGTGATATTCTGAAAAGACACTGTGTAAAATAAAAATCTCTGGTAAAAGTCACAGTGTTGCTCTGCAGGCTGAGAGAGATCAACAGGGACAATGAAGTTCCTCCGGCCTCACCGCTTACTGAAATGAATCTCTGGATGTTTTGTTTTAGCTAATGGCTGATGTGTCAGCTCATATGTCTGTGTCACACCACTGGCCAAGGTAGCCTCCCGACTGGGCTTTTTGGGTGTGTGTCATGGAAACACCAGAGTTTGGAGTAGGGCAGTTTTTGAAGAGGGGTGTGTGGGGCGGTGGAGGGGGTCAGGCTTCGAAGGGAGCACATGGAAATAAGACCTATTCATCCCTCTACCCGTAACCCCCCCGATTGGCATATGGCTCAGCATTGTCCTTGGCCGCTGAGCCAGAAGTGATGCAATTTGTTGGCATGTCCTGTCATTTCACAAACTACCCATCCCATTGAGGCCTCCAGAAAACAACAACAGAAGACATGGAAGGGCAGCCAACAGCTCAACTTCTAGGGATGTCCTGCCAAACTCATTCAAGAGGGAAATGAAAAATAACTCAGGTTCAAACACTCAAACATTTACTAATTTTCATTTAGATTTTTGCATTAGAAAGATGACAACATTTAGTGAAACAGCTGATGGTGTCGTTGTTCAAAAGGTAAAACTTTCTTAATATGTCCAGGTGATAAGAAAGCCATGAAAGTAGTTGAAGTGTCAGTTGATGTGTAGTTGTAAAAGTAGTGGATTTTTTAAAAATGTATTTTTCTATAAAATGATTTAAAAATAATTTGTTTACCAACCAAGTTTAGTTTGAGTAGTAGTAGTCAATATAATAATACTGAAGGAAGCTGAGTCATAAGATGAAATGAAAGTAAAAGAAGCGTATATTCAGTTCTGGTTCAACCACTGAAAGCTGCTGAAACGTCAGAACAGGTGTAGTCCAGGTGTATAAAATGAAACACACTCACAGTTGAACATAAAGCGGTGAAAGCAGTTGAAGTGTTCCGAGTATGAACAGTTGATGTGCAGGTAGTTAGAGATGAAGACGTTTTTTTTCTTATTTGTCCAAGGTGAAGACTTGATAGTTAAACCTGTTTGATTTGAAGTGTAAGTATGAAAGGAGCAGAAGTGTCCGTTGAAGAGAAACAGGTAATCACTGTCAAATTTCAGTTGGCAAGAAAGAGAATTAAGAACTGTGTGAAGCAGAAACTAAAGTGCATAAAGTGACGAATAAAGAGTAAAAAGGGTAATGCAAAGAGAAACATCACTCAAACATCTGTCAGCATTTATTTAGATTAGAAGTTGATGTGTATTTGTATCAACTGATCTTCAAGTGTCTTTCATTCAAACCCTTCATAACAACAAATAACAGATGTAACATCCTTTCAAGATGACAGATAATAATAAAATTAAGTCTTTTTCATTTTGAGCTGAGGCTTGACCCAAAGCGGTCCAATGTTTAATTAACTCTCAAAGATTTGACTTGGGGAGGTGGCGAAATCTTCAAAGAGTATCACCAGTGCTTTGTGAAACATCAAATCCAGCTCCAGATCCTATTGTGCAGAGTTTGCTCATAGTTGACCTCACCTTCTGTTGGGATATCCTGTTGAAAGACATGGCTCGCTCGCACCGCCCACACAAAGAGGATTTCCCTCCAGGGAAACTCTGAGCCGTCAGTGGGAGATGCTGCCGCTGCTGCTGCCTCTGCTGTTGTCATGTGTCTGATCTGTTACTTTTAAGAAGCCGGGCCTGAAAAGGAACAACAAAGAGATTTACTGTCACTTTCTGTAGCATATTTGACTAAAATCTGTCCCTTCATTTAACACACAAACATACTTTTGACTCTGTGTCACTGAATGTTTTACAGACTCTGCACAGTCTATTTATAACTACTGAAAGAAATTAGAGGTGTTGTTAAATTTCTTCAATACGAGGGATTATAACCAGAGGTTTTCTTCTTGTTATTGGACTGTAAGTGGAGCTGTATCTGCTGCCTCTGGTGGTGATGAGTCACAGTGTCTGAATGTTGGCAGGTTTAACGCTGCTACAAGCCTTTATCTCAGTTTACTGCAGATCATCTCACATGCACAGTGAATTCTTTTCTTATTATGTGATGTCTGAGTGAGTTAGTTCAATATTAGCTGGCAGGTATTCGGGGGCAGATAAAAGTCCTGTGAATCAGCAGTGCTCTTCTTACTGAGGATTTTTTTACAGTTGGTAAAGGTGATCTGCAAAGTGTGCTAGAAATTTGCAAAATTCAGTTCGGATGATAATAACTGTAACATTCAATTTTCATTTCCAAATTCATGAAGTAGATTTTTAAAAACGTTTTGATTGCAGCCTCTTGTTGCTTCTTGTTGCAGATTTACTTCATTATACCAGGTCTTTGCATCGCCAGACCCTAAAAAAATACTTCCCAAGTAAAATGTTATTTAACTTACAATAAGCAGAAATTAGCTGAAGTAGAACTTTATGAACTTTAGTGTTTTCAGTCTAACTGTATATAAGATGTAACAACCATGAAGTTTGTTTTGTTTATTTTTATCTGTTGATATAGTTTAGGTGTATAGTGAGATCATGTTTGCTCCACAGCTTCATGATAACTACAGTGCCTTGCGAAAGTATCCGGCCCCCTTGAACTTTTCCACATTTTGTCACATTACAGCCACAAACATGAA
>JAUYWH010000003.1:4349006-4466216 GCA_034779795.1 Ctenopoma multispine
CGCACACCCCACTTTTCAGTTATTAATTTGTAAAAAATATTTGGAATCATGTATGACTTTCGTTCCACTTCTCACGTAGATACAACTTTATTTTATTATTTGAGAAAATGATTCAAAATTATTTAAATTACACAGACAAATCACTCAGGATAATATCATGCACTGTCTTTAACATTTCACATGTGGCAAAGAGTTAGTTAGGAGCCGTCTAATCTTTGGACATCTCTCAATTAGCCAACTTTCACAGAGGATTCAAGCGCCATCCATCATGTCAACTGACCAAATAAATAAATAAAAGGTTAAGGGGGGAGTGAGTGGGGGGTGGCTGCGGCGAGAGGAGGGCATTTGTCTACTTCCAGCCGTCAGATCTCTGCTGGGTAAAGTCGAAGTGACGACGTCCCAGTGGGAGATGGATGATGAGGACGTGTTCGGGACAAACATGTAGAGCTGTTCTCATGACAGCTGGGTCACACCAACATTAGCAGATCTGTGATAGGTTTCTTCCTCTTCCTTTTCCTTTAATCTGCCTTCTTTTACTTGCTTGTTTGTTATTTCTGGTCCTTTCACGGGGCATTTAATAGTGAGTACGAAGCATGGAATATAGAAGTAACGTCATATTCCTGCAGGTTGTATTTCAAAATGTGTTGGCATTACACGCAAAGGGTTGAGTAATGCTGAAGATATCACCGGCGCAACCTACGGCTTGCAAACGACAACAAGATCATAAATCATCTCCCTGATGTCTCTCTCATTCTATTAACACAATGTCCATATGGTTCACTGCAGTATATCAGTCCGCAGAATATGGCACCCACTCCCCGGCCTCTCTTCCCCTGTGACAGGCCTTAATGGCGAACATGCAGTAATACATAACCGCCTCCGGTTTTACACTTTTAAAATGTGACGTCTGTATTGTTGTGTTGCCAGAGCTTTTAGTCATTTTATATTTGTTTATCTTGTGAAGGTGCTGCCCAGGTCATTTGATGCTTCTTCTGTTTTATTCTTATGATAATCTGGTGTGCAGACAGCGACTGCCTGATCTTCAGGTAGCAGGAGGTTATGATAATTTCATGCACAATAAGGCTGCTGCTGTGAACCTTATAACATGAGCGGGCCCCAGTGCTCCCTCTCTGCATATCAAAAACACAGCCGTTTATGCGCCACACAACCGAACTCATCTCTCATCTGAAGACTTGTCCGACCATTATAGTTTTGAAAAAGATCTTAGATATCATGCAAAATATAATTAAGGGATTTCACGCTGCTGATATGAGCTCTGTGCACTAATTATCGTACTGTTGCAAATGTATTCCGTCGTGTTTCAAGTTCACTCTATTGATTTCAGCGTTGTTCCCTCTTAATAACATTTCTTTTATGTCTGTCAGACCTCATGCATTAGTCTGTGGGTCTCATTTACATTCAGGTCTGAAGCTCCACAAATGACACGATAAAACCTTTGATGTAGGTGAATATGATTTATTCATTTTACTTAAGCTTTTTTTTTTTCAACCAGGTATTCTTATTGAATTCAAGAGCATATTTTTCAAGATAATCTGGCCAAGATAGCAGCTCAGCACAAATATACAAGTTCCAGGCAGAGAGTAAGTAAATTACAGAAATAAAAAGTTTTCTGTAAAACCTATTTCTACCTATTGAAATAAGTAGAAATCTCATATTGTTACCAAACAGCAGCAGGATCATAGGGTGAGATGGTTAAAATGTGAACTAGCACAGCAAAAACGTTTTCATTCATATGTTACAAAAAGCTTTACAGAAAGGAGAGAGAGGGTGACACGAGCATCAGAGTCCAGCCTATGCTGAAAATGTTGGACAAGATTATGTCACTTTCTCTTATTTTCAATTTTAAAAAAACTGAGGTGTTTGATTTTGTTGCTCGTGGTAACTTCCACATGTGAGCAGGAGAAGCCAGGGATCAAACCCCCCCAGCTCCTAATCCTCAGTTAGATTCACTTTAACAACAATCAAATGCTTATATGAAAACTGAAATTGCTTTTACTTGCTGTGATCACTCCCCCTGTTGATGCTAACTACACACTGAAGAATAGAATACAGCCTGAATTTAAGTCTAAAGTATTGTACAACCACATTTTTTTACGCTACAAAATGTAACTTTAAATAGAAATAACATGAGACCATCTGCTCTGCACAGTGTGGCAGAGCGCAGGCTGCTCTTCAGGTATTAGTCATTACCAAATTACAGGAAATCAGAAGCTGAAAAACACACTAACCAGGCAGAAACAGTTTAAAATTCTGAATTTTAACAGCTCAAATAGAACAAGTCGTCAGGGATGTGAAGCGGATCCTGTTTGTCTCTGAACTAATGGAAGCATCTTATGAACAGCAATACACCTTCTGTTTCCTGATAGATAACAATATATAGATCTATAATCACCTAAACAAAGATCTACCCACGTTTGCTTTGAGTCCCGAGTCAAAAATGTTGGGAGCCCCCAGTTTAAAACATGATGTGAGGGATGTGTTGTCCATACATTAGTCTATGACAGCAATTGGGTGTGAAGCTAAGCAGATACTGAATTAATAACTCAATATTCCAACAACAGCTGCTATACGCTTTCCATCTGAATTCACTGGTGGATCCTCACTTGTTTCGGATTGAATGGCTGATGTATACGCCTCATTGTCAATTGAGTGTTGTCTGGTGGGTACTTGAAAATGCATTAACCTACAAACCAGGGGGAATAAGCCAGAGAGGTTCCATGTAAAACCAGTGAACCCATTAAAAGGCCTCATCAGAGCGCTCTGTTTATGAGTGTCTCCACTTCATCCTAATGTAGCTTTTAGATGATGCTAATAGATCACAGGCTGTTGTGATCAGACAAGGTAATGGACCTTTGTCACAGCTTGCCGTCTATGGCTTCGGGGGATACACACACACACACACACACACACACACACACATGCACAAGCACAGAAACACATCTGCATACAAAGAGAAACACACACAAACATAAACAGGCATCCACACACACACACACACACACTAGAACAATGACCCTAATTAATAACGATTAGTCCTCTCTCAAACACACTTGAAAATGTGCAAATGGAACAATAAATACAGCTTTTAAACATGGCTTTTACAAGTGAGCTGAAACAATCTCTACTAATCATTAGCAAACATCGCCCCGATTTGTCATTATTACTCTGCGGTGCGTGGAGAGGCAGATAAACCCGGGGTCAGCTCTGGCACACAAAGCAGCTCGTCAAAGTTTAAAGGGGAGAATCAAACAGCTCAGCTCTGAAAGTCCAAACACAAACTCAAACCGCACAGAGACAAATCAGCTCAGTTCAGTTCTGACTAGCAGCAGAAAGTAACTAAATGCATTTACTCAAGCTCCTGTTCTGAGCTGTGTTTAATATGATGCGTGAACTGTTTGTGACTTACTTTTAAAAATGCACACTTGTTGCAGATCACGTAACGAGGAAGCTGCTGTGTGAAACGCGTGACTCACACATTTGTTTATGGTTGTTGATAAGGGATTTTTCTATTATTTCGTTCTTTGTTGTTCTCCTGCTTTAGCTGTGCAGAAGTAACATTCATCTGTCGGCCCAAACGTTTTGTAGCTGTGAGACAAAGTGACAGCACTGTGTGCAATAATCTGCATAAACCGGTCCTGAAATGTGATCAGATCTTCACCAAAGTCACAGATATCAACAAACACAATATTTCTGAGCGGATAAAACACAAACAGTCCTGATGTTTCGTGTATTTGTTGAACACACCCACCGGTTCAAACGGTTGCTATTACTTTTTCCACCACCACTCTGTGTGTTTAGATCAGATCACAATTCATGATCAGTTTATGCAGAAAACCAGGAAATTGCATCATGATAAAAAGCTTATGTGGAATTCAGTAACGTTTAAAGGGATCGTGAGAGATTTTAGGGCATTTTAAAGTTTCCATTTGAAAAAGTAGCCTATTATTATTATTATCATTCATTTGTTTTAAGCCTTCAGGCTTTACCCCCACCACCCAACATTATTTAGCTTTGAGACAGAGTCAGTTAACTGAGCAGTCAAGTTACAGAAATACTGTTGTGATGTGTGTGGTGTGAATGTGAGCGTGGGTGTCTGTCAGCCCTGTGATAGACTAGCTACCTGAACGAGGAAAAGCAGTTAGGCTAATGGATGGATGGATTATTCAGTGTTAGTGAGTTTCATTTGTGGGTTGTGGATGTGAGATTAACTGTGCTGAGCAACGTGTTGGTAAAAGGATCAAACATCATAACGTGTTGATAATTGTCTCGAGGCTTCAGTTTGAAAATTAGTCAAACAAAAGAAAAGAAATAAAAGGATTGTCTGTTCGGGGACATAAAAATGGAAACAGGAAATCATAAAAGTTAGAATTTACCTACATTTTGGAGCATTGAAAGTGGACTTTATATCTACATATCAGCTTTTTTGATACTGTGCCACTCGATTGTCTCTCAGTATAATTTCTTCCATCAGTGACCCGACTATCAGAGCATCACGTCTGACAAACAGCTTATTGTTTTAGCCCAGGGAGACAGAGAAACAGCAGAGAGCGGTGATAGCTGTGATAGTGGGTAATAGGGGACATAAAAAATAGTGATTAGCCTGCTATGTAAATGGCAATTAAAGGACACTAAGTGCTGCAGGCGCTGTCCTTGCTTTTCACAGTTGGTCTTTGATAGGAACACACCCAGCTGCTGAGAGCCGCTGGCCTTTGACACTCATTTGTCAAAATGAGGCAGAGGCGGAAAAAAATATCCCTTTCCATTAAATCAATTACATGTAACAGAAAAAGTGATCAGTCCGTATCCTACAGTATACGGTGTAAATGTGTGCTGTAGGGAGTCGCTGCTGTTAGATGTGTTTTTTCTTTGCTTGTCCAAAACCAAAACTTTTGAGCCCACTCCACAGATTCAGAACAAAACACTGATAAATGACAGAAATGGTCAAAAGACTGCTGCGGTGTGCTGCTGGAAATGAGCATCATTAGTTCTACTTTAACTCAAAGGCTCTCTGTGTAGCTGAAGGGGGGGGCGGGGGGGGTCTGCTGCTCTGTTGAGGGGTCAGAGATGAGAGAGCAAAGAGGAAAAGACAACGACAGACAGCGATGGACCCACACAGGATGATTTGCATAGTCGCACACTGCCACCTAGTGAGGATTTACATGCAGAGTCTGAACCACGAGATTCTCATGTTAATTAATAAAAATAATGTAATAATGTTTTTTGTCAATAAGTAGGAAATATTTCACAATCCTGAAAACCAAACTAAGCTGATTTATAAGATCTACATCAGGTTAAGATAAGATAAGATAATTCGTTATTAGTCCCACATGTGGGACAATTTACATTGTCACTGCAGAAAGATAAAAAGCAGCAAAAAATTAAAAACTATAGAATAAAAGTGTGTTGAAAAATATAAATGTCTATATATGTATATGTAAACTTAGATAAATATTTGTATGTACACAGAGTATATACATTCAGTTTTCTGAAGTTTTCATATTTAATGGGTCAGTTCACCCAAATGACAAAAAGCTAAAAGAGATTCTTCCACTTACATCTAGCCGTACACAAAGTTTCGTTTTTTGTTGTTTAAGGCTCTGAAACTGTGAAACTACCTAACAGAGGTTCTGGTTATTCTGAATAATCTAGTAAACACACAGTGTGTAATTTTATTGTCCAAACTTGTCTCCTGACTCCTGAATTACAAGCATTAAAAACAGTGAGACAATTCGTAGCAGGACTACTGCTGAACATTTTCATCAGCATATGGTAACTGTGGTGAAAACTGTTAATTTTTTATTGGTTTGGGGTAAGAAATCTGTAAATCTGCATGGCTGAATAATACTAAAGGAAGAAATGCACACATCTAGGTGTCATGCTTTGGGTGAACTGCCCCTCTACGCTGTAATGGAACCACTCCTCTCTGCATGTCAGCAGGTTTTTCTCCCCCCACCAGTTTGCAGCAGCAGCTTCAGGTAATGAAGAGGCCTGAGCTCCTGCAGCCGCTCCTCTCCTGATGATCTCGGTGTGGACAAGAGCAACGATCCGGATGTCAAGTAACAGTTCATTTTATTTTTCAGCGCCGACGAGATCTCAGCTCTTATCTGATGAAACTGAACAACCATTACTAAGCGAATAAAGCTCTTTTGAGTGCTCCCTAACAGAAATCCAGCACGCCCCCCTTTCTTTGTCCGACGTTTTGAATTCACTGGCCCCCTCTCGACAAGATGATAGGGAATAATCTCTCCAAGTGAGATTGACAGTTCATTTCAGAAATCAATATTTACAATTTACTTCTTTCAAAGTTCATTCTGGGAACGGGCTCCATATTATCCACCTCCCAAATGAGCTGATCATATCTCCGTCAGCCCTGGAATGAGTTTCCTACCAAAAATGTGTCGTTCCCCCCTCCGCCCCCTCCTCCCTCCTCTCTCCCCCTCTCAGAAATCAATGTCTGCGTTTGTGCGCTTTAATCTGGCCTCTGATGACAGTAAATCTTTATCTGTTTCTGGGTGAGCAGCAGTGAGCGGCTGACACCATTTCCCATCAGAACAAAGAGCCAGGCCTGTGTGGACTCTAGGAGATACATGGGGCTCTAATGTGGCTGGACATGTTTCAGCAGGGCCATTAATCAGAGAGGGTGACAGCCAGACCTGCTGCGGTTGTCCTCAGCCCAGAGACCTGCACCTTTTCATCTGTAGCGCTCAAAAAAGGTGGGTAGAAATCAAACCTCAGCTCCTGTTATCTCTGTCATGACATGGGCCAAGACACAGATACAGATCTCAAAAACACAGAAGTTTTTACTCAAAGAAATATTGACAGTAAATTCAGAAATAAATTTCACTTCATCCACTGTTGATAGTTTAATAACAGGGAATCTAAAACACATGTTAAAACATGCACATTCACTTTCTTGCAGAGAGAGAGAGACTAATAATTTTCATAACCGTACAAACAATAAATACGCAGCTGGACCCAGCAGCTACGTAGCATCTTTTTAAATATACTGTAACATCTGCACCTCTAAAGACGTTATGTTATATTTGTTGAAAGTTTAATCAATTACACTTACAGAGGGAATGTGTGCAGGGCTGCTGGAGTCTCTGCTGGTCACCCTGTAACCTCAATGTGATAACAAGACTACAGGAAGTTACTTCCCAACAAAAAATAATAAACAACAGCCCTTCAGTTTTAGTACAGAAGGATGTGTGTCGGCGTGTCCATCTGAGCTTTAGTGGTGTTAGGTAAATGTTAACTTCGGACAAGGCCAGACTAGTGCTGGGGCTGTGAGTGGCATAAAGCTACAGAACACAGCATCTGGGAATTAGTTGTAACATGGGACTTAATATTCAATCCACTCTGCTCCACCACACTCAAACCTTCAGGTCTCCGTCTTATGAAATTACAATGAGGCCACAAGCTTTTATCAGTCAAACAGAAATAACTGGCCTTCTCTGATTGGTCAGACAGCCGAGCCCGGTCTGGGTCACGGAAGCCTTTGACAACACCTTATCACATTAAGAAACTTAACAAAAGTCACGTACTGTAGCTTTAAAATACTGTAATAGTTGTGTTGTGCCTTTCACAGCAAGTAAACAAAACTCTCAGCAAACAGGTTGCAGTTCAGCAGGAAATTGGTACCGATCCTGTGCTCGAGATGGTATCAGCTGCAGTCAAGTCGATATGCGGGTCTGTAGTACCGAGCAGAGGGGAAGACTTGACTCAGTCAGTTTCACAGCTTAAAGCTTTTACCATGTTGTCTTTCAGGCTGCAGGCGCGTGTATATGACTATTTCCTGGAGACAGTATGTTTCGGTGTAAACCTATTACACAATAAACTCTGTAAAATCATCACTAGCTCTCAAACACACATCAGCAACACAAACATGACATAATCTCCACCATCCAAACCATCACAGTTACTCAGCTGCAGCTCAGAACACTCCTGTGATCATTCATAACCACCTCTGTATTAATAACAGCGCCTCCGGCCCGGAGAGAATGGTCTGCAGTAATATTTATTATTCAGCAGAGTTATGAGCTGCCCCATACCCACCCCCCCACAAGCCAAACAAGGCTGAAGTAGCCCCCTGTGCCATTCATTGTGGCTCCTTTGGGAACTGGGAACTGCTGGGTGGTAATCTATTGTTAAACAGCTTTTAGAGTGATGGATGAAACCGCCGCAACCTACTCACAATCAATTCATATCTAATTAGCTCATATCATTTATGACACTTTCAACAGGCGGGGAGGGCCTCTCAGGGGAGGGATAGAGACCTCAGCTGCCACCGCCGCAAATGAGAAGTGGGAGAGGTTATCAGTCTATCACACTATTGATTAGCACAGATCAAGAAATTAATTTTCCACCAGTGAGGGCAGGAAAGGAGACATGAAAACACACATCTGACAAAATAACATAAGTGAAAGTACGTGGAATATGTTGTTTAAACTTTGAGCACCAGAAATCAAGACACACAATTCTGCACGAGACACAAGCAACAAATAAAACCTACAAACACAAAAGAAAGAAATATTAAACACAGACAGAGACTGAAATACAAAGGATGGGAAGTAGGAAGACGAACTCAATGAAGGAGAATAGTGTTAGTCTGACACCTGCTGTTCAACCGAAGTTAAAGCAGCTTCATCTTCCTCTCAGTCAGTATCAGTAATAATCTAAGGGACTCAAGATGTTCTATTTCTTTTTCTTCAAAAAAAAAAAGTTAAATCGTCTGTGAGTGAACAGTCATCTGGTCAGTGCTGTGGTCCTGCCTCACTGTGCTAGTAATTCATTTTTCTCCTAAGTGGAAATAACATACGTAATATCCAAGAACATTACATAAGAGTTCTTCACAACGAAGGAGGAAAATGAAAAGTCAGATGTGTCACATTGGATTCAGGGATTGATAGTCATACAGAGACATTGTTAACATTACAAAAATGTAATTGCATTGGAAAGTAAGTTTGTTTGTTTGTTTTTTTACAAACACACTTTACTGATCTTTGCACCATTATTGAGGAAATATTTTCCTTATTTTAATACATCCATCGATTATTTTAAGGCAGTGCAATTTGTGTTTCCATCTGTTTTTTATCTAAATTATTTCTAAAGCACATCTGACATTCCTGGTTCTGTAAAACAAACACTGACACAACGTATAAAGTAAAAAAAGCCACTGACACATTAAATACATTTTGATCACATGATGATATAATGCAGAGTGTTTTTTCTTTCTAAGTCATAAACCTTTTCAGAATAATGGACAATTTGAGGCATTTTTCTGCGAATGCTTTGTGATTTGTCTTTATTTATTTACCAGCATTACCTGTCACATTTGGTACAGGTGACATTAGTGAGGGCTCAAATGCAGACAAACAAATCAGGAAGTGAAAGACTTACAGGTCGGCAGCAGGTCCACAGTCAGGTGCAGGAATCACGAACAAAGCAACGAAAACTAACAGGAAGGTTGGGAGTCCACAGCATGAACAGTGGCAACAAGCAGACAACAACAATCTGGAGAAACAGGCTGGATAAAGTGGGGAGGAACAAATGGGAACAGGTGTGGGCAGGTGAGGTGACTGGTACTGGAGAGAAAGTTCAGAGACATCTGCTGGCTGCAGGGGGGAATTTCAGGCACTGAGGGAGTGAAAGCATGAAGATAAGGATAGAACAGGGAAAAAACAGGACCAACACAGGAATTATAAATAAATTTACAGTAAGTAAGTACTAACTGTATATTTAACAACATTATTGCATCTTAGTGAACAGTTAGTGTGAACCCTCACAACAAGACGTATGTGTCAAACTGAGCAAGCAAAAGGTGATTTTTTTATTTCATATTGTAATGAGACTTCTGGCTCTGTGTGCTGATTGTTCACGTTTATGTGTGTGCATGTGAGTCAGAGAAAACCATCTGTGTATTGAGCTGAGAGTCTGTCTTGAAACATTAACACTGGTGATGTTTAATGACATTTAATGCAGCAACACATGTCTGATCGCCCGCCTGTTTAAATTTAGACTTGACACTCCCAGCACAGCTTCTTACTCAGTAATCAGAACAGTATTTCGTCTACTCGAAGTAAAAGCAGGATGCTATATGCAAAACAGAATATTAGAGTGAAAAGCAACCTGACTACCAACGCAGTGTACCTGCGTCATACCCAGACATTTTCTGCACGCTTTCTTTGCAGTAAATCACATTTTCATACAAGTACATTAAATGCTAATATTCATTCATATGCAAATTGTTTTTGTCTCTTTTCTGAGGCACTATGAAAGGCAAGGTCCTGCCTGTACGGAGTATATATATATATATATATATTGCAGAGAGGAGCGTGCCGAAGTACCTGTTCAAAAAAGTCGTCTTAATCAAATTCTGCCTTCAGGGGATAAATGGGACATAATAACTAATGTGTGTGATAAATCAGACAGATAAAGCAGCTGCACACTGCTCCGGCAAACTCATTACATCAGGAGGAACTGTAGCATTCGTGGGTTACGGCTGAATTTAGGAGTAAATAATTTGTGATGTTATATTCATTCACAGTACATGTATGAATTTGAGGTTTTCAGTATCTGCTGTTTATACTTTAAAACATGTAAAGCCAAAAAGTGTGCGTCTGTGGTCATTATAAAGTGAAACAGAAGAAAATCTGCATAATTTTTAAAGCTTCTTCTCCCCCCCCCCTCGGTTTCTCCTACAAACGCAGCAGCTCTGCTGAAAACACTAATAAAAATGACTCCGAGGAATCAGTGTGAACACTCTCTGGCCGCTCAGGTATGAAGCAGTGAGGAGCTTTATTCCTTTTTATCTCAGGAGACAGAACAGTTTTCTACAGCTCCACTTAAACACCCCATTATTTCTTACTCTCACGTGCATTTACCTGATGGATGGAGGGGGACGTATATACTGTAGAGCCAACGTATGTACATAGTAACACAGTTAATAGATATACTTTCTGAACTGTAGGCCAGTCCCGTCTGCAAATCTCTATTTTGCAGAAGTCAGTTTTGTTCCCAGCTGTGGCAACATCTGCTACTTTTTACAAGCTACGTACTTATACATTTCAGTCCTCGTGTGTGAAACGACATTAGAGGTGAAGTGTTTGATACTGACTGCAGAAGAGAGGCTGTACAGCTGAAACTGTGCCTCTAAAAATACACCAGCATGGTCAATATTATCCCCTGGTTTTAGCTTATCAGAGATACGGTATTTTCATAGCAAGAAGAAACAACAGGAAACTGCATTACTAAGATGTCATCAATCACTGATTGATGTTTGGTACCAGTGCAAGGAGCAATGAATGCAGCATGTTTGTATGTTGTTTTAAGGTTTGTCCTGTTTTTATTCACTGTGACCACAGTCTTTGCCTAACCTTAACCATTTAGTAGATGTAAAACTCATCATTTTTAAATGATGACAGTTTATGATACTAAAGAATTAAATTTAGATAGACTGTTGGCCCGTCCAGGGTGTACACTGCCTTTTGCACAATAACCCCCTCACAAGTAGATATGTTAAGATATTTTTCATTGTCAGAAGCAAACAACAAACATTATGCTAAAAGGTGCTGGTAAGAAGACTTTTGTTACGACTGGACAGAGTCAAGCCAGCCAAATATTGTACCTCACACACCTGTACGTGTTTGCCTCTTCTTGTTTCGACTGAGCGTGAAACAATATTTCCTATTATTTATAATAACTACACCAATAAAAGCTGAGGTCGTTGAAACGTGGCAGCACAGTGTTTGAATCTCAGTGGGTGCCCGTGTCAGACACTGTTGTTTGCAGCAGATTATCAGCAAACATTTCAGCATTAGATCCTCAAAACTTTCAAATATCGATACTGATAACAGCCTCACAAATCCAGCGTCAGTCAGACTCTCTGTCGCTCAGCAGGGCATCAAAGCATTTTACTGATCTGAGAGTCGTGAGCTTTGTAAGTCACACTGATGTTAGTGGACGGTGCCGCCTCCATCCTGCTGCGGGGGTCCCTGGTGTCATTCAGGGGAAACTTGGTGGGCGCCCGGCACCTGAAAACCTGCTTGTAGGAATTCCTGAAGTTCTCCGACAGGAAGGCGTAGATGATGGGGTTGACGGACGAGTTGCTGTAGGCCAAGCAATGAGCCACCATCCTGAACACGAACGAGGCCTGGTTCAGGGGGAAAGAGCCAAACTCCACCCACAGGTGGACGATGTGATGAGGCAGCCAGGACAGACAGAAGACCACAACCACCACCAGGACTGTCTGTGCTGTCTGAGAGGAGATAATGACGGGCAATATAATGTGTCATGTGATCAAATTTAACTGTAACTGGGCAGCCTGGGGAGGAGGGGGAGGAGGAGATAATGATGGGTAATACAACCTGATCAAATAAAATAAAAAGAGTTATTTTATGGATAGTGATTTTATAGTCATGTAAAATGACAAAAACATTTTTTTATACTTCTGCAAGCTAAAATATTTTATCGACTTTATCTTTCACTGTTTTTCAGCAGAGTTTATTCAAGACTGCAACGTGCAGCCATTTCTTCAGGGAGCATTATGTGCATTTTGCTTTTGGGCTCATTAAAGGAGAGATCAGGGAAGCACAGGAACATTTTTCATTTACATCTAAATGGTCTAATCTAAAAATGTAAACACAGAAAAGTAGCTGTTGTACCAACCTTCTTTTTGGACAACTCAGATTTTTTGGAGACGTTCTTCAGTTTTTTATGGAGATGGTTTAAAACCTGCAATAATAAACATATAATAAAACATAAAGGCTGGTCTGATCATGCACACATAATCTGATTTTTTCAGATCTTCTGATTTATTTGAGTTTATTTAGCTTTTATTTTCACAATCTTAGATTCATGTCACCTATGTCAATATGTTTTCAAAAATGCACCTTATGAAGGTTAAAGCCTCGATTTGACAGCGTTTTTTTTACTTTGCTGACATCTAAATCTGGTTTAATTCTTTCCAAACTCTCATTAACACTGTGGATTTGTGCGCATTCTTACAGTCTGATTCATGCGCACCCACCTTTGCGTAGCAGACAGAGATCAAGATGAGCGGCAGGAGGTATCCGAAAATAAAGGTGCACATCACGTAGACTTTCCTCTGGTGTTCCGGCCAGTCCTCCCAGCAGAAGGTGTGGTTGTCCTCGCTCTCCACGATGCTCTGGTAGTGCGCTACAGGAGATGCCAAAACCAGAGACAGGATCCAGATCAGCACCACTCCGAGCATGGCGTGCTTCCCCACCCGGATCGACGAGGATTTCCTGGCGTGGACGATGGCCACGTAACGGTCCACGGACATGGCCGAGAGAGTGAAAATACTGACCAGCATGGACACGGTGAAGAAATAGTGAATGAACTTACAGATGAAAGCTCCCAGCACCCATGTGGGCAGCATGTAGATGGTGGACTGGAAAGGGACGCAGAAGAGGAGGTAGGACAGGTCCGCCACGCTCAGGTTGAGGATGAAGATGTTGGTTGTGCTCCTCGGCTGTCCCGGCTTACTGCGCGCCAGCACCGTGATCACCAGCGTGTTCCCAAGCACGCCGAGGATAAAAATAAGCCCAAAGATTAGAAGAGAAATAAAGTTATCAACACCCATTCCTAGAACGAGTTTAGCGGGCAGCTTCACAGTGTTGGCGTTGAACGGCTGACTCTGGTTTTCCACCTGTGGCTCCATCTTTCTTCCTTTTTTTTTTTAATGAACGCAGAAAAGTTACATGTTGATAAAGATGGAGAGTGTGTGCTCCTCGTGAAGCTCGGGTACAGGATGCATTTTGTCTTGAATAAAGGTCGGATTGAGCTCGTGTCTGTGCAGGCTGCTCCCTGCCTTCCGCGGCAACGTCACCAAGCTGCGCGTCTCGCCAGTGCGCTCCCAGCTGTTCCCCGCTGTTCCCAGTTACCTGCAGCCAGTTTAATGGGAACCTCCTCAGATGCGCTGCTTTTATCATTCATGCAAAGAAACCAAGTAAATTAACCACTACGTGTTTATACAGTTTAAACAGATGCAGTGAACATTTAGGTCTGACGTTATATCAAATGTGGAAATGGTTAATGATTCAGTGCAAACCACAGTGCATTGTAAATTATTTTAAATAAATATTTGACGTAGTATAAGGGGATGATGAGCCCACCCCCTGTGATTACACCCCCCCCCCCCCCATGTCAAGGGTTTATTTCTGGAAAATGTCTGAAACAGTTAAAACTCTTCTGAAAACAAGAAGATAAATTAGTTTACACTAAGAAAATTCAGTAAAGTGTGGGATCTTTAATCATTACTATTTGGTGGAGATAGGTTTAATACTGTATCTGTTGACTTTTAAGACCAGTTTACTCAGTTTGCTACTTTGAGGTGTTTTTATTTAGCCTCACTGATATAAACGGACGCATCCATAGAAATACCGCACGGTAACATGGACAGAAGGATCTCTGAGGCAGTGTTAATAAAAACTGAACATTTCTACCTTCCTGAAGACACAGTTTGTTTTTCCTCATTTTCAGCCTTCTGTCTTTGTTACCACAGCTGTTCTCCGACCAGGTGTGGGAACAGCTGTATTGTCATTATGCAAGCATGTGAGCCTGCAGGACCAGTTCTAGGAGATCTGCTTGAGGGATAACCATCTGGAAATGACGACAGACATGATGCACACGCTATGTAACCCGAGAGGCTGATGTTATCTCAGTGTCCACTTGTCCTTAGACAACTGTCCACATTTAAAGTTTTTATACGCCTGGTTTATTTCCTGGTTTTAATCAGGTTAATTCAACACAGAAGCTTCACTGATTCAGTCTTAAAAACCTAAGGACCATGGAGCTGATGATGGTAATAATACAAATAATAAGGGAAGTGGTGATTTTGATGAGGAAGATGACGATAGGTTGTTTTTGACCAATTCTCCCATTTAGACTTGTCTGAAAATTAATAGCAGTTATTATATCACTGTCTATCATGTCATTATTATACTTTTGGGAGCACGACAGATGTTTTGTAATTGGTTTCTCAGTTCGTGTCCTGAAGTAACCTGAAGTTTCTATGGTTACTCCATCGACCGAGATCTTATCCCCTTCTTCCGCCGAGGAGACCAAAGCTTTAAACCTGAAGCCTTGAGAGTTTTTATAGAAATACTGATTTATTCTTACAGACAAGACACAAGATCGTCTGTGTGTAAACTGTCCTGTTACATGAACGGTGCAAAACGTGTCCAGTTCAATTTAATGTCAGCCACAGAGATCAGAGTTTCAGATCTGTTTATGATTTAAAAGACGTGTAACTGATGGAACCTATGCTTCAGTCTGTGAATGACTTTCTGTCCTGGACAACTGTGTCATTAGTGGTAAGTGTGTATACTACGACAGCATACATGCTCAATAAAGTACTTGGTGTTGAATTAAAATGAAAATCCTTATCATCAGGGAATATTGCCAAGTAGGTTTCCACATACACAAAATAGGATGATTTTCAGACACTAATCGATCTTATGTGGTGAAGTAATGTTAATATCTGTTGTTTCATTTGTGTGGACTACCAAAGGTCAGAAAGTCAGTCTGTTTTATGACTAAACACCTGAGATATATGACACCCCCAATCAGCCTCAGTTACTTCCTGTTTTGCACTAATATGAGAACATGCTAATGTGAACACGTAAACATTATTATTGTCATTGTGAGAATGCTCCTGCAGCATGCTGTGCCTATAAGAACAGCCTTACAGGGCTGCCGCCACTTCTCACAGTTTACCTGGTGTGGAATAAAAACTATGCAATGTGCACATTTGCCCAGCATTGTCTAGCACAGGAGTCTCATCTAAATAAAAAAAAAAATCACTTCCCCAGACTCTTTTATACATTTATATAGTCATTTACAATTTAAAGTTACAAGAATGTTTTCATTTTAAAGCAAATGAACATATTGTCCATATTGTCATTCACTCTCACAGCTGAAACTCAGTGAATGCTTCCTTTGTTTCTCTTCTCTTTTTTTTTTTTTTACCTCATATCCTAATCAACACTCTAAGAACAGAGGGTGTGCTGTATGAATCATGAAGCCCCGTGAGCCAAATTTTGTTATCTACAGTACATAAATCAAACAGACTTGAGTTTTGATTAACCACGATAACGTACCTGTGTGATTTTCTTCACCAACCTCGTAAGAGACAGAAGAAGGTGCACTGCTTTGGATCCGGCTGCTCCTCCTCTCAGGTGGTTATCGCCTTAGCTCAGACCTGTTGTTACCATGACACTGAGCCATGAGACGAGACCACAGCAACATCATCCATTTACCCCAATAATTTGAAATGGACTTACACTGCCTGCTAAATAGCTAAGAACCACACATTGCCATCTATTTAGCTCCAGTAGAGCTAAATCATTGTCTTTCCTTTATGTTTTATTTTTTATTAAACAGTTAGTCTGACATATGATGACTTTTTATGAGTCTCTGAGGTGCGGGAGATGTTTTTGTCACTTATAGCTTGTTACTCTTCATATTAAGCTGGTGTTAATCCTCTGTGTCTGCAAATGGAGGAGGTCTAGTACTGGTTTTAATGACCATTTGAAAATACTATTCTAAAAAACTGACATTGACAATTTTCCTCCTTTTCAAAAAGGAAATATTTTCCTCAGGAATCACAGTGTATAGAGCGGAGATGCCAAAGGACACATCGTCAAAACCTGACCATCATTTAAATTAAAATTGTATTTCTGTTATCTAGTTTTATGCTGTTAAATGTCTGTAAAACCTAAAACCATTTCATATCATAGCTGTAGAGTGTATGTCATCCAATAACTTAGATATATGTTTTTTATTAGTTATTGGTTGCTTAATTATAGAGTTAGAATTAGTTAGAATTAGAATTTTATTAGGACATCCAAAATCTCTTCTTCAAGAAAGAACACGAAACAATTAACCACAGGTTAGAAAGCCAGACAGTGAGTAACCAATCGTAGTTAGTACAAGTAGAATAAAAGCACATATAAGAGTCATAGAAACAAAACTAGTAAAACATTAAAATCCTCACGGGGAATGAAAGAAACTAGTCTGGAGTCAGTATGCAGTTGATTAAATGACACATATGCAGGAGCTGTGTTTAATTAAGATCAGTGCATCATATGGGAAATCTAAGGTTAATAAGTGGTTTGCTTGTAAACTTGCTTCAAATGAGAGGAGGGAGATGAGATGGTATCATCACTACAGCTTCATATATGGACTCTTAAATGATTCATCGCTTCACCAGGGGAGATGCATCCAATTTGTGTTTTAGAAAACACGAGCAGCCGTTAATTCTATACATAGGAAAGTCTAGTTTGAATTTGAAGCTTACGAACGTAGGAAGCGTTTAAGCTTTGGTTGAACATGAAGTTCCTCACACCAGCAGTAGAGGGAGTGAGGGAGGTTTGCCTCCGCACTCGTCATTACAACATGATTCATCTTTCTTAAGTGACAATGTGCCCAGTGCAAAGACAAACAGGTGTGTTATCAGATGTTATCTGGAGCCAGAGGCAATGTTCTGTATTTTTAAACCTTTATTTGCTCAGATAAATGTGTCGGACGTGTGTGTGTGTGTGTGTGTGTGTGTGTGTGTGTGTGTGTGTGTGTGTATGTGTGTGTGTGTGTGTGTGTGCTGCGAGTTTTTCCAGGACACTGAGCTGCACCACTGAAGCAGATTTAAGTTGTTCCACATTCTGTACGTGCAGCGTGTTTGTATTTGGAAGCAGCACAGTCATTAAAGTGAAATATATTTTGTTCTAGAAATATGCTGTTTTCATATTTACAGTATAAAGTTTTTGAAAATGAATTTGGCTTTGAGAAAAGACTCTGAGGTGAGACTTCTTTCAGATGCTACTGCATGCACATTATATTTTAAGATATAATCTGTTTTTTCTAAATCTGTCACTGTAAATACCAGGAAGCTGCTGATGTTTGTTGTGTTAGAATAAATGAAAACATCTGGCGGTCAGCCCAGTTCTTCCATCTGCACTTCACATGAGCAGAGAGTGAAAAATGTGAAAAACCTTTTTGGCACAAAGGTTGAAAATATTGCCAAGTTTTATTATTATAAAATCTAAAATGCTGCACTTTCATGAATGTGATCAGATAAAGAAAGCTTTCAGCAACACCTCGCTGAACTGGCACAGAACAGTGTGCTGATTATTCCAGGGGAAAAAAACATCTGAGAATTTTATAGATAAATTCACATCTTGCTGTTTTCAGTTATCTTTATTGTTTATTAAAATGTTTCAGTCACGCTCTAACAGTCTGGACCAGAATGAATGACCAATAATGATCCACCAACATGTAGCTGCTCAGATATTTACCGAACAGATCCTGGATGTTCACCTGAAACACCTGCTTCCTGTGGCAGCACCAGATGTAAAACAGACCAGGTCAGGGAATCAAATGAATATGAATCCCTGTGACTGACTTCAACATCTGCAGGAGCTTAACATGATGTAAATTTATTTGTGACTTTTAAAACCAAAGACAGCTATTTGTGTCATTTTCAAACAGCAGCAACGGCCCCTGAAATATCCGCCAGCCCCCTGGTTGAAACAAGAGAGCATGATATTGTTGAGATGCTAAACAAATAATAGCATTATGCTCGAGCCCTGCGCGGCTGCTCTTGCCAAATGTTGATGGAATCACTGGCTTTTGTCCACAAGGACATTTGCATTGAGTTGTTTACCAGCCAAAAGCTTTGGTGTGAGGATGCACTGTGGAGGGAAAAGTCATTCACGTCTTACAGCTGATCCTATTAGTCTGAACAATGGGAAATTTCAAAGACAATGAAAAACACAAACTGTTCCAGCAGAAAATCCTCCATGCACAAAGTCTTTGAATGAGAAGCTAACTTTAAAGACAAAGATTCATACTAAATGCAAAATAAAACACAATTCAGTCGTAGAAAGGAGGAAGTGACTAAACTTTTCTTGGTGACATCAGCTGCTGGGCATCATAGTTATGTTGTCATCTATAGGCTACAGGGGCTGAATGTGACACGAAGAGGTCATTGAAGGCGACAGACACCACAACAGAAAAGCTTTTCACTGTCAGCGTGAATTAGTAGCATGAAAAATGTTCCTGGTTTACCTTGAGTCATTGTTATCTCAGATGAACTGAAGAGAAAAACACATTTCAACTGAGGAGAACAAAGTGATACAAGTGATCAACTGATATAACGACGTCTGATATTGTAAGCAGAATTCAAGGCTTCCTGCAGACAAATAGTGTAAGGCTTCTTCAGGGACAGTTTAAGAAAAAGCAGCTGTAGCTCCAGCTGCAGGCTGAGACGTATTTATTCTGACTGAAGGATCGATTTGATGCGCTTCACCACAAAATGATTTCACTGCCTGAGATCAACAAGAACATGTCAGCTAACCGGCATGCTTTCCGAGCCACCAAATAAAACAAATAATGCTTCTCTAACTTTGCAAACAACAGTTCTAATTAAAGGGTAACTTCACAGATTTTTTATTTGTTTCATGTAACTCTAGTTATTTTATTTGATGCATGCACTGCCCAAACTAGAATCATGCAAAGCAAGACGTTGCCCTTCAAGTGAAAGGATAAAGCATCCTACAGAGAGAATAAAACTCATATTACAAAGTCAAATCGACCAGTGCAACAGCACAACAACTCCGATGAAAAGTTGAGGGATCATCCTGAGACAGACATGGTTATGCGTGTATCATATTTCATCCCTACATTAGAACCGCAATTCTCAACTGTAACCGTATTAAACTAAAGTCAGTGAACGTCCCAGGCTGGTGGCTGGACTGCACTCACTCACAGAGGTTACAGAAGTCATAAAAACTGTCTCATGTGGTCGTTTTCTGCACATGTGATAGGACAGAGGAAAGCTTTCTTTCCTTCTCCCTCTCTCCAGCAGCACATAGATATTCAGCTGCCTCTCAGAGTGGGCGTCTTGGTCTACATCAACATTCCTGCTTGGGTTCAAGGATATCTCCCGTGTTTGTGTCCCACATCTCTCTTCCATGGCCGCTATTGTTTCCCCTGTGCTCGTTCTCGACCTTCCAGCATCAGGAACAAATCCAAGACTCTTCTGAACGCGAGGGCACAAGCAGTGTGGTCAGCCCACTCCCTGCATTCCTGCACCCTACCTCTGTCAGGCCCGTGGGTGCTGCACTGAGGCTCGGCCGTGCAGAGCAGACAGACAGAGCACTGTGCACAAGGCAGAGTGGACAAACTTTGGGTCTATCCCCATTTTACTCTGTTTATATGGGAAACTGGGCGGCCATGTTGACTCCATACAGCATTAAAGTACATTAAATATGGCTGTTGTTTAAATAATGTTTCTACACACCATTTTGTAAAGCAAGTCATGTTTAATTGAGTTAATAAATAATTGCAATTTAAAGTTATTCTAAATAGTTTTCTTAATGTTTTGCTCTGATTTTTACTATTGGAGACTTTGTAGACTCTCGTTTTCCTACGTGGTTTTCACACAGTGTGACATAACGTGAAAATGGCTCAGAAGTAATCTCAGGCATCATAAAGTGATGCACGAACAATCACTCTACACCTCTACACTCATGCATTTCTAACATTGTTTTTCATTTTATCTGATCTTTCTCTGTGGTCTGCCACATCTCTATCTACTCTTCATGTGTGCAGACAATCAGCATGAGAAAAAACAAACAGCAAGTTTAATCCATCATACAGCAAACAGGGTTTTTTTACTTAACAGTTTGTGCGAACTGCTCACAATCTTCTCATGACCAGATATTTATTAATTATATCAAACATATTCATTGAAATTAATATTTTGAGGGTTAATTTCTTTCTTTCAACATACATAACTCTGTTTTACTGTGACTCAAATGTTTAGTCAAAAGTTATCATATATTTTTAAATGAATCTGCAGCTCTACTTCCATTTTAGAAACATTTACAGAAGACTGATCTTCTTCTTCATCCATTTGTTGCATGTTGTGTGATATGAAACCAGATGAATCTGCCATCACATTCCTCCAGCTTAATAGAAGTGAGTTATTTTTTCTTCTCTAAAAGTTACTTTCAGACTTGAAATAAGAAGCGGCCACAACAAAAAGACATCTGTTCTAAAATATTAATATTCCGATGCTGCATGGGTGTTTTGTAACACAACTTATCGTGCAACAGATCCTGCTTTGTTCACCAGCTGCTGCAGCCATTCTGGATAAAACAACACGTCCAGTTCTGCTTGTAGTCTTGTAATGTGGCAAAAGAATATTAATTAAAATTCCCACAGGCAAACAATTGCAAATGTTTAGAGGCATACACTGACAATAACAAAAGCTTAACGGCGTATTCTCACAGTGAAATACATGTTTAACTTCACATTCCTTACATTGAAACCTTCACTCCAGGTCTCCTTACCCACTTTTTGCAGGAGCTTTCTATTGTATGATCAGCTGTGATGGAACTTTGTTAATACTTTCTGCTACTCTGACCTTAAAGTTAACTGTGACATTAATCAATACATTACATTTACCTTCAATGCTCATTAACGTTACACTAAAACACAAAGTTCGCTCAGGTTTTTGATGTCCAAAATATCAACTTTTGAAGTCAGAAACTTGCAGGATGCTTGAGGCCGTATGGAATTTCATTGGTTTCAATATGAAAACACAAAATATTTGAGAATCGTAAGATGCAAAGTCACCACAAGGTATTTTATTACTGTGCAGACACAGATGTTTGGCTGGTGTGCAGGTTTTCACACAACAAGCTTCTTCATTCTTCTGGTTCTCCATTTGTTAATCTGCGTGACTGTACATCCAATTTAACTACGATAAATTAAGAAGACATATGAGGCTGACTCCACAATGGCCTCACAGTGCAGTGGACCGCTTTGCATCAGGCTGTGAGTTCAGAGTCAGAGATAACCCTTGTTGTCCCTGCAGCCAGGGTGAGGCAGATGGGGAGAGAAACAATGGCCGTGCCCATGCCGAGGGCGGCAGTGACTGACACAGCCACGGAAGCCTCAAAGAATGCCTGGAACCATTCCAGAGTCATGGATCACACCGTGGCAAATCCCCCCATCCTGACCCCCCTCCTGTCCCATGGTGCCCTGGGACTGAGGGGACGACACCTTCAAAGACAGCCCCTGAGCGTCAGAAGGGCCGGATACCACCCTGGAGGATCAGCAGAACTGGGTGTTGCCACTGTGGGCTGAGAACTGGCTCAGAAGAGGACTATTAAGTAGATAGACAGAGGTCAGCTCCACCCAACCTCAGCAACAGATAGCATGGCTACGGCGAGCACCTCAGGGCAGAGCACCTTCGGGCTCGGGAGGAAAAAGAAGAACCCTGGACTCATGGATCAGATTAGCAAATTCTTTGGAGGAGACAAAAAGAAAAGGAGCAAGGTAAAATATTTCATGATTTTTATAGCTGAACGTCCCCCAGAATCCCAATTAACTTAATCTACTTAAAATCTGTGTTATATTGTGCTTTTAGTGTTTCATAACATTAGTTTGCGCTTTATCTTTGGGCCAAAACAGAGACTCAGGATACATATTTTACTTTCACTATATATTTGATAGTAACACTAATTATCATTTATAATCAATAATAATTCTGAACGTGTTTTTGATCTGCTTTGTGCTGAAATGTCTGCAGGGGAAAAATTTTACTTCATTAAAAAACTAAGAAAAAAATAATAATAATAATTATGATCCCAGAAAAGTAATAATCTTATTTATTTATGTTTCATTAACTTTGTTTCAGTGTGAACCTTGAAACTAGAGCAAAACTAAAAAACTGTGCTGTGCAGATTTGTTATGTTTGTCCCCAAAGATGTGGATTTTTCTTAGCACCATTTCTTTACTTTGAAGCTATATTCTACATATTATCTGTGCATACTAACAATGTCTTTCAGTAGTTCAGGTTGTTTCACCATTTGCACCACACTGTTACTCTGAGTCCTCCAACATGGTGCAGGGATACTCTCATGTGCACATTACCAGCATGGTGCAGGTAGATTTAGTCTGTAATGTCACCCTGGTCCTGAGCTGGAGACAGAAAGCCTCGCACAAAGCATCTTTCAAGCTACCAAACTGAATACTCTGATGGGAGGAGGCCTCGAGAGTCAGAGCTGCTCTCAAGCAGACTCCTTTTATCCAAGCCTGTTTTTCTGAGTAGGTGCAGCACAAGGGCAGACACCACGCAGTTTGATGGATTTTACAGTTTCTACATAGATGTTTAACTTTATTCAAATTAATAAAAAAGTAAATGCACATGAATTAAACTAAATTTCTGAGTTGTCAGTAGAGCAGACAGATGTATGAGGTTATTCTTGTTATACATACACTAGGAGACGATGTTATACTGAGTTCTACAGAGTGTGTTCTGAGCTATATCTGATAAATCTTTACTTAATTCATTCAAAATGATTCAATAGAATTGTTTCAGTTCTTTCCTGTGCTTATCATATATAGATATTTACACACAACCTTTACATTGTTAGAAATGTTGTAATATGTTAGGAGGAGCAGGTAAGACAAATCTATACCAAACTATTTGGAATAACCATAACCTGGATGACTGAGAATCTTCACCACACACAGTATAGAAATACTGTAGTAGACATACACATACACATCCAGTTACTTTACTTCTGTTGATGCTCCCAGGGGTCGTTCCGGGGTCACCTGGCCTCGTCACCGCAGCAGTCCTCCGCTCGCCGTCGGACCAATGAAAACGCTGTGGTGCACTTCTTCAGGAGCATTGTAAGTCTCTTCAATTAAATGAAGCAGAATCATATTCAACATGTCATAGTTTGGTTTCATCTTCAGAGCTCCACAGCGTTTGATATATTGCTGAGAAACTGCCTTGAGTTGCATAAGAACAAACCAATTTCATACAGGACAAAACAAGGTCCTCCAAACGACACAGCATAAGTCTTTTCTTTTGATTCGCTTTGAATCTAAGTCTTGGCAGCATTAGCGTGGCAGTGGCTTAATATAGCATGGTCAATTGTTTTCCTTCACTCCCTCTCTGATTGTAAAGCTGCATAACTCCTTCATTACTGATAAAAGAGGAATTGGGGAGTTTTCAATCAGCAGCTCAATCATTTGTTCATTTTCAGCATTTGTTCTGTTTTCCTGCTCAGTGCACTGAGTCATTCTGTTTGGTGTTTCTCAGGTTTCCTCTCCTCGTCCTAAATCCAGGGTGAGTTTTTGTTTTCACAGTATCTGTTTCTGCTTATCATTCCAGACGTGTGGCTGCAGAGTGATGGTGCAGAGATGCACTAAATGAATCTAATTTAGAGTTTGATCACTTTTTCTCCGTCGTTTGTCCTCGATGCAAATACAAATCCACAAAGTGGATATTTTAAACCGGTTGGACATTTCTGATTGTCCAACCAGTAGCAGGTCAAACCAAACACACCTACTGCAACAGACAGAGAGTGTTTATCTCACAAAGGCCACAAAGCGACGTTCCAGCAGTAAAGTTGTTTCTCATACTGGAGCTTTGACTTTTGAACATGATCAGCTCGTCTTTTCTCTTACCTTCTTTCACTTCACCTTTTCTTGCCATGACATATTAGTCAGTTCAAATGTTCAGTTCACCAGCATAGAACGATCTCTCTGAATGAAACATTCACCTGTAAATTCTAGTTTTATTTACCACCATATCGCCACCTAACGCTGGAGGATTCTGGTGAAGCAGACGCAGGTGGCTTCACACTCTTATTGTAGCTCTTCTCATCATGTCACTGTCTGTTTCTTTTTCATGTCCAGTGGAGAGAAGTCTTGGGATTGGTACGTCATTTAATCTTTCCTTCTCGAATCGAACAAAAGACCCACTGTTGATTGCACCGCATCGCTTGTGTGTGTGTGTGTGTGTCCATTGATCCCATGTGAGTCTGCTGAGAGCTCCTTGGAGTGTGTTCTTTGTCTGCAGTGCACCTGTTACCTAACCTTCACATTCGCTCTGTCTCTTGTGTTTCACTGCTTTCCTCCTTGAAGAGAAATATCCTTTATACCAAATCACGTGGAATCACGATTTATTCAGAAACCAGTTCTGATTCCCCAGCTTCTGTATGCAGCAGCTAAAAGGCAAATCTTACATTCAGGGATGATTGGTGCCACAGCAAAATGTTAACTAATTATTTCATTACTGGCTCAAGTATTGGCTTATGTGTTACTTTTTTACATTTCAATTTCCTCCCCTTCTTTGCTTTAATCCAGAGTGAATCGATGCTTCTGGATGACTTTGAAACTGCTCAGCTATTTATGAACCACAACCGGTAAACATTTTCTCTTAGGACCCCTAGGCCTGCATCACCCCCCTTCTCTTCCTCTTCTTCCTCTTCGCTTTCACACCTCTGTAACACCTCCACGTCCTCTCTGCCAGAGATGACTCACCGATCCATCTGTTTTGGCTTCCCACCTTCTTTTTCTCATCCTCGTCCGGCGACTGTGGACGTCTGTGTCTTATTTGACAGTGATCATCTTGTGTCCTTCAGTCCTGTCAGTTGACTGTGAATCTTACCTTGCCCTCATCATCCATTTTCTTTCCCCTTGTTGCTGTTGTAAAAATAATGTTCACACTTTATTGCTCTCGCTCTATTCTCATATTATTCTTTCAAAATAGAGCAGAGAACAGATTGCCTTCATTACAGTGCTGCCGGTGCAAAGAAATCACATACCTGCTTATTTGTTTGTTATTTCAGCTTAAAAGCAGCATATGACAGTCACATATTTAAAAGAATATAGAACATTTAGACCTTTGTAACTTGTTTATAATTTCTGAAAGGTCAAAAAATTTGATTACTTAGTTGTTATTGTTCATAAGAGAAATTCAGATTGTAGAAAAATGCATTAAAACTGAATGAAAACACAGATCTAAATACCAAAGGGTCGATAAAGATGCAGTTAAAGCGAAAGGATGGTAAACACAGAAATATATGAGCAAAATGTCCAAAGGTTATGTAGTATTTTCAGTACTTTATTTGTAAAAGATTTTTATTTTTTTTTTACATTTAATCTATGTTTTTACATTTCATTCGCTGACAGAGTCTCATGCTCTGAGGTAAAATGTGTCCCATCTCATCAAGAGAAAAAGCACATCAATATTAAATGAATTAGGTTAAAGGTTAAACAATGACAGAGCAGCACACACGGCTTCAGCTCTCCATCTGTGATTAAAGAGCATTTTTTTCTAGGCCTCGTCGCCACGTGCCGAGAGCACAAAGTCACCGGTCAGAAGACGCAGAGACCAAAGCACACTGTCCAGAATCTTCAACTTGGTGAGCTCGCTGCACATTCGCCTAAATTTCCTCTTCTAATCTATAAAACTGGACCTCACAAACGTGTTTTCCTATCTGTGTTTGCCCAAACGCAACAGTGATGCTCTCACCAGAGATCAGTGAGTAATAAAATAAATACAGTACACTGATTTTTTTATTTCAGTTTGAATAAGTTTCATTCACTTCATTTCCTCATGCGTGCCTTCATCACAGCAGCATCATAGTCACCGTTACAAACTAACAAGCTGAAGAACATTTTCATTCTTACAGTTACACTTCATGTAAACCTAAATTCATTGTACACAAGTGTCATCTACCTCAACTCATTTGAGGTTTTATTTTCAGTGTGGATCCCCTTGAATCCCAATAAATGTGAATTACTTGACAATCAAACCTTGCGTGAACTGTCAGCACTGATTTATCTGCTTTTCTCAGCCTCCTCACATTCCTTGTCCTTCTCTCCAGGGAGAAACCAAGTCCCGTCCACCCCCTAAACGCTGGAGCACCATCTTCTAAGCTCTCCGTCGAGGACCAAACTGCAGATTCAACGCCAAAGGGACAAGATGAAGGAGCAGAAACAGATCTGCCCGCGGCGGACTCACAACCTCAAGAAATCCTAACCTACTAACACAACCAACTTTTTAGGGATGTATGTGGTCAACGTGCCAGTTTTCTTTTTTAATCCTACTTCTACGGATACCATGTCTTTATTTAGCTGTCTGTTAGGGGTTTAGTCGTGCTTTTAGTAAAACATCCTACTGTAAAAATCACACATTCGAGTATTTTGGTGCTAGTGTCTCCTGTTTGCTGTCTGATGGCAGATGTCTCCTGTCGCCTGCGTTTTGTACACAAGTGATGCTCTATGTATTTTGCTGCTTTCGAGAAACGTCACTCACACACACCAAACAATGTTTGTTTGTTCGTTTCTGTTTCATTTATAAAAATCCAGATTGAGAGTGGTCGTTTGTGCTCGAGTGGAACGCATGTTGAAAAGAAATGCATTAGAAAATACAACTGGGAACCTATAAGAGTTGGCATGGACTCTAATGTTGTTGTTAACATTTTGTTTCCTCTGTGTAATTAAAACATGTAGAAGATTTTGTCTCAGTCCATCAAATAAAAAGAATAAAATGCCCTTTTCAGATGCACTGTTACATAACCTTCCTAAACACAACTGGTCTGCTGTCTTTCCCATGTGTAGCAGTAGCGCTTGCATGTATCTCATTTACTGTCAGTTATCTATTTGCAGCTTAATTTAAGTTTAAAGTTTTAATGTTATTTGTGTTTTATTTAAAAGATGACAGACAAATGCTTTGTCTTTATTGATGGTGAGATTGTAAGTGGCTCAACGGTTTAAGGAGGAAGCAGCAAGATGGCAAGAGTTTGGTACTGAAGAAGACTATTTTGATTTCAAATGTTCTGACACGTAATTGTAATTTTTATTTTGACCATAATAAATCACAAAGCTACTCTCATTTGTATATTATCTGTCTGTATGTTCACTTTAATCCAACAGTCTGAAGCACTGTAAAGGTTATTGACACGTAGTGGTGCTACAGGAGTAGAAACTGATGCTTAGAAAACCGAGTGTGGTGTTTTAATGTTTAGTGTAACTGGAAATAAACACATTTTGTCTGCTCTTTGTTAAGAATTATTAAATGTTTTAAATCTGAAAATACTCTCGACTTCACATTCTTTACATTTAATGGGTTTCTGCAATATGTACAACAGAGTATGTTTACTGAGAAGATCAGTTACTGAAGTATTGATTTAGCCCCTAATTCAACCCATACTCCGCTTCAGATCATTTCTACACCAAAGTGTTCTACAATATGAATAATCAAGCTGTACATTTTGCCTCACATTCAACTGGACACTAGACAACGATGAGTCGTTCTCATTAGGTTGCCTTGTCAATACTCAATACTCTCATCATTAGAAATAATAATGAGCTGGAACTCCAACGATTACTGCCGTCTTCTCTCCTGCTTGAAATGTTCATCAGATAATTGGCTCAGCGGCCCAAAATCTGTGTAATACAAAGAGGTCTAGTTATAGGAAAATATCCCCACAACATGTATTAATATTTGATCAGATACAAGCTCAAATACAGAATTTCAATGTCATTTCAGCATCCCTTCAACACCTCCACACCTTACTGATTGCTATTGCTATTAAAAATATTTTAATACCAATACATTTTTGTTCAGTTCCTCATACTGTCTTAAAACTGGCTACATAGATATATATCTTTGTAGATTACATATGCGATTGTCACAACCTCATGTTTGAAACAGAAATCTCTACAGGCTGCCCCTGAATGTACTTGAATACTTATTCATTAGCTATAACATTGAGAGTCTCTAGGTTACTTTACAGTTATTGAAGGACAACTTCTTCCAACACGACAAAGACCTTCTGCAGACCTTTAGCTTGTTGCAGAGTTGAGCGAGAGAGACCTCTGCTGCTCCACCATTGTGTTGCAAGGACATCTAGTGTGAGACGAGCAGTTCAAGAAAGACCCACAAATCTGCACGTTCAGAAACACATCCCGGCGTTCTACAAAGACCCAGACTTCCAGAGGAAGCCCAGGTGTTCTAGACTGAATCAGAACGTAGCACCCAAACTGTTTTTATTACCAGACACCTCAAGACTCTTACACAGCGTCAAGAAACATCATTTTGTCACAGAAAACATTTTGTTTTATTTTCTGATCCAAGTGAAAGTCAAATAATTTATGTGCAAAACGCAAAATAACTTCATCTAAGCTCGAAAAGTACATTCACAGCGCTGCCTGGTAAAGATCAACTCCGTCTCCCACAAACTGTTATCAGTATGCAGCTAAACCACAACCACAAATGTGTTTTGTAGGAAATGCATTACGTTCCAAAGGCAGCGTATTTTCTCAGTCAATGAAACGCTGCATTCATTTAATGGAAGCTGAGCTGCACACGAGTGGTCAGAGAGGAACTGTCACACCACAATAACAGTTTAGATAATGTTTGACAATGATCATGATTTTGTTTAAAGGTACATAAGCTTTTCTTCTTTTAGACCAGTGTCGATCTTCTAACCATTAAAAAACTTCCTGCTCTATCTCTCCCGCTGCAGCAGCACCTTTGTATATGGTTCAACTCATTTAGTCACTTGAATTCTACAAACGTTAACTCAATAAAATTTTATCTTGATGTTTGAGTCCATCGTTATGGACACAAGACTGTATAAATATGTTGTCTTAAAACATTTTACTAATTAATTTAGTTATTTTCCATTCAAGTAAACTGAACAACAGAAAACAGTTACCTTCAGCTGCAAATGAATCGCAAAGATACATAATTTATAGGACATGTACATTTTACAGTGTCACTACACAAGAACTAAGACAACATGATACTGCAAAAATGATACAGGATCACTTAAATGAACCACGGTTGTTCCTTTTTTGTCGTGAAAGGAGGGCACATAAAAAGCACCAAACAAAAGCAGCTGCTCCGAAAAGCCGATTTGTGCCAGTAGACTTTTAAAGTCATGATTCATGATCTGTCATGTATGTATTTATGTGCATACTGTTTAAGTGCTATAAACCTGTTTCACATTAACTTTTAGTTTCCACTAAAACCGTCACTTGCCTCCTCTTTAAAAACATGAGTACCAGTGCCCAAATTCTGTGACTGAGTTCTCAGCTCATCCACAATGCCAGACACACTGCTCAGCAGTCCACCCATCCTGTCCTCCATCTCACTGTGAAAATCCTCTTCCACTTTCACCTGTCCTCCAGCAGTGAGAAAAGCCTCCCCTTCATCAAATGCATAACTGTAGCTGTCCTCCGTATCTGCCGCTGCAGTGCTCGGATTGTTATTGTTAGCTGAGGAGCTGGAGGCTAGTCTCTCACATCGAGCCTGGTGCCTGAGAAAACTGTCTCTCCAAATGACCTTCTTCCCGCACAGGCTGCACTCGTAGGGCCGCAGCCCTCCATGGGTTTTAAGGTGCTTGGTTAGGTGGTGCTTCATCTTGAAGGACTTTGTACAAACAGGACAACCAAAGGGACGTAGATTCAGGTGCTGCATCTTGACGTGCCGGTCACGCATACTCTTCAGGGTGTAGGCTTTTCCACAGTGACAGAAGTGGACTTTTCCTGTGTAGGGGGCACCGGCAAGGGACACTGAGGATGAAGAAGATGGGGTTGGGGGTGAACAGGGTGGTGGGAAAGCAGCAGAGGAAGGGGACAAATGGCGATTAGAAGTGGAGGTCATTGAGCTACCCTGTCCCATGCTAGTGGAGGGCCAGTTCCCCTCCGAGCCTGCCATGGTGAAGTCAGGTGACACAGGTACTAATGGTCTCTGGGACACCTGCCCGGTGCCATCCTCAATCTCATCATAGGTATCTCTGCTGAAGGTCCCTTCTGTAAAACATTCAAAGTCAGCATCCTCTTCCTCATCATCTTCCTCCTCGTCTTTACCGCAGCTGCCACTGTCTCCTTGCTGTGGCCTCTGTTCATGCTGAGACCAGGGACTTGTCTGCCACTGCTGCCGGGCTGAAACCACACAGGACAGGCCTGGACCTCCTTCACCCGTCTGGCAACCATGAACGCTGGGCAGGTTTGAGGAGTGACCACTTCCTACCAAATCTCTCTGCGCTTTTTCCTTTAACTCGTCCACAGTAATCTTCACTGTTGCTTGTCTGGCTTCCTCATTCTCATTTGAAACTGGGTGGAAAGCTGTTGGAGAAATGTCAAACAATTTATTTGCATCTTTTCTTAGTAAACATGTTCATCTGCGTTAAATGTTATGTTACTAATTTAAACGGTTCACTTAGAGCTGCAAGATGCCTAAAATGTCTACTTTGTGGAAAACAAGATGTTATAACATCCACAAAAAATGTATGCGAGTGTCTCTAGTAAAGCTAAATAAGAATTCTTTCAAGCCATTTATAGTAGTTAGACATGGTGTTTAAAGTAAAATGAGGATTTTGAATCTTACCACAGTCTCTCATTTGTTCAAAGCTTTCCTTCATCTCCACCTCCTCTTCTCCTACTCCTTCGTCTGCCTCAATCTCTCTTTTCTCGTTCTTCCTCTTCTCTCGTTTCTCATCACCGTCCCCGCTCTCTCTATCTTTATCAGCGTTCAGCGGTGCGCCCCGCTGCTGAAACCTGACTTTCTGCTTTAACGCTTCGCTCCCCGGCAGCACCCCGTGGTGCCGGCCGTTGTGGCCAGGTCCATCATGTGCAAAGTGGCTACTTTTCGTATTGTTTGATACCCATGCCTCCCCACAGCTGGCGTAATCATTCTCTGTATAGCCAGGCAGGGTGTCCAGTTGAGAGTCTGCTAAGTGCTGCGCTGATGAGGGACGTTGCCGCCCCCATCTAGGAAATTGCAGTGGGCGTCTCCACGTAGCTAAGGGAGGCAAGGCATCAGGCTTCCTCTCCCTTCGCCTTCCCTCCCTTTCCAGGTACAAGCAGTCGGTGCTGCTTGGGGACTGCTGCCGAGATGCGGTGCCTGGATGAGCTGCAGTGGCCTCTCCTGGGGTTACCTCTGTTTGGGGCCGGGGCCTCTTCAAGATCTCAGTGCATTTGTCCACAATGTGCCACATCTGAAGGAAACTTGCCACAGTGACATAGTTCACAATATCATCATGCACAATGCTCAGCTGGCCTGTGTAGGCAGAACTCAGGACACTCTCGAAGGCCACAGGGTCCATAACTGAGGGCAAAGAGACCATTGTGACATTCTTTAGTAACACCTGTTGAGAGATAGGTGCAAAGTTTTATGCATCTGCACAGGAGCAATATATCAGTCATCCTTTACTGATACTGTTATGTATACTGCACATTAATAGACTTATGCCTACCTGGTCATGAAAGTAAGGTGAAGATGCAGCAAGCACACAACGATGAGCCCTAAACACTTGACCTTGCACCTGGATGGAGAGGTCACACAGCCTACCCTCTTCTCGCTGGCGGTTCAGATTGTCCAAGACAGCAGCACGGGCACCAGGGAAACACACCTGGACAGTCAAACCAGCAGGGGCTGCAGAAGTGCTGCAAGTCGAGTCCATGATCACATAAAACTAGAGAAAAAAGTTCAAAATCAAGTTGTCACTTTTTACAAGGTGTTGCTGTGTCAGTTCAGTTTAATTTCATGCTGTATACATAATGTTCTTATCTTCAGTCTTGTAGTCTTTGCTTGCTAGGGAATGTGATCTTTGCACCAAGAACAGTTAAATGTATGTGTTGGTAGCTACTTTAAACAGTTTATAAGTTGCTAAGATGTGCAGTTTTCTTTCGGTCAAGCATTAAGAATATCACTCTACACACTTTTCACACTAATTAGTGAAAGTATCAAGACATTGCAGCAGCCCAAAAAGTAATGATGCAGATCCAGTTGCAACATGTATCAATTAAAGACTTCCTGATATTTTACTTGCGTTGTTCACAAAAGTAAACAGAATATTTTGGGGGGTGCTTAACTGTTTAGATAGAAAACGCTGTGTTTAGCTCTGGATTTACAACTAGTAGTTTGACATTTTACAGACAAAAGTTAGATTAATCAATATTTGGTAGCTCAATATAATCAAAGATGGACAGAAAAATAACTTAAATCAGTATCGCTGCCATTTATCAGCTTTCTCCATTTTGCATGTGGCCAATTTATCTTCTTTTTCTAATCCACTGTTGCAGTTTTTAGTCCACTGTCCTTGACAGATTTAGTACATGATCAACTGTTTCTAGTAGTTATAGTTAATATATTTGTATTATAGGGGGATTTTAGATTGTAGGTCAGACACAATGAGACTGACAATTACCAGATAATTACTGGAAAACAATTAACTGTATAAATAAAATATCCGTTGCTAGTTACCTGCAGATATTTTACCTGTTACTTACAATTTACAGTGCAACATATTCTATTTTTGTAGAAATACAAAAAAATTTCACGAGCTGTGTGCATCCCCAAACTGTAAGTTAATAATTTTCTGATCCATCCAATATTAACTACTAGTTCCAACATTTAGCTAGCTAAGCTAACTCAATGTTAGCATCTCAAGTTATGAAGCACCTAGTTAACGTGGCCCATCACGTTAATTGGTAAAACGTTAGTTATAGAACCAGACAACAGCTTTCCATGTATTTGTTCCCCTACTGAAGTACAGCAGTTTATAACGTTATAGCTATTAGCGTTTGTGCCCTAGCTAGCTGTAAGCTAACCACTGTAACGTTAACGTTAGCTTCGTACGTTACCTTTGATATGTAGCTAGCAGGTGTGTCGAGCTTTTTACTCTTATGGGGAGCGACGATGGTCATTTGCAGCACTACATTATTATTCTTGCGTTCGAGATACAAAGCACAGCCGTTTGCTTGTTTAGCAATGCCAGGCTAGCGAGTAAAGCCGCTGGCGTAGCCGATGCTAGCTGGTTCACACAGCAGCATCAGCATCCTCGCACAGGACGTGAGTGGGTGTTTGGTGTCATAGTTGAATTGCTGTGAAAAGCCATCGCGCTGGTTACGTTAACAAGCGCCTTTCAGCAGCAAAAATATCTTTCTAGCATTAAGAAGCCTGTTTCCATTACTGTACAGGCAGGGGTTGGAAATTATTGACTGATCCAGCTTGTGACAGATGCCACCATAGGATCACCCCACCCCGTGCTCAGTTAAAGGGCCAGTTCAGCCGCCGCTTTACCACGACTCCTAAACACGTTTCTTTTGTCATTAAATAATGAAATAAACGCTAGGTGAAGCGCCCACAGTGGATACCACGCAACTCTGCGCTTATATCCGTTTAAAAACAGCGGGGCAGAAGCTGGAAGCGGTCACATGCAGCATCTGCTCAGCCGCACACGCACAGGCGTTTTACCGCAGTGCATCTGCAGCATCGTCTCCGAACTGAGCGACAGCGGTGCCGCTGTGGCGTAGGAATAAAAAAAACACACACACACACCGTCCGCTGTGCTCGGGACGGATCTATTATCATTGTTTTATGTTTTTGTCTGGCTTTTATGGACCTGTGTGCGCACACGCAGCTTTATCTGAAATGCCAGCACGGCCGAAGCATCTCTTCTGCGAGCCCGGGGTCATTAGATAGGTGAAATTATAAGTTATTTCCACGTTGAGCTGTCATCGCAGGAGAGGACAGTATATGTTGTTTTTTTTTCCCGAAGAGGACTCAGCTCGAGGAAAGGAGGCCTCTAATTCTGGACAGTAGGCTCTGCATTGTGTCATCCGATTAAGGATAATTGTCTTTCATTAAACTGCTCTATTAAATATTGGTAGCGTGTAGCCTGTAAGAGGTAGCCATTTATTTATTCTAATAGCATGCAAATTAACTATATATGCAGTGGCATGTATGCATTCAGTCAGTAGCTGGTATGTTGCACATTATATAAATACGAATCTGTGTACGCTTGTTGTCTGTAATTTGCCAACATAAGAGAGGAGAGCATGTGGCCCCAGGCAAGTCTAATAATTGCTCTGCGCATCTCACGTTAGGACCTCAGGGACAAAGATGATCATATCTCAGGTTGTTGATCTGGGGAACACTGTGAGCCACCAGATACCTTGATTGTTTCATATGCTATTAGATAATTAAAAGCAGAAAGTTCCACCACCTGAATGCTTAAGCCCACGACGGATCTATTGAGTGGGCTGTCTGAAAAGCAGCAATAATTTGTGGCAATTATATTCTGCAACCAAGAGGAAACTGTTGCTGGCCTGAGCCAAATAACTGACAACTCCAACAGTAGGACTGTCAGGACATCATAAACAGATTTAGGTGAATAACAGAGGCCTGTTGACAGATTCATTTTGCACTTTACAATGCAGGAGTAGCCCGTAGCTGACAGGCACAAACTGGTATTTTGCTGACGCACAGCTTTTAACATTCACAGATAAGCTCAAGTGTTTTTAAAATATACAAGTAAACACTCTGCTGCAAAGATCCAGTCAGTGTCCAGTCCAGTCCAGTTATTATAAAGCTGGAGCTGCCATAAGGGTCACTCAGAGCTTCAACAACAATCTTTCAGTGCTCCACACTTGTACTTTCTGAGGCTCCTTGTCAAACAAAGCAGCAACTCTAACATCCGGTGAAATGGCAGCATTACACCTACTGCTCCTTTCTCTGCTCTGTGTGCTGTTTGGTGAGTTGAGCTGATTTTTTTTGTATCTTCATATTTTGTTGCTACATCATTTTAATCCTCAGTAATGCTTATCTGTCCCTCTCTTTGTGTGTGAACAGTGTACCAGTGTCATGGAGCCTGTGTAGAGGTGGACTCTGACACGGAGGCAGTGGCAGGCCGGGGCTTTAAACTAGGCTGCATCTCCTGCAAGAAGCGGAGCGAGGTGGATGGTGTTGCCACCGTTGAATGGTACTTCAGAGCCAAAGGAGAGGCAGACTTTGTTCATGTGAGTGACAGTCTATCCTTACTGAAGTGTATCTATAATGTGAAGCCAGCACATGATGCACATGATGCAACACATTATGGACTACAGGAAATACTCTGTGCTTCTTCAGGTATTCTCGTGCCAGCGTCCGCAACATCAAACACAAGCTATTTATATATGCGCAGACCAAGCTCTCTTTCTTTGTCTCTGTCTCTACCACTCTCACATGTACATACATCCTCGTACACGTCCTGAGGGTCATTAGGAAACAATTGGGATATTTTACGCAACAGAGATCACTGAAGCTCCAAAATGACACACGGCTGGATCCTGTACAGAAGGATGTGATACCGTAGCAGCATTCTGATTATTCTTATATGTGAGGACGCATTCTAACAAAATACACCACACATCTGAGGACTTGGTCATCCAACCTGCCCTACACAAACAAAACAGACAGAATCAATTTACATTTTTTTAGATAAAGGTAAGTATGTAGTTTTCAGACTCCACAAAGGGGAAAGTCACATGTTACAGCAAAAACAAGAAACAGCCTAAAAATGGAGGGAATCTGAAATAAATCTTTGAAAAGTAAAATACAACAAAAGCAAAAGTCTGAATTTTTAATAGCCTCAATCTCTCGGTGGCCCTAGATCTATAGCTACAAAGATGAAGGCCCCGTGGTTGAACACGAACAATTCATGGAGCGTGTGGATTGGAACGGGACTAAAAGAAGCAAAGACATCCAAGATGCGTCGATATACCTGCTCAACGTCACCTTCAATGACTCTGGCACCTACCAGTGCTTCTTCAACCGCATCCTCTTCTTTGACAACTACGAGAATATCAGCCTCATCAGCAAGGTGGTTCGACTCTCCGTGGTGGCTAAAGGTACGATGACACCAGAATGTTTCGATGAGGAGTCTGTGGGGAAAAAAACAAAAGAAACAGTTTACTATTCAAATCAGCTTAATTTGAACATCTTAACCTATGACTGGAGGGGACCTTTAAAGAAGTAAAAACTCACTCTGTGTTCAGACTTACTCGCCTAAATGTGTCCCAGCATTTGCAGATGGATTTAATTTTGAAGATGAATCCTACACAGGTTATGTTTGCTAAAAGCCTTGTCAGTGTTTTCCTGTTTAACATGATTTCCTGCGCCTTTCTGTGCAGCCACCAGAGGAACGGCTTCCATCGTGTCAGAGGTCATGATGTACGTGTCCATCATCGGCCTGCAGGTCTGGCTCCTCATAGAGATGATTTACTGCTACAGAAAGATAGCGGCAGCTGGGGAAGAAGCATTACGAGAAGCTGCGTAAGTATTAGTAGATAGTAGATTTAGATTGTTCTTTGAGCCTCCTCTGTCAAAGATTAAACTGCCTTCCATTACAGGAACGTGCAGCAGCGTCCAGATGCTGGAATTTATAGCACAAATACATCTGTTGAATAAATGACCTTGCTCTCCTGTTTGCAAGTGACTTGAAAAGCTAACTGACATTTAGCACGATCGTTGGCTCCCAGCACATTTTCACCTCCTCTATAACTTGAATAAATGACAAGAAGCCTGAGAACAAATTGCGAGGAGCAGTAGACAACACAGACAGCTATGGAGAGTTAATGCAACTCACTGCTACTACTCACCAACTCACTTGTTAGCAGTTAACTTGATATACTGATTGCAGTGAGCCATTAGATAATCTGCACAGCTGCAGCATCTGCACACACATACACTACACATTTAGTGCGAAAATAATGCTTTATGAACTCAATGCAGTGTTACAGAAAACCTTTGCTACTACATCCTCACTTTTTATGTTTCTGTCCTTCAGTTCACTTTATGACTTTCATTGTTTCCATCGTGTTTGTGCGTTTTTATGTGTGTCTCTCTAACATCTCACACTTCCTGTCTGTCGTATTTCATCGTCTCTTCCATTCTGTCATCCTCCTCTCTAGTCAAAACCAAAACCTCCTTCCTGTTAGTCAAAAAAAAACCTGTCAACAGCCATACATGTGTTATGCTTTCATACTTTTCACAGCTGAGAGTTTTTCTTTTTCTCTCTTTCCTTGCAGGAATGCTGAATATTTAGCGATAGCCTCAGAAAGTAAAGATAACTGTGCAGGGGTGCAGGTTGGAGAATAGCACAGGTATGTTGACACGTCGCTGTGAGAACGTCTGCAGCATCTTTCCACATAGAGATATCTGCCATCTAAAAGTATTTCCATCCACCACTCCACATTACCAGTGTTTATGTTTTTGATCTTTATAAGCTTCACTGAGGAGCTGGATTTTCTTTATGTGCCAGTGAATCCATGCTCTCTTTATCTTTAGGCTTCTTCCATGGACCGAAAACATCCTTCTACCTGCTGACCTGCATGACGGCCACTCGACAGGAAAACTCCCCCGACTCCTCATCACGATTCTCTCATTAACCTTTTCTTGACAAAGACCATAAATGGGTGTCACACACGAAGAGAGCATGGTACCAGCACTGTATATACAACTCTGCGTGCAAAAGCATGTTCTGCACTTCTATGAGAAACCATTATGCATTAACGAGCCACATTACCGAAAGCATAAGCTGTACATACAGTATTTCTTTAAGTATAGGCGGTCATACATTTACATAAAATGTAAGCAGAACTATGGGAGTCTGTTAGTTAGTGTGCGTAATGGAAAGCTTTTTACCAAATGTTCACCAACTAATCTATGAAAAAATGAGGCACATCTATGGTAGTATAAAATAGAATGTGATGGACTGTGATAAACCGTCTTTCCAGTTGCTAGTTGTACATTAAATGAAACCTTAAGATGTACTAATAAAAAATGAGAAAACACATGTGATGGTAAAGTTTTCTGTTGATGGAAACAATGCATGCCATCGGAGGAAACCTACTGATTTGTTGGATTGACGCTTTTAATAGTTGAAGGGCTTTAAAGAAATTGCTGCTGTTAAAGAAAAAACATACAGTATACACATATACAGCTACCAATCATGTTTTTTTTCCCGTTTCCAGTGATGACACTAGTCTAAGTTATTTGCTTTAAGATGCAGCTCCATATTTAACACTTCCTGCAGACATGACAGTGTTCTTGATTTTCTCATTTAACTTTTATAAAGGAAGCAGATACTGTTATCAAGTTTTGTTAAGTATTATTTCTGTATTATAACTGTTTAACTACTCCTTTAAAGACAACAACCTTCCTGGGGTTGCTGATGCCTCTCATTAAAGCTTGCATCCCTACAGTCGTAACACACAGTCTGTGCCGGGATACTGAGGCAGATTGAGCTCGTATTTCCTCTCCAGGCCTGGCGGCACAAAGCGTCCTCCCAGGAAGTGATAACGTCCTCTGAACATGGAGGCAGATTTTTTGGGAGCAGTCAGAGAGATCAGCATGTCAGGCTGGAGTCCATCTGTGCTCCCCTTCTCCACATCCCAACCTTTAAAACATAGTGCGGTCATTAATCTTACAGTAGCACTACAGACGAGGTCAAAGGGTCACAAAAATCAATAGGTGTCCTTCTATGAGGAGGAGTAAATTTAATGTAAATCCAGTAGCTGTATGTAGCCAGAATTTATTTAGATTTTCTGTATTGTTCAAACACAGACAAACAAAGACAGACATTACTCATTAATTTAGTAACTGCAAGATAATCTGAGCTGTACCATAACATCAGGTTTATATGAAATTAGCTGATTAAAATCCACCAGGATGATAGAAGGTTTTTCTTCGATTTAAACGCACGTTCTTCTCCTTGTAAAGTGCTAAACGTGTGAGGGCTGACCTGAGGGGATGTCGATGCTGGCTAGGGGGACCGTGGTCTTCCTCAGCACATCTAGGATGGAACCAAAAGGCTCTCGCACGGCTCCCTTGAAGCTAAAGCCAAAGATGGCATCTATCACCACGTTATAAGCCTCATCAATCACTTTGGCCTGTGAAGAGAAATATTAATCATTTGTTTTGGTGTTAAATAGTACAATAATAAAAGCTAAATAGTATCATACGCTTCTTTACTGACAAAAGTATAAATGTAAAAACTGTTGAAAAACAATTGTAGAGAATCTGGAAACATCTGTGTTGTTAATTGCAATCTATTGTCCCCACAGAGTCATCAAAACTGAAACCTCATTTAGCGAGATCGAATAATGTGCTACTCATCTACAGCTCGATATAAACTGCACTCAAGAACACAGTGAACAGAAGAATTTTCTTCACCGCTGTCAATAAAACTGCTGCATAATTAATTAACACTAAACCTCAGGCATCTCAGTCAGGAAAGGGATCTCCATCTTCTGGCACTGTGTGGTCAGGCCCTGGAACAGAGGTTTGTTTGGCCTCTTTGGGTACAAGATGGCGGGCTCGTAACCCTGCAGGAAGACAGGGTTATTAAAAATCTAAAACAAAAATTACATTTGTATTAAAAACAGGTTGAAATATTCAAATACATGTGAAAATTATAACATTTCATAAGAAATCTTAACAATTTGAATTATACTTAATGTTTCACTGAGCACCACAACAACTTTTAGATATTCATCATGCATGTTTTGTTAGAAAAAACACCAGCAAATATACAATATAACTAGGGATTAATGCTGTAGTAAAACACTGAATATTTTCTTCTGAAATGAAGAAAATACTTGTGTCCTTTTATTATTATATATAGATTACAGATTTAAAACAAAGACAAAACAGAAATACATTAGTGAAGTACAAGCACCTATACTTCAGGAAATCTATTTAATCACATAACCACTACTGTGAGTGTGTATGTAAGACACTCACAAAGAGTTTAAGATGTCTGGCACAGACCAGTCCATCGCCTCCATTGTTACCTGGTCCACAAATCACCAGCAGTGAAGGTCTGGCCTTGACCAGAGAAGTGAGTGGATACGCCTGCAGAGAACAGTACATACAAAGATCAATACAACACAGCATCACAACTGGCAAGGATCTTTTTTACAGTAACTACTCAAGACTAGTGATGTGCAGTCAGAAGACATAAACGTGATTATTTCTCTCTTCAGGCAGTAATACGATTTAGACATATCTGCGTGTTGTAAATGGAAAACCTGGTTTCCTGTTAACATGGGCAGACTTGATGGAAGAGCCAAGTAAGTGAAGGATATTAGAGGTGTGTGCGTGTGTACTGAAAAGCTATGTGTTTTAGGAGTAATTATACAGTACTGTTTGTTTTGTCTGCCGCACTAACTTGTGTTCTTCACTTCTTATTAAGAGAAGAATAATAAACTCCCTTTATTAAAAGTTGCCTATGTTTAAATTACAAAAGCTGGTTGTGACTGTTGTCAGACTATAATGTGAGATATTGGATAATAGACAAACCACATAAAACTGAGGTTTTGAATGATCAACAATCAGAAATAATATAACTTACACACATGTACAGATTCCTGCCTTAAGAAACATTCCACTGATAATCAAGGGGAAATTCACATTAAAGCAGCACGTGACAGGTTAAGGGGATGGAAAAGGGACACGCTGAAACTAGAACTAGAACTGTCTAAAATCAGAGCTTTGATCGACACTTCACCCGTGTGATGGCTGTGGCACAGCTGAGTCCAGCCAGCTCCATCAGCTGGTCCACACTGAAGCCGTACTCACTGAAGAGCTCCTCGTCTATTTTCTGGGCCTCCTCTTGCCTGTGGAGCAGCTGCAGCTCAGTTTGGACACACACAATCTGTACATTATTTTATTATATCTGTGTACACACACGTAAAACCTTACCCAAGATATTTGATGGTCTGTGCCATGGTGGATGCTGGTCTGCTACTGAAACAGTCCTTCTTGTGGTTGTTAGCTGCAGCCGACAGCGGGCATGTTCCTGACTGAGAGAGAACTGCTGCAGCTCGTGAGGTCACGAGGAAGCCGACCCCAAACAGAGCCCGCACGCTCAACATCCAGGTGGACCCCAAGTGCTGAAACAGAAAATAATATTTCTTTCAATATGAGTTGTATTTTAAAAACTGAGTTGTGTGTGTTTGTAATAATGGCCGGGTGTTATATGTCACATCAAGTAGAACCATAGTAGACTAAGATAACACAACCAGGTACCAACAAGCTATGTTCTCATTATTAATTAACATTTTCTATTACTCAATTAATTGGTCAGTTTATATAATGTGTCATAATCTTTCAGTTCAAGGTTACAATATTCAAATGTAATTAATGCTGTTGAAAAAGACAGTTGATGCTAATTTATCAAATTCAAGTAAAAGCTAAAGCAACTTTTCTCTGGTTGCAGCTTCTCAAACAGGAATTTTCTGCTCTGATATTCTGAACTACTTTCTGATATATTACAGACTAAATCCATATTTAAAGAAAACTGTTTATATTCCTTTACGCATAAGAAGATAAAACAAACAGCTGACATCTCTAATTGATTACAAATAAATATAATAAATATCAGATTAGTTGTTTACTTGTTTTATGTGTTTACTGACGTTACAGGCTGATAGTTAGCTTAACTTTGCTAACTAAACATCGACGTGATGCGCATTGAACGCGCGACAAAACCCCCAGTGACACTCACCAAACGTTACCAGGTTTTTCTTTAAATAACTTCACATGTACGTTTGTCCTAAAAGCAATAAATGGCACGAAATCAATAGTTTACTGAAAACTTAACAGATGAACCGAGCAGCTACACCTGCAGCTCAGTGGCACCAACTACATCCGGGTTTTAAAAAAGTAAAAGCTCTGCTCTCATTTCAAAATAAAGCAACAGCATCATGCACCTTCTGCTTAAAGGTCCCTTCCAATAATGAATTCAAATATTTACATCTAGGCTGGTTATAAACAGTTATAAATTACACAGTTAAAAAAAAAAGTGTCCTTTATAATTTTTTCCACAAAACTCAGTCACTAAATTATTAATATTTATTAAAAACATTAACTTGTACAAAAGTACAAGCAGAGTTTATTCTAGATATTTTAATATGTAAATATTCATTCCTTTTTCTCATTGCTTTATTAGAATTTTTTCCTTGACATAATCTGTGTTCTCATTATAAGCTTGTTAGAAGTTATAAATCTGCATCACACTTTTCAAGCAAAATATATTGTTCAGTGGGATTTTAGTAAAAAAAAACGAAATAGTTAACCCTAAGAGAATGTTTTGGTGCTTGATTGTGAGAACACTATGGAAAAAAATATTACCATTTGATTAACATGTGTGCAGCATTTTATTCATAATCGTATGCAGTGGCTATAGTCACTGAATAAATGTTGTGATATAAAAAGTATATTTTTAGTGAAAAAAAAAATTCAATATTCAACTTGTTTTGAATAAAGCTGGTGTATTGATACAGTTATACCAAAGAAAATGAGGCAGATTTCTGAAAACATCTTTATTCATATCGGAAAAAATACACAATTTCTGTATATCTGTAGCAAGGATGGAGTAAATTTAATTAAAATGAGGAAGCAGATTTAATTTAATTTACCACCACCCCGCTGTGTCACAATGTTTAACAAAAATCTGATCAAACTATGATATAAAAATAGCAAGACAACAATGTTTTAAAGAACAGCCACAGTAGCAATGGATATGACATACTTCATTTTACCAGTAAGAGTAGAATAAATAAGCGTAACTGGCATCTTCATACTTCACTAGAGAAAGGTTTGTACAAAATGCTGGTACAAAACTCTTATTGTCTCTAAAACAAACACAAAAGACTGGTTTAATCACTTTAATAATTGGTAAACATGCCTATATACATTATAAAAAAGTAGTATAAAGTTTCATTGCATACAATGTCTTAAAATGATTCAAAGGTGAATTTAAAAGTACATAAACTTAATAACTACAGCTGGTAACTAACTAAAACAACTGATAACTGAAACCTAACTAGGTGTTACAACATGGATCCAGTGGTTCACATGATTGGACAGTTCTCCATCCTGCCTCCAGTCTGAGGAAACAGTTTAAAGTTAGTTTCAAAAAACACATTTTTAATTTTAAAAAAGGTTTCGAAGGATATCATATGTGAGCTGTTTGTGTTGTAGTACCCACCTTGCGAGGAGTGCTGGTGCTGAACACGTATGTGTGCGGCAGTAGACCCTCGGAGACGCCTCCACTGCGGAAGGAGCGGGAAGCTGAGCTCACGGAGCAGTTGCTGGATTTGTCTGAGGGAAGTCCGCAGGAGCCGCAGACCACTGTCCTGCTCCGGAGATTGTATTCGCTGTCTCCACAAGTACTGTGAGCCACCTGCTGAGGCGGAAAGACATTCAATGTCTCTGTTCAATGAAAGATTCAGTGTTGAACATAAGGATTCAATAAGAATTCAGTTTGGTTTCGGGGTTGTGCTGCTTCATATCAGCTCAAAACACAATTATTTATATTTTTACTGTAACCTTTCTCACCATGTCATCATCATCTTCTTCAAACTGAGTGCGGATGACCTTCCTCATCGCCATTTCCTGGAACAAAAGGTTTGAATGTGTTACAAAGCATTACATTACGATACAACCTAAATGACACCTAAAACCTTGGCGAGTGGACAATAATGCACAGTGTATTCTGGATTCTTGTGTGTCCACTAATAGTATATTTTTAGCAAGTCAAAGTACCTCTCCATTGGCACTGATCAGAGTGGTCTGAAACAGGTCTCCAGTACCCCAGGAGGGCTGAGTTTTCCACACCAGGTCAGAGGGAGGATTGTGGGTTCCACCAGCACCAGAGGCCCAGATCTGACCAACGTGAAAATGTAAGAGTGAGATACAGTCTGTCACTGTGTGCATCACCATCTGTTACTCAGCTGAGTGAATGTGCTGCTTACCGTGACCCTCTGACCAGCCTTCAAGATGAACTTAGCTGGAAACTTGAACATGATAGGTGCACCAGACCCCACCTGCCGCTTCACCTGCCAGTTCATCAAATTCTGATCCTGAAAGAGCAAAATAATGGATAAAAGATCAGTGGTTCTTTTTTATTACATCAAACTGTCCAAGTCATATTCTCCCCCGGGAAATTTGTTTCTGTGGCTCTTTTTATTCGATGTTAAAAAACGAGAAACCATCAGATAGTCTAAAAGGTGATATTTAATTATTCTCACCTCATCTGCTTTGTTACTGAGTCTGACATATTTGCCATCCAGGTCCACTTCGTCCACAGTGACCCGTCCACTGGCAGACGCCTGCTGGGTGATGCGCGTGCGGGCCACAGCCCCTCCTGTGAAGCTGGAGGCCTCGCTGTCTGTGTCATTGGGGCGGCGCCTCTTAGCAGGAGAGCTCTGAGCGCTGCAGTGGATCGATCGAGAGTGAGCTGCCGATGTAGAGGAACGACTTCCTGTCACCACAGTGGGGGGAGGGCTGGGAGACAGACGCAGCCTGCAGAGACAAACATAATGATGGGTATTAACTGGAGGGAAAAGTGTGAGAGGCAGAAAAATTCTGTAGCATAAAGGAAATTACTATTGTATAACTGCAAACCCCCCACGGTCAAGGCTCATGAGCTCACACACCTCTGCTCCTCTCCCTCCAGCAGCTTCCTGTAGGCACATATCTCCATATCCAGAGCCAGTTTGACATCCAGGAGCTCTTGATACTCATCCAGCTGCTGCTGCATCTGCTGCCTCATCTCCGCCATTTCTCTGTCTTTCTCTCCGAGCAGCCGACGGGTGGAGTCCCGCTCCCGAGACAGGGCATCCTCCAGGTCCCTCACCTTCGCCTCACGAGCCGCCAGCTGGGCCAGACACAAGAAATATACAGTTATTGTCTGAAAACACAGCTTCAGTGTCTGTGAAGATTCTCAGTCGTCATGGTTCCAGCTTATCTGGAAGCTGAGTCACTAAAACCAGAGCTGTTATTAGATCAGCTTTAAAGGAATTGAAAAAGACGGGTTACTGACAGGCAAACCCCTACATCAGTTAGATAACAATAAACTACTTCTGACAGTACAGAATCAAGATGTGGAGACTAAGTGTCTTTCTAGACAAAACATTGTGGATTTATACACTATATAGTATACTATATACTATACTTTATACTACTCTTTATGTAGCTTGAACGTGATCTGTATGTTGAAGATCACCTGTTTCTGGAGCTGGCTGAGCTGAGCCGACGCGGACTCCAGGCGGATTCGTGTCTGCTGCAGCTCCTCGTGAGCTGCTCCCACCAGGTGGCTGCTCCTGTCAGCCGACTGACGAGCATTTTCCAGCTGACAGAGAGAGACAAAATTCAGAAGAGTCATAATGATCATATACAGTAGTGATATTTTGCTTGCATGTCCATTCTGTGACATTTTTTAGTAAAATACTAAACACCTCTCGTCTTCTGTGATGTTTGAACTTAGTCTTTACCTTATAACGATATTAAATTGAACACCCACCTTGGTATTGTAAGTCTTCTCAATCTCATCTTTGTACATTTTAATCTGCAGATCGTGCTGATTGCGCATTTCCACCAACGCCTCAGCCAGCTTGCTTTCAAAGTCCTGCTGGTGGCCATTGTCTAACTCAATCATACGAGACTCGTGACGCCGCTTCACTTCCCGCAGTTCCTGTTGAAGGAATACCAAAAATAATCTTTTCAGTACTAATTGCAAATATCTGTTTTGTCATTTTAAAAAAGCACTGTGATGTGATAAGAAAGAAAACAGCAGAGCGGAAAGGTCCTTCTTAAAATGATTTACTGTTGATGATAAGAACTTTCCCAACCTCAGAGTGAAGGTTCTTCTGAAAATCCAGCTCCTCTTTGAGGGTCTGGATGCGATTCTCTCCATCCACCCTTCTCAGCATCTCATCTTGCAGTTGCTTTCTGACATCTCCCAAACTGGTATCCAGCTTAAAAGTAAGAAAGTGCAAGAGTTGTCCGAATATTAGCGAAAACATTTACATAAACAAGCACCAGAGTGCAGAAATATGTAGTAAATACAGTAAGTGGGCAGGTTTTAAAAATGTCTGAACTCAAGGTTTTTATTTGTTTTTATTTCACTTATGAAAATAATACTGGTCCTGGGCTTCTGAGTTCTTCTCAAACCTCCTCCTGGATTAGGTCAAACATTAACAGCTAGCAGTAGATGTCAAATTAGTAGCAGAAAGTGGAAAACATGCAGGAGGATTATGAGGCAGAAGCTGTGAATCTGGTCACTGTGTAGGCTGCTTCCAGGAAGATTGAGCCCAGATGTGTTTCCACTGAGTTTTTAAATTGAACGTAGTTCTGTGTTCACCTTGGCAACCTGGGTCTTCAGATCCCTGTTTTCCACCTCGAGGTTACGCTTCTCTCCCAGAGCCGTAGTCAAGGACGCATCCTTCGAGTTCAGCAGAGCCTCCAGGTCTTTGAGCCTCTGCAACGCTCCTGCTAATTCGGACTCCTTTTTGGTGTTCCTGTAAAGACAAAGATGTTTAGCTCCATCTTCCTGCCAGAGGATATTCCAGTGACTGGAATAGGTATAGACTTTAATTCTGTTTTGTAACTTAAGAACCAAGTGGAAACTGATTTACTACAGTTTCCTGTGCACAGTCTAACGAAAGAAGCATGGGTTATTTTTGAACAAGGATGTAGGATGGATGAAACAGGGAAAAGACCTCAGTGAATATGACTCATAGACCACAGTGATCTGAGTCCAGTCCCGTGAATGTGGTAGCCACAAGCCACAGCCGTTGGTGTTTAGCTGAGGTGCTGCCATGGCAACGACTTTGCCAAACACACAACGACCGTCAACTTGATATTTATGGAAAAATAATAGAGGCAAGAGTGGAGCCCTCCGAACACTGCCACGTATTGTGTTTATAATGATGACTTTGGTGAAGGAGGAGAAACTGGGGAAAGAGTTAGTCATCAGGCTCTGGATGTGGCAGCATGGGAAAAAGACGGAGTTTGAGTCCAACGTCAAACCTCAGTGAGCAAAGAGGAGAATATACTAAAGCTTAAAGGGAGTGGCCCCAGCAACAGAGCAATGCTGCTCACACTGCGTCAGCAAAAGTTATGCAAACATTGGTTATTAAAAGCTAATGAGTAAATGTGTTCTGCTGCTGTGACTCATGCCATTCAGAAATATTCTCCTTAATGCATCAGAGAACAAGAAGTAGATGCTCTCAACAGAGACCTTTCATGATCATCAAACACTACCTAAAATATCTTTCAGTTTGATTACACCAGGCTGCTTTGTTTTTATTGTTGAACAAAAACAAAACACTTTAAAATCTCAGAAAAAACATTAGTTGATTAAGTTTTGCTGTGTTACATGTTCTTCCATAAAGTCTGAAAAGGAGTCTGGTTACTTGATGTCTAGGGTTATAGATACTTTCTATATAGGTACTTTCCGTGAAAGTTACAGTTACAGGATAATAGTTGATGCTTGACTGTAGCGTAGTAGTAACAGAAGTATCTATGTGCTAACATTAGCCACTAGCTGCTGGTCACAGCAGACCACGTGAGCCTTTAACAGCAAAACTCGTGAGTGTATTCAATTGAGCAAAAGTGTGTATTACTGCTCATGAACTCAGTTTTACATTTGCAAGATCAATAATACACCATTGTTAATAAAAATGTATCACAGTCGTGCTTTTATTGTGAATAAACCATTTTGAACATGAACTAACAGGGGTGCTTTTAAGAAATGTGGGGCCTTTAAAATGACAGGACACCCCCCCCAAAAAACTCACTCAATATAAAAAAAATTTTGTTTGTGTTTTTTTTCTTCAGTAGCAGTGACCCACCTGGCTTTCAGCTCCTTGTAGTCCTCTCTCAGCTTGCCCAGCTCCAGCTGCAGGCGCGCCCTCTCCTTGGCCACAGAGTCCAGAGTCTGACGGGCATCAGCCAGCTCGGTCTCATAGGCGGCCTTCAGGCCCGTCAGCTCCCGGGTGACCTCCGTCTCAGACTCGGTGATGCGCAGACGCAAACCTGCATTCTCAGCTTCCAGAGAGCGTACCTTGTCAATGTAGACGGCCAGACGGTCGTTGAGATTGCACAAGTCCTCTTTCTCCTGCAGCCGGGTAATACGGTTGGGCGACAGTGGTGTGTTTGCACCTCGGGGAGTGTTTTTGGGTGTCGCCATTGCACTTAACTGCTATCTATCCAGAAACAGACACGATTATGAACCTAATTATCCTGATTAGTTATTAATGCCTAAATATGACTAATTTGTTATTTATGTACTGCACAACGTGTATCCAATAAAAACAGACTTTATATAGGACATAAAAAGTTCACCACAATGTTCAGCCTACAAATCCACATTCAAAATTCACCACTGTTATTGCATTAAAGTTTCACACTAAAACTACCAGAAATTACCCATAGACGAGTTTCATACGAGGACAGCAAAGTCATAACAGCAAGTTTTTAGTGTGTAAGTAAATTTACAATCGCTTAAAAATATTTAACTTCCAGAAACATCAAACTCTTTTAAGTGCCATTTCAAAAAAGACAAAGAGAATAATTAATCAAAAGAAATGGGAGTGGTCCTCATCTCCACCCAAACATGAAAGTTATGTCCATGCACACAAGAGACTGACTTTTACAACAAGTTTACCTTTTTAAAGTTGGTCAGAGGAAGAGAAAACTTTGCTCCGGAAAATTTCTGTATACTTCTCTGTTAATTTCTTTTTTTTCTAATCTTGAGTAGCTGCCTTCGCTCTTCACCCAGTTACTGCGCTGTCTGCAAACTCATTTGTGAGTGCCCATATAGGAAAGAATGAGGAGGGAGGAGGGAGGCTGGCCTCAAGTCTGGCACTTGGTAGGTGGTTGTTCCCTTCTCTCTCCATCCCTCTCTCTCTGTCTCTCTCACTGTACGGGGTGTGCGATCTGACTGAGTGAGTCACCCTCTACCCAGAAATGCACAATGCAACGTGATACTTTGAAAGCATAATTTTAAGCAGATCTACTGACTGAGAGTTGAGTTGTTGTTATTTACAGTTAAAATGAAAGAAATAATAAGTTATAAGAGGTTTAACTATTCTGAAACATGCAGTATAATCTCAAAACCACCATTAGTATAGTTGTGCTGTGCAACCAAGCTGTTTCAATGGCTTCATATGGAAATTCCTCCCATCTCGGATTTCCCAGTTTTCAAATATGCTATATAAGTAACTAATAGTCATTTGTATTAAACAACGCACAAAACACTCACAATATGTTGTGATGTCAATTTAATATTTTATTTATAGATAAGATAAGACTTTATTGATCCCACAGCGGGGAAATTAGTGTGTTACCACAGCTCAGTACAGAACAAAGAGTGGAAGCATACAAAAAATAGAAAACACGATAGATACTATATACAACTGGAGATTCTATGTACACACATACACAGTATGTATTACGGATAAAGGTTTGAACGATGTGCAGTAACAATAATAATAGCCTATATTAGCCCTTTGCAAACTAACAGAGACTGGATTTAATCAGGTCTGGACTGCCTGTTCAGTTTGATTGATAACTATATAAATACATACCAACATATCAAGAGGCCATTTCAACAGAAGTGACTTTTGTTTTGTGACCACTTATAATAAACATACACGCATCACGAACCCTGGCCACCAATCACTGCCTCAGTGTGGACGTGTTTTTTTTTTTTTGTTACTACAGTAACTACAGTTGTTTCCTTTTGAAATATTTTGGGGAATATGCCTTTACGTGAGAGCAGACAGGAAATGAGGAGACAGACAGTTGGAAAAGACAAAGGTCTGAAGACTGAGACCTATGACACTGATATTTCAGGGTCAGTACCTCGTTAGCAGGGCAGGAAAGGAGCCTGAGAGCTAAAGTCAGATATGTGTGTTTATATCTGAGCCTTTGAATCATCCTAATGATTTGTTCCCCCTGATAGTCATAGTACTAACTATATTTTCATTATACACATATGTGTATGTGTGTTTGATAGTTTCACCTTCTTGCAGCTGGTGTAAGAGGTTCTGGGGATTTTTAAAGATGTTTCCTGTTATTTTTTAATTTATATTCTCTATAGTTTTCTTCAGAACTACCAACCGTGGTGATTCATTCGTGATTTTACTGTTGAGGTGTGTTCAATATGCAGCTCAGCACTTATTGTCACTGTGGCCAAAATACCAACACTTGAAAAAGTGAAACGTATAAAACACTGAAGTCGTCTGCTGCAGACGTCTTGCTCGCTGATAGACGCAGCACCGCCTCCCACTGGTTGGATTTGATGGAAATGTTTCTGACTGCAGGCGGACTCCTTTGTTGTGGAGCTTCTTTTTAAAAAAAACTCTATAACCAGTTAAATCAGAAATGGAGTTACGTTTACCGAGTCTGCACTGGTATTGTTACAAAAACACACAAAACTGTGAATTACGAGAAGCGTGTTGAGCGCTGCGCGTCGATTTATGGCACGACACGGGCACTTTTTGTCATGTGGTTTATGGGAAAACCCGTATTGGATCTCTGTGGTCACCTGGGCAAAGAACCTGAAAAAAAAAGTGCAGCAGAGGAGCCAACACATGTGGCTTAGATCAATAAAACATACTCGAATATTATTGTCTGGGCAGATAAATGTCTCCGATATGACATTCTAATAATCCAAGTGCCTAAGTTTTTATGCAGGTATAAACGGACAAAACGCACAATAATCCATTTCTGTCCACCGAACTCTTGGCACCAGAGACGTCACGTGAAATACTAGACTGAAAATATCCAAAATCTACAAAAGACAAAAGCGTGAGAGGCACTCGTTTCAGCACATAATAAAACGCACAAACGAGTCCACTCCATGTCTTATTGAGCGCATGTCGCAGCCCGCAGCTTTTGCGCGGATAAACAGCAGCTGTGCGCCACAGAGCAACAAAAAGGAAACCGAACAAAAAAAATATATTTCCAACGCACTATTTAAACGGACTAAACCTTGGATCCGTGAACCCATCGGCTCAGTTCAAAGCCTTTAATGAGCATAACCCCGCAGCCGGAACACTGACGCCACGGTGAAGCCGCGTTAACACCCGGACTGGTTTTTGTTTACCGCACAGACGCAGACGGATCCGTCCTACTCCGCAGCGGCCTCCATTTTAGCTCCTTGCCCGGTCGGTGCCTCACGTGTCCTGGACTGTCTTTCTCACATGACCCGTGTGTTTGTCCCCGTGATCAGCGCTTCCATCTCCGTAAATCAGTGTCGTTGAATATCGGCGTTTTACACCTACAAAACCTTCATGGATATGCTGGAGCAGAGTCTGGACAGCTCGACGAGGTGAGAGGCTGTGGGTCGCTTCCTGCTCAGCCATGGCTCCAACCACGGCCTAAAACCTTCTGTCCTTGTATCGCAGGTCTCTGTTAATAACCCGCCTGCTCCAGACACTTTTAATATGTGTGCATAGTTTCATGTTGTGTCTCCCAGTAAACCAGTAACCATCCAGCCGCCCGAGATGACGCGTTAATGCCTCTTACAAACACACTTTCAGCACAAACTGTGCGCCCTTTTGCAAATCTCTAACATCACGACCGTTGTGTTTTATTTAGCAGTTGTGAAAGGCAAATTCGCCGCAGAGAAAAATGAACATTTAATTAAAGTGATTTCTGCGCTTGACGCAGATCATCTAGGAGTAAAACGCTTAAGTTAAACTACGTCTAATTTAGAACTGTTGTAGTTATTTTTAAAGTTTGTATTTCCCTGTGCAGCAAAATAAACTTGAATCAAATCAAACTTTAATTTAAATTCTCAAATGTTTTTTTCTTCCTGAAAGTTGAAGAAATATTATTTGTGTGGCTCATGCTCGTCTGCATGTTCCGCGTTATTTATGTCCCATCAACTTTCTCCTCATGTGAGCACCTGGTGGCGCACTGCACCACAGAAATGTATGTCTTAGGTTTCAGCCTGAAGTTGTCTCATCTGTGTTTTTTCTTTTTTGTTTTCAGTCACGACAAACAGGAAACAGAAGAGGTGGTGCAGTTGCAGGAAGGTGGGAGCCACATTTCTACACATATTCTGCTGCTTTTCTTCAAATAAAATCAGTGTAAATTTCAGTTGTTGCTTCTTTATACACACACACACACACAGACATACAAATGATAAGAACTGAGACTGGATCCATGTAAATCTGTGGATGTCTGCACTCTTCAACTGCTGTGGTTATCCGTCTGTGTTATTCTCCATGTCTGTGCAGCATCACAGATCTGAGACATGCTGACGCCTGTGTGTGTGTGTGTGTGTCTGTGTCTCGCAGGAGAAGCAGTGGGGACGGAGGAGCAGACTGCAGTGACCATCACTGGCGTCCCGCAGGCTGCGTTCACTGACCCCAATGTGCAGTATCAGTTTCGTACAGAGAACAGTGGAGGACAGGTGAGCGTCTGTTTGGCACCTGTTTTATTGTTTTAATTTTTAGTTAGTTAAAGTGTATGGAACATGTCATTAAGATTTTTACAAGCGATTGTGGAACAATTACATATTTATTATCACCACACACTGATTAAAACATGCACAATAACTACCAGTCAAACGTTTGGACACACGTAGAAATGAGCATGTTTGTGAAAGAAATCAGATTTCATAACATCAAACTGATCAGAATGAATGTGTAGACATTGTTCATATTGTAAATGTGAATGTATTAATTTAAAAGGAGAACTGATCATTAGAAAAACATGAGCAATGATGGTAACACAAATGAAGACGCATCATTTCATGAAAAACGGGGTCATTCCTATCCGTGTCCAAACCTTTGACTGATAGTGTGTATAAATATGTAAATATTAACTACATCTCGTTTGACTATTGTTTAATTTTGAAAGGTGCTGTGGTGTCTTATAAATAAATATGCTCAGCTGGAAGTTGGTTTTCAATACACCTAGCTAAAAATACAACACATTTGCAGATGCACTTAAAGATAAGACTTTCCGGCAGAGATGAAATGTCCCACTTGTTCACGCCGTGCTAATCTGTAGCAGTTACTTAATTCTTCTCATGTGAGGCCGATGTTAACACCTGATAAGTCCAGGTTTATTTTGAGTTTGTTGCGTAGAATCTGACATTAGACGGTAGAGGACTATCATATGATCACGGACATTGGTGCTGCTTCAGTGAAACTGCCTTGAATGAATGAATGAAGATTAAAAATGATTCCCGCTTTGCTTTGTTAACTTTTACTGTCGCAGGTGACCTATCGTGTGGTTCAGGTAACTGACGATCAACTAGAAGCAACGGCTGATGCGTCTGGAGCCGTCAGCGTCGTCTCTGCTGCGGCTTTTGCTGGAGCCCCTCAGGCTGTGGCACAGGTGAGTAAACACACACGCACCGTGAGAGCGGCGCAGGTGTAAGGATGGGAATTTTGGCAGTGGTGTTTGCTCGCAAACAAAGGCTTTCTTTACCTGTTGAAATGACTATGCAGTTCCTGTTTTACAGTCTGTCTGGAGATGACATGAGAAAAAGATGAGTTGAGGGACACATCAATTATTAAATGCTAAAATATTGTATTAATGAGCATAAATTTACTGAGAGATTATAAAGGAACATTCACACAACCATAGCATGTATAAAATATTAGCTGTCTACTGTTTGACTGACTTGTTTCCTCTCCTCCGTTACCAGGCTGTGATCCAGAACCCTTTCAGTAACGGGGGCAGCCCTGGCGGGGACTCGGTGGGAGGGGAGGCACGTTTTGCTTATTTCCCCACCGCCACCGTCAGCGATGGTACAGCCACGGCCGTGTCGGTGCAGGCCACCGCCGACCCGACGATCACACAGGCGGGAGGTGAGAAAACGCTTCATAATCAGGACAGAATTAATGATGAACAGAACAGCTACCAGTGCCCCTTCAGCGTCCTCTCCGTTTACTGAAACCTCATTTCCTTCGTGCCTCTAAATCCAGGTCAGTTTTACGTGATGATGAGCCCCCCTGAGGTGCTGCAGACGACGACCCAACGTACCATCGCTCCTCGCACACACACCTACACTGCGTGAGTACACAACGCTTCCCTGCACATTCATCCCATCCCTGAAGTTACCAAATCACCTGACACTCTCCCCGTGTGTTTGGCCGACTTCTCACCTCCACGTTGTCTCACCCCTTTTCCATGTAACTTCACAGTGAACTGGATTGTTCTCTACTTCTTCCTCCCATTTGTGAAATGATTAGTTTGTGTCGTTATGTGTGCAAATGAAGATACAAAAGAAAAGTCAATAACCATCATTTAAAGCAACATCTGAAAACCATACTCTGTCCTACTTACCTGCCATCCCCAGAGACCTTGGTGAAAGCGAGATGTTGCAGCATGGCAGTACAAACTGGTGAGAAGAACTTTCACATACGCCCCCCCACCCCACCCTACCCTGCCCCCATCACGTGCTGTAGAGACTGATGTTTGGTGGCTCACTAATTAATCATTAGCATCCTTGTGTTGTAAATTATATGTTGACAGTTCTAGTTTGAAGTTTGAATATCCTGTGACTGAGTCTTGTTAGCACAAATGTGGCCAATGACATATTAATCTTCAGAGGACACGGTGCACAAACTGGTGCCTCACAATGGATGTGAAGGTCCAGATGTGCCTGCACCTCTTCCCTCCCCAAATAGAGCAACAGTCAGGGCTAATAAATGTGCTTGAGACTGATTGTTGATACCGATTTATTCATAACTTCTTTGTCATATTTGTTTTGCTGTGTTCTTATAGGAAGGTGGAGGGTCCACGGGCACCCAGAGACGAGAGGCGAAGAGCGCAGCACAACGAAGGTATGTGGTGATCTGAACAGTCATGTCTGCATGTAACCTTTCTTCTAGATTATTGATGAAGCCCACTTTTGTGTTTGTCTTGCAAGTTCTACACATGTTAATGCATGCGACAGGTTTTTGATCTGAAAGAGACTAAAGATGAATTTGGGTTTCCTGTTTTATTTATATATATATATATATATAAACCACAGCTTGGTGGTTAAAATGAGTTTCTTACTTTGCAGTGGAAAGAAGGCGAAGAGACAAGATTAACAACTGGATTGTCACGCTTTCAAAAATCATCCCTGACTGCAGTGTTGACAGCAGAACCGGAGCGGTGAGTACTGAAGTCAGTTGAATGATCAATTTTAATTCTTTCACATTTCACAACAGATGTTCAATATATATAATAACATTTGTATTTTTGGTTATGTTGAGTCTGACTTTTATATCAATATTTGGACAAAAAACATTTTCTGCCCTTCATTTTCTCATTTTGTTTATTTGCATGTTGAAGCTGACGTATTCCACACTTTCAGTACATCCTCTCCTTTCACCTACTGCACTGTGCGCTTACATAGCTAATGCCAAAAGTGAGAGTGAAACACCGGTTGTAACTAAAGCCAAAGGTTCACACACTCTGTCAAAATGAAGCTCTGTTAAGTAGTGTTAGACGTGTTTATGTCTAACATTGCTGCACACGCAGCAGTTTAGCTGTAGTGGTTGAGTCACTGCAGGAAAGTTCAGTAAATGTTTATGGGAGAGTGAGACAGCGGGAGGGGGGGAGAAGGTTGTAAAAAGGGACTTGGTAATAAAGGAAGCGATGAGTCATTTTTAACATGTGGTGCTTTATCATGAGCTGTTGTGTCTCTCAGAGTAAAGGAGGCATCCTTTCCAAAGCTTGTGACTACATCCGCGAGCTGCGTCAGAATAACCAGCGACTGCAAGAGAGTTACAAAGAGGTGGAGCGAGTCGAGTTGGACAACGAGCTGCTTAGACAACAGGTTAATTTCTCAGGTTTGTGTTTTTTTAATTGTCAGGAAAACATCAGGTAACACGTGCAAAACGACTTCTCTCTTGTGGTTTTCCAGATTGAGGAGCTAAAGAATGACAACGCACTGCTTCGAGCACAGCTGCAGCAGCACGGCATAGAAGTCAGCGGAGACGCAGCGCCGCAGTGATCGTGGGGGGGGGGATGCATGTAACGTCACAAACATGGTGTCGCGCGTCGTCCCATCCACCTGAACAATGCTATGAAACGAATAACAGTGAGAGAAAAGTTCCACCCGAAGTCGGACTACAAAAACACACACACACAGGCGCTCGAGAAGAACACTGAAGGATTGCAAACTGAAAACGGCCTCCTACACCTCCAGCAGTTCAAAAGGCTGAGCGCCCTGGAATCCGTTAACTGTGTAGCTAAATGAACCTCTCACCTCTGCTTCAAGGAAAACGACCTCTGCACAGCACCACCACCACCACGTGTGCACCAGACTTTCTTTTTACTTTAAATTATGAACCTGCAGAAGAGTTACTTTTACTGATTTCACCTTTTTATCGTACCACAACCCCCTGCTCCTTCCTCCTTTGATGACATTTGCTGTGTTTGAGGGCGACTAAATGTGACATGAATGACAGCTCCCATTTACTTTTAATTTATTAGTCTTTAAAGAATATATACACAGAGAGGAAAAGGACAAAAAAAACATTTGTGCATTTATTCTCCAGCAACAGACAGAATGGTAAAATCTAATGTTATGATCATGCTCATCACGGTCACTCAGGATAGCTTTACTGTCAGTGGATCATGTCTATATATAGTTGATTTGTGTGACGTTTTCAGTTTCTGCCTCTTACGACTGACACTCCAACAACAGTAAATTAAAAAAAGAAAAAATACACACACACATTTTAATGACAGTCAAGGGTGTAAGCAGCTTTCAGATCACAGGCACGTGTTTATTCTTTTTAGTGCAAGGCCTTAAAGCCTGTTGGAGAATCTAGGTGTTAACATAGCTCAGGTAATTGGGATAGTGCACTGGCAAGTGGTTCCCAGGCTCAATGAAGTCTTTACACATACACTTTAGGTCTCGTTTGTGTCCCCATTAGGTGCCGTGTACAGATAAATGAGAATATGGAGATGATTTTCAGTGTGTGAATAATTTTTAATGGGCATTAAAATAAGGGTTGTTTGTATATCTGCTAAACAGGACACTGGTGTAATGCACTGAAATACAGGTTCAGTCATGTGTCTTGGTTCAAGACCAGCCTCTGTTTAGCGCACTAGTCCTACTGCATTTTAGTGGACACCGGAGGTGGCTTTTTTTTTTTGTAATATTCCCTATTTCTTTCAAACTGTGGGAAGCATTGCTGCTGATGGAAGAATATAACACAATGGTGGTCAGGAATCTGCTGAGGGTAGTTTGGATCTGAGCGATGATAGTTGTTACTAACCAGCTTTTGTCTACACTGAAAGTCACCACAGCATGGAAATATAACCACTGGCATGACATATTCTGATACTACAATAAAACAGAAGTGTTTATACTCGAGTGTCCTTTACTACAGAGCATAGCGTTTGTTGCCTTCTAGTAGCAAAAGAACTGAAAACTTGTGTTTTCTATGTTATTATTGTGATTTATTTTTGAAATGCACATTATAACTCATGATGCTAATAGCATGCATGATTTTGTTAACTTTTTTCTTAAGTGAAAAACTTGCATTTAACGATGGTGCCACTAAGCAATCTCAATTATTCAGCATTACACATTGCATACAGGAAAATAAACCTTCTAAAGTAAGTGATAGGATATAAAATATAAAACCATTGGTTATAGGTTTTTATAGCATTCGAGTTTTCAGAGAAATACATATATGCAATTTATTATTTGACCCCTTGGGAAAAACGAATAAACTGTGTTCTTTACCAGTGAATTCATAAAAAATTAGCCTAATAACTTTTCTGTTGCACTTCGGAGGTCGGAGTGAGGTTTCTGTGTTTCCTATTTAAGTGTTTTCGACTTAAGACGTCACGAACGTTGCCATGGCATTTTAATTATTTAAAAATGTATCAGTCGGACGTTGTGTCGGCTCGTTGCCCGGAGACGGCTGGAGTAGCTGTTGCCATAGGAGACCCAGTCCAGAAAACCCAGCGCGAGCCCGTTAACGGAGCTTTCTAGAACCCCGGTGAGTAAAACGTAGAGTTGTCGTCACGCAGTTTGAAATTTGATGTTTGCTAACATGAAAAATAAGTTTTGGATGAAGGCTACAGAGCAGCGGTTCTAGCTCTAATATCTCCAGACGTATTTGCTGCTGTTCCATCCTGTGTGTTTTTTTTAATATACCCTAGTGGTTTAGTCATTTGCATGTCACAAATACGTCAAAGATATTTTCTCTCATGTCTTTTTGTCATTGTATGTATCCGTCAGTTTACTGTCTCTGAATGTCTCCTCTTCGCCAACGTTGGTGTTCTGACAAACATCAAACAGCCCATTAAGTATAAATTATTCATTAAAATGTAAAGTTAAATGCACTCTACGTGCAACCTAATGTACAAAAAGAGTCTCCTCTGTGTCATCCACCTGTCATACAGCATATTCAGTTATACTGTGTTAAATGACACAGAAATTCCATTTATTCACAACGCAGTGTCAGTGTTCTTCAATAATCTGCAGGATAACCCCTTGAACACCAGCATCATATACAGCAAAAAGTAATATCACTTTTTTTTCTTTAGAGCTGAAATCATTTGCAAGTGTAAAACATCACACAGTGAAAATAACTCAGGTAACCGCAGGATATGATGACATGATCAGATTGTTGCTCTCTTTTCCACTTCAAAACAAATTAAGCCGGGTTGTTAATAATACTTGCCCATATTTTTCAGGCTGTTGAATGAATATACACTAATTATTCCAAATCTCCACTGATATCTCTCACTATGCTCCTGAGAGACACATTTACAGACATTACGTGTCCTTGATAGATACAGGTAGGATGTCTGCGCTTTCTGCAAAGCCTGGCGTGCGCCACAGTGTGTCAGAGTGGTCCAACAACAACCACCAGCTGTCTGCCATAGCTCAACACGAGAGACATATTTCTAACGTGATCCGGCAGGAAGGGAGGTCGCTGCGCAACGAGACCAGCTGTACGGTGGGTTCTTCTTTTGTGAGGACGCCTCCCAGACACCTTTACAGGATGAACTACACATTACCCACAAATTCCTTTCTCTCTCCACGTTCTATCCTGCACCTTTTCTCTGTAGACAGCCTGGGATGAGAGCGATACCTCTCGCCGGCTGAGTGACCGGGTTTGGGATGTTGCTCAGTGGAAAAAAGCATTGGAATCCTGCGCACAGAAGGTGGATGAAGAGATGGAAGCGCTGACTCTGGTGATTTGTTCAAAAACCTCTAAAACAACTAGGAGAGATTCCCAGCTTTTGTTTGTAGTAGTACAAAGGTGTCAGCTTGTGTAAATGACAACAGTCTATGTACTTTTTCTCTTAGGGTATGCTGTATAGTCAGTAATGTTTGAATGGAATCAAAATTTTAAGTGGTTGAGGTTAGATAACCTGAGTCTTGGTCTGTGTGGGGACAGTCTAAAGAGCAGACAGAGCAGGCACTGGCTGCAACTGTGATTCCTCTGGAGGTCAGTACAGAGTGTCTGACACTGAGGGAGGGACGGCGTGGGTATGAGCTGGTTGCTGACCCTGTGGAAGAGCAGCTGAAGAAGGAAGTGGAGTTGATCAAAAGAGTGCAGCAAGTTCTGCAGCAGCACATAGGCAAAGCCTTCGAACAACTCTGGTAAGAGACGCTGTGGTGTGCTGCTCTGGTATGGATCGTTTTCAGTTTTTTCTTTTTCTCTGAGCACCTTGCTTTGTTCTTGTTCACAGTGTTTTGCAGGAGGTTCGACATCAGCTGACCTCTGACCTCCAGAACAAGATGGATGCTCTGGACATTGATATGTCCTGCCTGTCACTTACAATAAAGTCACCGCCGATCTCCCTGAAGACCAACCCAACTCGCATACCATCAGGGTAACCTTGGGATGAGGGTGTGCATGAACAAAATAGAATGAAAAAAAAACTACAGAATGTAGTAGAGTAATAATCAGCCTTCCTCATTAACTCATTATCATTCCATAGTTCCTCCACCCCCCAGGAGTGGGTACAGTTCAGCCAGTATAATGTGGCTCGTGCCCAGGAGGCCATGCAGGCGTCCCAGCAAATGAGGGAGGACATGAGTCTCACCAGAGCCCAGGTTGGTGTGGTGTGAATACTACATGGAGTTTGGATAAATTACTTTTCTGGCAAATCCCAACAATATGACAACGCAACAGCATTAATACAAACTTTCTGCAAAATCAGCTCAAGATAGAATGAAACACACAGATTGATGTTAGTCTCTGGTTTCGTTAACATCTGAGATTGTCACGCACCAGTCTTGCTCTAATGTCTTCTGTCAGCAGTGTCAGAAATAACACATTTGTAAAGATACTTTCTCTGTCCTCTAATTCGTAGCTGCAGAATGACTTGGAGACTCAGCGGAGGGCCACAGAGTTTGCCATTCGTAAGCGCAATCACCATCAAGAGCAAGCCCGCGATGAGCTGCAGTGGCAAATAAAAAATGTAAGAGAACTGATTTCAGGTTTTTCTCTCGTTAACCACAGGTCAGTCCATTTCGAAATCAAACACACATGTACTGACTTGTATCTGTCTGTAGACTGAAGATGAAATGGCAGAAATGGAGAGCGACATCCTCGGGCTGGATGCAGATCTGCAGGCAAAAACGGCCTCCCTGAAACTGGCTCACACCAGACTGGAGAACAGGACCAACAGACCTGGCGTGGACTTGTGCAGAGATGAGGTTCACATGAGGCATTTATCATTGAATGTCAAAGTGGAAAACTGTGAGAGGCTTCGTCCTAATTTATTTTTTGTCTTTTCTGTTTAATTTCAGGTTCAACATGGACTCGTTAATGAAGTCCATCAGCTGGAGGCCACATTTATGGCTCTGAAACAAAAACTGTCTGAGGCTCAGTGAGTCCTCTTTTGTTATATGTATCACTTGGATTTTTACATATGAAATGAAAAATACACTATTGAAATCAAACTGTATTTTTTGTTTTGTAAATAAAATAAATACAAATAAATCAAACTGACAAAACAAAACTTTAAAGTAAAAAAGTAACTTACATCACTATGTCTGAGGAAAATAAATATATAAGAACATTGTTTTTACCCTACAGTATATATTGAACATGTAGTTAATCAAACTGATAAGAAGCCATAGAAGTGAATGTTACACATAACTCAGGATGTAGTCTACGGAGCTACATTAATCAGTATTAGCTCTGTGTTTTTAAAACCAGGAAGGAAAAAACTCTGAGCCCTGAAACTTAAATTCTTGCTTGTTTCTCCCATCTCCTGCTCAATCAGGAACTCCCTGCAGAAGATGAAGCTCCATCATTCACACATGCGGCAGGACCTTTCCAGAAAACAGGAAGCTTTGTCTCTGGAACAACGAAGCATAAACACCCGCTCCCGCCTCGCATCAACCTCCTGCACCGATAAAAAGCCTGTGCTGCTGGTTCCACTGACAAACTCCAGTGGGAGGAGCAACCTGCAGCTGCTGGCACAGTGAGGCACATGTTTCTGAAGGGAGGAGAGTAATTAAACAAATATCTTAGGATGACTCATTCATTTTTTAGATTTCACTTCACCACAATTGTGGTTAACACTGGTTTGCTTTAGGTTGCGATCAACTATGTACTTAATGTGTGTCTGCTTAACTTATACACCAATGTTTGCTTCTTTTCTCACCTTTTAGATGTTTCTGATATCTGAATATAGTTATGCATTTGAGTTTTTTTAGAATTTAGTGCTCATGTTCATGTCTAGTACAGCCATTACTTTTATCGACCATTAGCTTTAATGGCTTTGTTTTGCCTCATCGTACTGTTTGATCATATGACGCTGTTTGAAGCATGAAGACAGTGATAATGAAGTGAACTTTGACTCATACAATATACATGGTTTAGATAAAAAAAATCTGGTAAACAGCCACTAAACAGGGTACCTGACACAATAAATCCTCACAACTCTCACGAGACTCAGTAGTGATGTCTCCAAATGGATGTATTTGTCAGTCGTTACTTTTTACGAGGATTTAAATGAGCTAAAGAGATCTGCTTTTAAAAAATGTTTGGTCGGTCTCTTGTCTGTGAAAGTTTACACAGAAAGTGAGATCCTCTAAGATAAGATATGTCCATATTGGCCCCATGTCAACATTGGCATATTGATGTTTGCTGACGACACTTTATATTACGTGTAAGTTATTGCTTAACCGTTTTCCAATAAATTCCAAGAAAGTTTCTAGGCAAGAAGTAATTGGAGCAAAATAAAATATAGTGATATGGTAGAGGCAATTGATTGAATGTTTTAGACATTGTAAGGGACATTTGGAAAATAGTAAAAATATAATCAATATCCAGCCTTTTCCTTTAGTATTGAAAACAGAAAGTGATGTCTGACCTCAGTAAAACACTTGAAGAAATGACTCATCACATAAAAACAGTTACAAGAGACCTGGATAAGTCTCTAGCACCCTAAGTTTTAACAGTTTAAAGGCGTCATTGTAATGAGAGTCCAAGGATAAAAATATGAACCTAAAATTATGCATAATATGGCCTCTTACAGTAGTCTTTCTTGTGTTCTAAATTAATTAACAGGGAAACTAAATTATTAACCCCTCACTGCAATACAAGTGGCAATATTTACAAATGTTCAACTGTTTGCAATGAACAAATCAAACAAAAACTATGTAAATAGCTCAACACAACTAATATTACTAGTGGTTCCTTCAAATCAAACACGATAACTACTAATGATGACTGCAGTCTAAAAATTATTCAAACCCCTAAATATGATCCCACATGAGAAACACAGATTTGTCTCAAGCACACTCGATGCTAGCGGTGCGCGATACCGCATAGTTATGAGAAGAGATCATTGCCTTTTACAAGCAAGGAAAAAGATACAAAAAGTGTGAAGGCACTGAATGCTCCAAGATTCCCCCATTAGAAGCTTAGTTAGCAAGCTTAAAGTTAAAAGAACAGTGGCTAAACTAGCTGGACATGGCAGAAACATTAAGCTATCAAAGGCTGCAATCAGAATTCTGAGGAGGCAGGTGGAGAAAAACGCTTGAGTAACTGCAAGAGACCTGCAGCAAGACATGATGGCAACAGTTACTGAGGTTTCAGTTTGCACAGTAAGGTGCATACTAAACACTGAAGGTATTCATGCCAACACTCCAAGACATAAACCCCTACTGGCCCAAACGCGCAAGAAATGTTCCCTCCAGTATACTCAAAATCACATAAAGAAGTCACAAAAGTTTTAGGATTTGGTTCTGGGGAACCATTCGGTCCCGTGGATCAGCGGTATGTCTGGAGTGAGGCTCGGTGGAGGCTCTGTGATGTTCTGGAGCTGCTTGCTTCCTCTGGTTTTGTAAACCTGCACTGTGTGGAAATAAAGATGAATTAATTCAAGTATCAGAACATCAGGGCTCTTATTTGGAAGTAACTCATAGTTACAGAACCCGAATTGTAATTGCTTGTGTCTCCTTGTAAGTCTCTTTGGAAAAAAGCGTCTGCCAAATGAACTAAAGTAAAGTAAAGTAAAGAACATAGTAGGAGAAAACATCATGCTGATAACCTGTTTAAAGTCTTCTTGTTTGATTTGTTCATTCGAAATAGCTAAAAGTTCGTAAAATACAAATGTAAATTAAATTAAATTCTGAATTTTGGAGAGACGGGGAAGGTAGAGCACACTGTGGGATTCTTTGTCATCTACTCCAAAATGAATTACTGAGATTAGGCCATAGTACTGGTAATTTACATCTTAGGTGGGTCTAATTAACTTGACCTATGTTAGAAAACTACACTACACCCTACTTCCTTGAACGATTCCTGAAAAACATAAATATGGCTGGTAAACGTTGTCACTTTCTGTTCAAGTAATAAATAAGGTAGATATGTTGTCATCGCTTCGTCATCAACGAGACGCTACACACGTTTGTTTTGAACATTGAATCAAAAGACTAATCAAACAACTAGTAGCCATATTTGCATGGCTGCTTTCTTGGAAATTTTTTATTTTATTTCTGTCATTCTGTTCTAATAAAATGCCTCTGCAACAAGTCACAGTGATTTTCTGCTTCATTTTCTTCCCCAAAACCTCGCTGCATGACACACCCACACCTCACACAGTCACTTACATACATACACACACAAACTAATAAACTCATTCTTCACCATAAAACTCGGAACAGCTTCTTCATGCCAAAAACAAGTCATCCTTTCCCAAAGCCCATCCCATCCTCTTCTCGCATCGACCATCCGCTTCAGCACATTTATGACTTTACTGCCTGGCTCTCCAGTTCATTTAGACAACCTCTGCTTTAAGGGCACTGCCATGTGCTTCCTGACACGCTGAATTATTCTGAATCATTTCACTTAAGGGCCCAGATGCTACCTGTCTGTTGCCCTCCTCTGAGAGGGCAATTAAGGCAGCCTGGTGCCTCCTAAATGCCCCATACTTCTGCATGACTGGATGCATCTCCTTATCTGCACGATGTCGTGTGTGCCTCGCCCCCTTCATGCCCACATGCATCAGCACCTTTGTGGCCACCGCCTACCTTTTTTTTTTTTCAGGCTCACCTGTGCCGAGATATTGTTTCTTTCTGTAAGAGTCAAAGACAGAAGAAGAAACCAGGCTCTGCAGCAGCTTCTTGCAAAATTCTGCTGCAGATGGAGAATCACCCTTTAGAAAGATGTAGTTTATAAATGCAGAGGTTTATTTGTTGGATAATCTGTTTGCTTTTTTTTAGACACAACTTTTCAGACTACTTGAGTTTGTTTGATGATTTATTCTTGCCATGACAATCTGATGGCAGTGCTACGGTGGCAGTGCTACCTTTTTCCTGGATATCCTCTACCTCTCAGCAGTATCTATGTCCTAAACTGAAGAGATGCAGTTGTCTGTCACAGACTTCATCGCCCTATTTGTCTACACCCTCACCTTTCTGCTGGGCCTTCCTGCCAACCTTCTGGTCTTCTTTGTGTATGTGCGCAAAGCCTGCAAGCACGGCGCCACACCCAATGTGGTTTACGCCCTCAACCTGTGCCTGGCCAACCTGGCACTTTTGGTCTGGCTGCCCATCAAGGCTCTGGAGACTTTCATTCAGGACTGGAGGCTGCCACCTCCAGTGTGCCCTATTTACAACTTTTTTCTATTCTCTTCACTGTATGGCAGCTGCCTTTTCATCACCGCTGTGACAGTGGGACGTTACCTCAGCATTGCATTCCCAATTATCTACAAAAGATACCGACATGCACGACTCTCTTGCTTTGTCAGCATTGCCCTTTGGGCACTGGTGCTGTTACACCTCAGCTTTGCCCTAGTAGCTGAAGGAGGGGCTTATTTTGTCTCCGTCAACACCTCAGTCTGCTATGAAGATTTCAGCGACTCCCAGCTGGCTGTTCTGTTGCCTCTACGCCTGGAGATGGCCATCGTTTTGTTTTTTGTGCCTCTGGTTGTGACCTTTTTTTGCACACTACGCTGCGTTACCCTGGTGTGGCGCTCAAATTTACCTCCTTTGGGGAAGAGAAGAGTCCTAGCTGTTGCACTCTCCACGCTTGCTGTGTTCGTGGTGTGCTACTCACCCTACAACGCCTCACACATTGTGGGGTTTGTGTTGAAGCAAAGTGTTAAGTGGAGGACATACGCTATGCTGACTAGTTCCTGTAATGTTTTTCTGGAGCCTGTGGTCATGTTGATGCTGTCGCCAGCTGTGTCAAGGGGCATTTTAGGAAGGATCTGTGGAAGACAAAGTCAGTTCAGCCGGGCTGAGAGGTATAAGCATCGGTGTAATACCACTAATGGTGTTGCAAATGTCAGGGCACCTACACTCCCTGAGAAGAGCTAGGTGTAAATCAGGAGTGAGGTCCCAGTGCGTGGGAACTTGAAAGGATTCAGAGGCAGTTCTCCATCCTTTGTGTGTGCCACTGCCCCAGAAAATCTAACATCCCTGCTGCTAGTAAACCTCTTCCGCATGCATAAACCAGCAAATAATCTTGATAACATCAACGTCTGTCATTTCAAGGCAGAATGACTTAATCAGCGCTACATGGGACTGTGTCACCCTTTTTTTACTCAGATATTTCCAAAGAAAAACGATGATAAGTGTGTGTGAAGTACTAACATATGCTGTGTTATGTCAGTGTTTTTGTTAAAAGTGCTTCATTATGCAGTTGTGAGTGTTTCTCATGATCAAAAGTTAAAATGGAACTAATCTGCAGAAATAGAAATCCATGTTTTTGAATAAGGACACTGCATGTCTTTGAAATGGAGGAAGTGTTTGTTTCAGCTTTCAACGTGGCTTTTGTTAACAAGGCAGCAGAAACATCACATCAGATCAAGTCTGGTGATAAATGGCTCCATCTGGTGTCTATCATTTATTGTCCCGAGCTGTGATGAGAGAATCACTTTAAAATATGTTTTTCTCCAGAAAGTGTTGACACAAGACACGCAGAACAGGTTGTAACTAATAACATAACTGTATGTCTCAGGGACAGAGCGTTGACCTAGTTACATGGCTCAGTGGCACAGCTAAATGGAGCAGATTGTCAATGTCAGTAGATGTGGTAAAGTGTGCTTTTCCTGCTCCGATGAGTCAAAATATCCTCTGTGGGACCAAAGGACAAAGCTGTGTCGATGATTTGAAATGCGTGAAATGTTTGAAATGAACTGAAAAACAATAAATATGTATTTGTCCGTTAGTTAAATAATATGTTTCTGAACCTGTTAATTACTTTCTATTTACATGCTCTGAAGTTATCTCAAAAATAAAGTATGATATTTACAAGTGATGGTTGTCTGTTGTCTATTAAGAATAAGGACATAAATGTTGATTGTTAACTTTCTGTTGGCTATGACACACGGCCGGAAGGTGAAACTAGAATACAGAAAGTTTTAATGTAACTACCTTACAAAGAGTGTCTTATCTGAGTGAAGGTGACACACAATCCAAATAATTCTCTAATGACTTGTTATCGTGAAGTGGGCATCTTATATCTGAGTTCATTAGGTACACTTAGCTAAAACTAAAATAAGTGAGACTTTAGGTCTGTTTTGTGAAGTTGTTAATTAGACTGGGACAAAATAATAAAAACAGTGCAAATCAATTCAGCAACGAAGTCCACACACTCAAATAGAAGGGGATCTATTGCATATCTTCATATATTGTAAATTACAGTAATGAACAATCAGAATCTATTCTTGCTACTAACAGACACTATTTGGTGGCTCATCTACATAATGTATATATCATTCAAACAAGTAAAGTCAAGATTTTCCGCTTTAGGGTTAGATTACTAACATAATTATAAGGATTATCATCAATACTTAGTTTCAGGCCTTAACTGCGGCTACCTTCATGTGCTGTTTGTTTTTGAGTCTTTCTGCCTCCAGTCTTGCCTTCAGTGAGTGAAAAGCATTTTCTGTTGGGTTACAATAAGGTGACTAATTTGGTAGGTGAAGAAACTTTTGAGAAATTGTTAGGGAGCTTTTGCCTCTGTTTTGGTCATTGTCCATCTGTAATATAAGGTGGCATCAGTTTTCAGTATTAGGCTGAATCTGAGCCCTGTACACCTCAGAATTCACCCTGCTACTTTTATCAGGAGTCAGGTCATCAGTAAACTCTAGTGACCTGGTCCCAGTGGCAGTCATACATGCCCGTGCCATAACACTGCCTCCACCATGTTTGACAGATGATGTGGTATACTATGGATCATTAGCTGCTATTTATGGACCTAACTGTATGGTACCCTCTAAGGTGAATGAAATCAACAAAACCTGGAGTCAGGGGTGAGTCAGGGGTGAGTCAGGAGTGAGCACACCTGGAGTCCATCAGCCACATAAGACTGGAGGTGCAGGTTCAAGTTACTTTGCCTTATAAAAGACACTAATGAGTTTTAATGCTCAGCCTTCAGATCAGACAGGGATCATTGGGCACCGTGCTGCAGACTGATCACAGGTTTGGTTTTTCCTGCAGTATAAAAACAGGAGGGATGAGAGGGATGGAAATACAAACACAGAGCTGAGAGACTGTCACTTACCAAGTCTGACATCAACACCTGTGAGCTGAACTGGAGTACGTGTCACTGGTTGTAATGGATACTGTGGGGTAAGTCTGTCTTCAGTCAGACTCATATTCTACTGCAGTAACCACTGGTGCAATTTTTAACTGTGGTAATGTAAATTTGATGTGGTGTCATAAAGTTTTAATGTTTGCATGTTGCAAATTTGCTTTCCTTTTTAATTAAATACATTTACAGCTTCCCTGATTATAGTAACATGTATTTCTTTGTATTTTGTGACTCCTTCTTTTATTTCTAATGCAGAACCCTTGTTAATAAATGGCTGAATTTTTACCACATAATCTCCCTGTGTTGGACTTAAAATCAAACCCTAATATGTTATGGCATCTTCAGGACTTTGTTTCAAATTTATCAGTAAATAAAACTAACAAAAGAAAGTGTTTATTTATTTAAAGCTTCTGTAATTTTCTTACGCACTGTGGTATTACAAATTAAAGGTCTAATTTTAAAACCATGACACATGCACATGTAAAGTTTTTATGCTTTGCCCTCTGGTGGACACTACAACCATACAACACAGGAAAAAGTCCAGTGTTGAATTAACTACTTCTTCATGTACCTCCACACCTTCCAGAGTTAAATTAACATTTTATAGAAAACATTTCTTTACTTAACTGAAAAAATAACCATTGGTGTAATCAACTCTGCCAAATAACACTATACAACACTTTACTCTGAATGTCTTAAAATTACTCTTTGGGAGTTGAAATAAACTCTGAAAGAAGATTGATGATTGATGAAGACTGATGCAACATCTACTCTTCCTTTTGTCACAGTCAAGACCTTTGACACAAGAAGTTATAAGGAAACGTGCACCTACATCATGCTCAGCTTTTCAATGGTTGCTGGGAGATGATGTTTGGACAGCATGGAAGGCATAGATTGTGTCCAGAGGCTTATTAAATTTCCAATACTGGAGGAGAGATAGCACATATTCTGATTCTGTAGGACAGGCATATTAAGTGAAGTCTTGTGGTCTGATCAAACAGTCTGCTTACAGGAGGCGAAGCATGCTGCAGCATCAGACTGGATAATCACACAGAGATGGAAAGTCTTGTTTTTCAAATTTAACACAGGTGAGTTTTCACACGTTAAATATGTGTCACATCTGTGACACACAAAAGTTTTTTTAATTCATTGTTTGGAGGAGAGGCTCTTTTTACTTTCTTTAGCATTTGAAAAACAATGTTTCTACTATTTTAAAGCTTCTGTGTGCAACGTTTCTCAAATATAATTTAGTAAAAATACACTCAACAGCTTACTGTGGAGAGGTGCTGTCAAGCGTAATAGACAGAACTGGCAGAGTTACAGATCATTGTTGTATTTGTAAAATTTGACCTGATAATTATTGATTTTGAGGGACTCGTGGATTTCTATCAAATGTTCCCTTGATAATTATTTGTCATCCTCCCAAATCAAAAGAAGTCAAGTCTGTTAAAAACTTTACTAATAAACTATTCAGCAAAGTTACGCCTGATATTTTTTGCGTGTATGACTTGTAATTGATGTTTGATAATGTTTTTTTTCGTCCAGTCTAAGAGTCTATCCTTGATGTGAGTGACCACCATGGTGTGCAGTCGCCTGTTGCTTTCTGTCTACATCCTCACCTTCCTGATGGGGGTCCCTGCTAACATCCTGGCATTCTGCACCTTCTGCCGCAAGGTGCGCCGCAGGGCAGCACCGATAGACATCCTCCTGCTCAGCCTGACCATCTCTGACCTCATCTTTCTGCTTTTCTTGCCCTTCAAAATGAAGGAGGCAGCGGACGACATGGCCTGGCTGATGCATTATTCCCTTTGTTCCTTCAGTGGTTTCGTGTTTTATGTCACCATCTACAACAGCACCCTGCTCCTCACAGCTGTGAGTGTGGAGCGTTACCTGGGGGTCGCCTACCCCCTCAGGTATGCCCTGTGCCGCAGGCCTCATTACGCGGTCCTGGCCAGTATCATGTTCTGGGTGGTGACCTCTGTGAACCTTTGCATCGTCTACATCATACCCTACGTCCAGTGGAGGAAAGGCGTAGACACAGACAACAACAATGGTAGCAGTCAAACTCCAACCACCTGCTACTTGATTTTCACTGATGAGGAGCTCGGCATCCTGCTGCCTGTGCGCCTGGAGCTCTTCCTCGTTCTCTTCTGCATCCCCTTCCTCATCTGCTGCTTCTGCTACGTCAACTTCATCCTCATCCTGTCACGACTTCCAAACATCAGCAGGCGACGAAGGCTGCGTGCCATCGGTCTGGCTCTCGGCACACTGGCAGTATTTGCTGTCTGTTTTGGGCCTTACAACGCCTCCCACGTGGTGGGGTTTGTCCGTAGGGAAAGTGAAAGCTGGAGGACCGAGGCGTTGCTCTCTAGCACTCTCAACGCCTGCATGGATCCATTCATCTTCTACTTCTCCTCAGCAGAGGTCAGGAGCATGTTAAAACGCTGCTTCAGGAACATCATGGCAAAGCTGCACATCTTGAGATGTGGTGTGCCTCCTCAGGACCCCCACCAGAGACCCTCCAAGGCTGAAAAATACAAGGAAGCAGCTCCTCCTTGAAAAGGTTCCAAAAATATATATGCTTTCAGGGGAGTGTGATTATTTCATGCAAAAAATATGGACAAAATTAAAGGACTGGAGTTATTCAACTCAGCTGGATAACAGATAAATCTGAATGTCTTACAGGTGCTCCACAGGTTAACATAAACACCTCACTGCTTAGGGTTATCGTAAGTTATCTGACGATTCTGTTTTTGTCATTTGTGAGTACATTGACACGACGTGGACATCACAACAAACCATTTTGGCTCCACCATAAAGCCTTAAAAGTCCTTGAATGATAGTCGTTAATAGATAATTTGTAAATTTTGTGACCCTGATGTAATTATTCAGTAAAATGTTGTTTACTTTGCACTAATGTCTGCTGTTACATTTTTAAAGCATTAAAACAGGGTCAGGTATAGTGGTTGTGTCTGTCCCACATACACACAGTTTCCTGTTAAATATCCTTTTTTTGTGAGCAACAAGCACTGTTTAATCAAAGATGAGTGTGGGATAAAGCGATTAAAAACCAGAGGATGTTAGATCACAAAAGCAGGAAGTGGAGACTAGTTAATTTGGAGTTATAACCACAGACGGTTGAAAGTGTAAACACGGAGATTAAACAATGCTGTAGTGAAGTGCAATTACAAAGTGTCTCTGTCTGGTTTGTGGGGACTTCACACAGTAAGTGACTGATAACCACCCTCGAACCATTTCCTGGCAGTAATAATGAAGGCAGCACTCATGCACACAACACATGTTGAGTGCATGTACACATAGATAACATCTCTTTATAGAGTCCTGTTGTATGCTGTTCTCAACAGGACGGTCCAGTACTTCGTGTTCATTTATTAGTTTAGTGTTTACACCCAGAATGTATGAAAGGTTAGATGAAATTGAAATGAAAGCATCATCAATCATGTTCCCCTGGACAAGAGGAGGGCTGCTATTTTGTTCCTTCCAAAACTGACATGGTATTAAATTTATTATTATTATGGAATTTATTTATCACGGAGAAGAACATTAATCTCATCTCTGAAATGAGAAGAGATGCTTTGTACCAGATTTAGCTAATAACTCATTTCCATCTACAGTTTCTGGGCAGGTACACACAACCCACAATGCAGTAAGTAATCAAATTCAGCTATAAATGCGCGATGAGATTACAGGACGACGGCTGCATGCTGTGAACTTCTCCTGCTTTATGTTGGTTTTCATGTCAGTCGGCAAACACGGCGGTGTAAACGGATATGACTCTGAATGAAACCGTTCTAATTATGTAAAGGATATGACGAAGGGAAGTCCAAGCAATACTGTCAGTACTTTTAATTACCTGTAGTTGTTGCATTATTGCACATCAGTCGTAATGACACCAAAGAGAGGTTTCAGTGTTTTTCCCAAAGCTCTTGAAGACGTTTCAGTTCGGCTGGAGCAGCAGACTTAAAAGCTCTGTGGAGTCATTTGTTCATTATGTTGTTCCACCGGGTTTAGATGGGCTGGGAGTCTGGGCTGGGATTCGATCCTGCCTTTTGTATCCCAGTCTGATGCTTATCCCATTGAGCTACCAGGCCCCCACTCGACCATAAAGGCCTGACTGTTGGGGTGATGTCTGTCCATCTAAAGCTCTAGAAGTTCTGGATTTTTGTCCTAACATGCAGTGTGTGAATTGAGGCACCTTACACACACCAGTCTTCACCTTTCTGAACTAATCTGTCGGATCAGCTCAACTTTCCCCAGGTGAACTCTGGTCAAGTTCTAGACTCTAACTAATAGAATATTTTTTAACTTTTGCTTTTGAGTGAAGCAGAAATATTCTTTCTATCAACATAAATCTTGAATATGAACATGATGTGCAAGTGCAGACAACACACGGTACACGTGTTTAGAAGCATTTTTGTTGTCAGTTTTCTTCGTCACACCTGCCCCTTCGCCTATAAAACACGTTTGTTCGGTACTTTCTAAAAGTTTCCATTTCCTGTGATGAATGCAGAAAAATCCTGCAGATGTCGTCCAAACACAGAAAAACTAAATCACGTTTCATACATAGAGAATTTATTCAAAAACAATTAAATACAACAACCAAATAAAAAGGCTCAATGTAGGACCAGCATCATATCGTGTTAATGATGTACAGTTATACTTCTAAAAGTGAAACAATTTCGTAATCAGGCAAAAAAACAAAACAAAACAAACAACATAAGCACATTAATACACCGTGAAACTCAAACATGATTTTGTTTTTGAGCTTGATATGCAGCCAACTGCAAAGGCGCCTTAAAGACTTATTTTTGCGGGGAATCCTTTAACATGGGAGACGGGCACAACTCAAGTGAAGTCTGTAATTGTAACATTAGATCATTTTAGGTTTAAGTTAATTCTAAGCAAAATCATACAGGGGTTTGAGAGTAACATGCATACGCAGACGGAGGCTGGACACAGCGATTCCACAGAAACGTTACGATTGCTTCATTATTGCCGTCCACTGAAGGAGAAACACATAACTTAAAAACTACAGGAGGGAAAACAAACATTTACAGGCAGTAAGGAAGGAGTCACATCCCTACAGAAATAAAGTTAAATAAATTATGCTACATAATGTCTACACTACTATTCGTTACCTACAGAGTCATGAGTGTTCCCCTATTTTATGAAAATAGATTAGTAAGTTGTTTGGGTTGTGCTTGAGAGTGCTCGTCCACTAAACTGATCCCCATAGGTCTTTTGGTCCTCCAGACTGATCAGTTCTGCATATTTTGTGTTCTTGGCATATGTCAAGGTATACACACACAAACACACAGACACACAGACACACAGACACACAAACACAGACACACACAGACACACACACACACACACAGACACACAGACACACACACACACAGACACGACTTACAGTATTCTCATGTATCAGTATATACTTATTAATGTAGACTCGGGGCTCGTCACCCTATTCTGAATGTAGATATCTTTGATTTCATCTTATTTTTTCAGCACCATGAGGAAAGGCACAGTCCGTTAATGGACAAATCGGTCAGAGCATGAACTTTCAACCCTCCTTTTTTTCCTCCCCCTCCTTTTGCAAATATGCAAAAGAATAATAATAATAAAAAAAACAACTTTGATGCAGTTTGCAGATCAAGCAAAACACCTTCACAATCAAAGTCTCCAAGTTGCTCTACCAAGCGTTCGAGATGATAAAACAGGGGAGGGTTGATGGTTCATCTACATGACGAAACCACTAACAGTCTCCACAAAGCAGGTCAGTGCTGTAAACAAACCAGTTTTGCTTTTTACACAGTATTGCATTATCAATTGTGGAAAAATGATCACAGGCCACTAAGGATATTAAACGCCATATTTCAACAATGCTGTTGGGCTTCTGCTTCAAATTAGTTGTAAAAAAATAAGTGACGTATGAATTACTTTAGCATCTATATATATATCTATATATCTATATATAGATATATATATATAGATATATATCTATATATAGATATATAGATATATATATATAGAGATATATCTATAGATATAGATATATATAGAGAGAGATATATCTATAGATATAGATATATCTCTATATATATCTATAAATAGACATATCTATCTATATCTATAGATAGACATATCTATCTATATATCTACACTCAGGTTTAAAAGTTATTTTATATGTGAGGAAAAAAGGCATCATTAGCCCTAATAACAGGCTTTAAGAGGTCGATTTAATATATGAGAGAGGAAAAGGGTTTTCCACAGTAAGGCTGCGATTATATATATATATAAACTTTTAAAAACAAGCAGAGCGAGAGTGACCAATGTTGAACATGCCCACACCTATTACAACTATTCTTCAAGTAAAATCAAATGCTGGTAATGTCTGACATTAGGAAATAGCTTCAACGTGACAGAGAATCACCGTAAAATGCTTTAACTGTAGGCGACTTCAAACATTTAAAGTGTTCAGAGAAATAAAATCTCATCTCATCAACTTGACTCATAAACACATTTATATTTTTAAGTGCAGTAAAATACAACATCCTCTTTATCTCTCTGCATTGATATTTTATGCATCTGATGAACTATTACATAAAATGATTTTTATAGCAGCTGAAGTTTGGTTTTAGTGACATATGGCTAGTACACAGCGACACAGACGCCAGGCCTCTTCTGAAAATGAAGGCTGCAACTTATGATTATTGTCAAAGAGCTTATGCCAAACACAAATCTCCTAAGGTCCAAAGGGACGTCTTCAAATGTGTTGGTTTGTTCTTCTTACAACACCTTTGAATTTTGAAATATTCACATTTGATAAGGTAAAACGATGGTATTTTTGGTTAAGAATTGACTGATATTATTAAACAATTATTAAAGTAGTTGCAAATGAATTTTCTAGTGGTGCTGCAAAGCAAAGTCAGGTGGTAGGGGCTTTGACATTTGATACTAACATGAAGGCTTCGACTGTATGAATGCAAAGTGCAAGTCCTACCAGTGACCAGGTCAGGACACACGTCCATGCAGACAGCCTCTGCCTCCACCTGGCTGGGTGTAACAGCTGCTCAGACATTAACGTGTGTGTGTGATTATTTATGTTTTGTTTCTCTCCGACTAAACATATTTAGTGAGATGTTTTACTAAAACTGGTGAAGTGAGAAAACTTGAAGTCTCAGACACCTACAAAACTTATAGTAAATTTGGTTTTACATTATTTGATTTAGAAGAAATCAGATGAGAGAAACTGTAATATTTAACAACTAATGTACGCTCTGTTCTCTGTGCAGGGATGCTGTATGATCACTACAAAAGCACATCTTTCGATTGTCAACATATAAGTAATTTTTTCCTGATAATGAAAAAAAACTAAACATGACAAACAATCACACACTTGGCCTGTGCTCATATCAACTACAGTTTTCTGTGCTGTGTGTCGGCAGTGCGGCATTTCAACATTACACAGGGATCCTGACACCGTCTCGGTAAACATGTTAACAGAGGCACTCAATCCAACGTACGATTAAAACCGTTACACTCTACTGAAAGCTTGGTCTTAACCAAATCAGGCACTTTGTTGAATCTCTCCAAAAACACCAAAATCTCCAAAGACTGATCCACACTCAACCTACTTGTTCATGAGAATGTCAAATACTGTACATTCCTCAATCCATTGTTAATTGCCAAAAATCACTCCTAGCGCAGAAATACTCAGCGAAAACACTGCACTGAACCTTTTCTCTGCGTTTACCCCTTATTGCACTGAAGGAATCTTGACAATTAAATTGATCAATTTCTTATTTAAGAAGTGGGGGGAAATAAATCTTGTCGTCATCACACGATATAAACTGTCCGTTCTGTTGAAAGGGAATTTAAGTTATAAAGAACAGCTCATAAATAGAAACAGGAATAAAACACACAAGAAATCTTTGGTATAACACGCTTTACCAAAGTGAACTAAAAGTGTAAGAAGTTTAAAACTGTCCACTTGGTGGCCATGGCGTTGTCTTTATGTACCTCGCCTCACAGTAAGGCAGCAAGTGATACACAAAGTCTCAAAGAACGGCTGTACGTGGCTGTTTTTAAAAAAAGTTAGGATTTCTTTCAGTGTCTGTGTTGAGTGCAGTGTTATGTTTCTTACTGTGACAGAAGTGAAACAGTGACTTTTGTTTTGCGAGCGTACCCGAACACTGCGCTGCTGTGGCAATCTCAACTGCTTAACAAACGACACATACAATAAGTAGAGAGTTAAAAACACACAAACAAACATATAAAACTGTTTACAATATAAACCAGTGACATTAGGCTCAGCATGAGGCTACGAAGCAAATCAGATCCTCACAGGTTCTGCTTTGTGTCGAACCGTGCACCATTATTTAAACGCGCATTAACCCAGCAAAATAAAAGTTTGAGCTGCTGTCAAACCTGGAAAGCGAGGATTTGACCTGTGAGATTAAGGAAAAAAAAAAAGAAGAAGAGAGAGACGCTTCATTGTGACTTATATTCTGCAGAGGAGATGTGGAGGTGAATGTGATGTATGGGCAGAAACAGGCTGGTTTTAAATTGCATAACATGACTGAAACTTCTCTCCGGCTTGTTACATCCTTACTCAGACACTAGCGAGTTCCAGTGACCAAAGCTACACCAGCATGAGGTTCCTCTGCAGGGTGAGACAAGGCGGCTGATGGAAGTCAAACATTAAGACTGGCTGGGTGACTGAGAGAAGTGGAGGGATGTGGATGGAGGTTTTCAGGCAAAGTACATGGTCCTCAGTGTGTCGTGGTGGATCTGAACAGCCTTGGCCAACGCCTGGGGATCCCTGCCGTTACTCTGCCCTGAGACGTGGCTGCCCTCCGCACTGTCAGCAGGAAGTGAACAAGGAAGCAAAAATATAACAACAAGAAAACCACCTCCATCATTTGACATTTAGTAACACCTGCTCCCACAAATAAATTACATTCTTGTTGGAAAAATAATTAAATTCAGTACTAGATCTTATAAATGATGCCTTTAAAAACTATATTAGTAAACATAGTTCATAAAAATGTTCTTGCCATATTTGTTTACAGGATGGGTGTGATTACAGGTAGCCTAATAGATAATGCATACCACGTACCTGTAGTGTCCCCTAGTGGACATGATCAAGGAAAAGGATGGATTCATTATTTGTGCCTTCTGGCATGACTGAAGATTTTCATTGTTCTTCCTTTGTACTTTTAATAATTATGTGCATGTGTTGTATGTTCACAACATCATAGGCAATTTTACATGACAGAAAAAACCTTAAGAGACATTCACCCCACCTGTCGTGCTCTTTGTCGACCAGGTGGTAGCGCGCACGGAAGGCCACCAAGTGGGCGTAGTAGGCAGGTGCCGGGATGGAGACGGAGCGCGTGCAGCGGACGTAGGTGTGACACAGCTGGTAGGTGAGAAGCTGGAACTCATCTGCAGTGAAACAGTTGTCGTCCCACAGAACGTGGTAGTGGGAAGGCCGACTCGTACCCTGGAGGGAGGAAAGCAGAGTTAATCGCACTCCAGAGTAAACAGCTCCATGGAGAGAGGACAAACAGTAAGCGGCTACAATTAGGTGAGACAGGGAAGACCGGTTCTGTGGCAGCCTAATGGAAAAGATAGAGGTGTCCCTTCTCCGACAGCTGCTGCTGACACAACTGCTGGAGTGTCAGAAAAACAATACACAGCAGAGTTATATAGCAAATGAAATTTAAGTCCACGCTTTGGTTTACACAATGGAAGATAATATAATAGTTGTGCATTATTATGAAATACCTATAATAATGCACAACTTTAAATGGTCCTGAAGTCACTCTTCAAAATAAATGTATTATAATCATGAGTGGCTGCCTTAATAACTGTAAATGGTACAGTTAGTTCATAAAAAACGGGCTTCTGCGTTTTGAGGCTACCTTTCTGCAAAACATAAGTTTTTGGGTTTGCTGTGTCCTTGCTTTTACATTTGATCAGACAAAAATAGAGGCTTTTTAGTCTAAACAGACAAGTTGTAATCACAATTAAAACCTCTGTGAGGTGTGACAGTGTAGGCAAACGTCTGTTGCTAAAAGTTTACCTGGATTCCAGCATGACTGCAGAGGTAAAAGTCAAACTCGTAGGGATGGGTGATGTCCGTGTCCACTGTGGTGCCGGCAGGAATGTTTCCACTTCGTCCAACCTACCAGGAAAACAAGATATAATGATGTATGAGAGAGCATCATTTCATCTGTGCAGTGATGTTAAGGAAAATAATGAAAGTCATGCTTTTTACCCCAATTTACCAGGTCAAAGTTTGATCAGGCACTACCACAACCTACTAAATACTTTTCATCATTTTTCTTCAGCAAAAACAAATCTCCTGTGCTGCTCACCCGCTCGTTACGATCTGCGCAGAATAGCCGTGTGTGGTGGCGTTTCTGTACAACAATGAAGGTAATCCCCGGCTGATATTCTTTCTCTAGACTGATGCAAGCCTCCCTGATAGCCAGCAGCTCATAGTACAGCACCTACACAGAAACACACAGTCAATATTCAAATTACCAGCTTTAAAAAACACATGCATTATTTATCTTAGAGTTTGATAAGCGCACTGTAAATACCCTTATATATCGTTAGATAATTTCCATGAAAGGGAAAACGTCTGTTGCCGGTTGAGTCGGTCCTTTTAAAGACCCCCTCACTCATCCTTATGGTTGGTGTATGTACAGTACGAAGTATGTCGGTGGACCAGTGTTTTCACATTATCCTGCTAAAGAGGTTGGTGCAGGTTCACTTTTGAGTGACGGGAGCGTTTGCTAAACTTCCTTCAACTTTCAATTTTCATTCCACTATTTACCAAAGGATTACGTCCTGTGGCAGGACATTGTGGTTATACACTGAAGGATGCTAAAAGCCAGGATTCTTTTCTTAACAAAAGTCACAGAGTTTTGCTAAAAGACTCATTTTGGGACATCTACAGCCAGCGGGAGTCAGCATGTAAGTATTTTGTACTTATCTGTTGGGTTATATAACATAATCCTCTACATTAGGATCCCCTCGCTAAAATCTGACGTTCTTTTAAAAAGAGTCTGGTGGAGTACAACTGTATTAAAAGTAGGATGCTTACAGATCAGAAACGTCTGACTAAGGTCAGTTATGACTTCAGCTGAGAATCAAACATTTACGACAAATATTTTCTATAGTATTGTCACATACAGTTTATTCACCGGTACAGAGCTGTGGTGGGTGGAGCCATGAGGCTGAATCTAATGAATATTCATAGATCCTGGAATTTACAATGAGGGAGACAGACCAGACCTCTTTGGATATCTTTTTCAAGGCTTTACTGAACTTTTTTGTAGAAAGAAAACTGTCAGACAACAACTGGAAGACAAAAGAGGCATGTTGTACCTGTCTGAACTGGCCCTCTGACACTCCATCCCTGTAGAAAATGATCCTGGTTGGCTTGTAGCGTGTTGATTTGTAGAACTGGATCAAGAGCTCACGCACCATAGAGGCCAAGTCTTGGATGACCTCCTGTCTAGGCCTTTGGACTCGCACTGTAGCACAGTACCTGCTGGGGTGGGCATCCATACTGCCTACCACCTGTAGAGGAAGAGCACCGAGTCAACAAGCCAGAAACGCAATTTCAGTAGTGTCTGTAAAAGCACTACAGATAAGTTCTTTGCATTCTGTTCAACCTATCCCAACAAAAGAAAATATAACCAAAACAAATTACAGTTAAAATAGTTTAAAGCTTTAAGTGAGGCCCATAAAATGTATTAGACCATCTGCATTGTGCCTGGTCCCTGGTTATAGTCTCGTCTAACAGGGTTTCTCTCCAGGTGTAGCTTTTCTTTGCACAAGCACTGGCAAGAATCCCACTGAGCGCTAGCAATATATTAGAAATACTTTTAGGATAAATTGGTACGCTGTGGGGATGGAAGCCCAGATTGATTTTCTGAAGTGAAGTCTCACCGCTGCAATAGATGGCTTCTTCCCATCTCCTGCTGGAGGATGAGTGACATCCGCCCCAAGAAAAATGACAGGCTGCTGAAAAACTGAGGGTCTGGATGAACGGGGAGAGAAAAAAAAAAAGATCTACTAAATAATCTGTCATGCAGTGACACTGACATCCAGTCAGTGGAAAGATAACAGTTTAAGCCAACAGAAAAAAAGATCAAGAAACAACACACTCGTTAAGTAAATAGTTATTGTGATAGAAAACAAACTGAATTAACTGTCAGTGATTTTCTTTGTACTTGTGAGTTTACCGTTGGTTTGGGACCAGGATGTTGTTGATGCCTCCGAGTTTAACATTGATCTTCAGACAGAGGTTGGAGAGGGTCTGAGGAGATGTCTTCACGACGTTCTTCACCTGGACACACTGGGTGGCCATGCCAAGGAGGGTGTCCCCCACCCGCTTCACCTCAGCTGTGGGTCAGAGTTTGGATAAAGCTTAAACTACATTTACAAGCTTTATAAACCTGCACACTGAACTGAATACAGCAAAACTTTTTAAATGGAAGTCATTTTTAATCTTTACGAGGTTTTTATTTTTGTACCATAAACAGGCGTTTTGCCGGGCAGGATTACAATGATGAGCTGCAGGCCAGCGTAAGTGTTCTTCAGGTGTCTGAACATGGGCTCCACACTGTCAGCTCCCTGCGCATATTTACAGAAGCATGGCTGTCCTTGGATTGGCATCCCAGCATCCTTTGAGATTTTACGAAGTTGGTCTGTGAAGATCCTGGGAAAAATACAGATTTTCATTGTTTCCTTATTTGTATTAAACCTTTATCAACCTAATTCTTAGGAGCAATTTAAGAGTAACTAATCATCTCTGTGAGCTCACTTGAGGATCTCTTCTCGGCACTGCCTCTGGGTGGCGAAGCAGGCGATGGCCCACATCTTGATTTCCACTCCTGTGTGAAACTGTTTACCCCTCATGTCCCACACCCCGTGGCTGGGTGTGGCCACCGTGCGGTTCTGCAACGACAGTGCAGGGTTGATCTGCTGGTGATGGCAGTCACACAGACACATATAGTACATAGACACAAAGACAATGCATGGGTTCAAAGACTCAAAGGACTTAAACTACACTTTCTAACACGCTGTGTGACTGAATAACTCTTCAAGGCATTATAATGTGCATGCAAGACAGAGAATCATTTCGAATTAAAATAACTTCTCTACATGATCTCTTAAAAGAGCATGCATGTGCACAGGTTAAAAAAAAACAAAGCAAACTGACCAAAGTAAAAGTTCACAAAGATATGTGACAGATAAGATACATACAGAACTGCAAGATTGGCTTGTTTTAAAGTTTCTGATCATACAATGATCACTTCTTGGTTTTGGCGCAGAAATTACAAACCACACAAAGATCAAATTAAAGGTTTCAAACATGTTATTTAAATCTTTTTTTCACCAAATGTCAAACGTTTATTTGGTCACACACACACACACACACACACACACACGAAGCGTGATTTAAAGGGGAAGGTACCATATAGGGTTCAGAGCTCATCCTGCCGCCATACTGCAGCATGGGGGCTGGCAGGACGCGGCCCGTCACCTGAGCCATCTCATCACGCACGCGGAACTGAAACTCCTGAACAAACGGGTCAGCGTCATAGTTTGCACTGCGCACCTATGAGGAGAGAAAATATTTTTTACCATACAGGGAAAAAGGGTCAGCTTCATTTTGTATCATTTCCTGTTAACAGGATGCTCACCAGCCTGCTGATCTCCTCCTGTCTGTCTGGTGCAGAGCGAGCTGTTGCTTTGATCATGGTTGATGTCTGGTTATCTGTCAGTTTTTTAATACAGCGCTGTCCGGCTACAATATTGCATACCTAAATGGAATAAATGAAGTTAATCCACATCTTTAATCATCAGGATAATCAGACTACCATTTTGATAGTCAATGAGGTAACACATGAAGTTTAGCTGGTTTATTTTTTATGTTTCGGTAACTCAGGCAGCTGCCTAGCATAGCATACAAGTTGCTTATAGACATGAGGTAGTAGAGGATGATTGTCTTTGATATTTTAGCATCTAAATGTTATTTTTCCAGCGTTTTACAGTGAAATCACACATCAGCATCAATCTTTACCTCCAGGGGCAGGTAGGTGTGTTTCTGTTCCTGCCCCACCTGCAGACAGGGCATGTGGGGGTACTTGAGCTGCAGATTATACTTCTCTCTGAAGTACTGTGCCACTGTGCGCTCAACCGTCTGACCATTTTCAAGCTGCAACGGAAATCTGTGGATTTCAACGTAACAAGAAGCCTCTTATTAATGTAAGCCAACGACAGCTTTGATTGTGGGTTAACAGCTAATGGAGGTGCGATGTAGGGAACATACGTCTGGAGGCTGGCAGGACGTCGTGTTACATTGCACACTCTGTACTTCCTACGCATGGTTCCACAGTGGGTCACTTCCACTTTAAGACCTGAGAAGGTGGTGGAAGCACAAACATGAATAGCCATCAGTAAAATATAAGTGAAGCTTTAATTCAGTGCATGAATCAACTAAACAGACAACACCTCAATCAATTTCCTTTAAACATCGTATAAACTGTCAAAGCACAGAGCATCCAACATTTATAAGTCTGCTACAACATCAAATCACTACAGTAGGTTCCCATAGAACAGCACACAAAGCGACACAGAGTGAGGTTTGTAACTGTGGCTGCCTTTCCTTGGTGATATACCTTTGATCTCTTTGGTGAACTTGACCCTGTGGGAGTCTGTGAGTGGGCGGGGCTGCTCGTCAATGTTGTGAATGTCCAGGACCTCGCACATGAACTGGATGACTGGCTGGGCTTTATAAAAGGCTGTGGCAGACACTAAAACGATACAGAACACAACCGCACTGTAAAACATTATACTAGTAATAAGGTTTAAGGTTTATTTAGAACCACGTATCACAAGTGGTACTTTTTGAGGCAATGAATAACTGTCCAGAAAAACATTGATGACGAGTACCTGAACAATGTAAAAACAGTGCAAGTTAACAAGCTCAACCAAGATAAACACAAACACATGTAGAAAAGGAGGATCTGAGTCACAAAGTAATATTTTTATTTCATAGGTAGAAATTAGTTTCTTGGGTCAGAAGTGTATCTACCTTCGTCTGAATGCCAAACATTCCCAGAGCTGCATTCCCAAAAGTACAAACATTACATTCAAATTAGAATTACATTATGCATACAGATATGCATACTTCATACCTCTCTGTTAAATATGAAGCAAAACCAGCAACTGGTTAGCTTAGCATAAAGACTAAAAACAGGGGGAAATCGGCTAAACTGCAAGATAACAAAATCTGCCTACTAAAGCATAATGTAAAGATTTAGTTTAGATATGTGCCTAACTTCTGCTTGGCCTGTTACAATAACTTCTTACGTGGTCACCAAGTTGATGACAAGATTAATGCAACAATCTTGCACACAACACCTCTACTACACCAAGTTGCTTTTTCTACTGAGTTTCAGAGATGGTGGGAGATGCATTTTGCTGCAGTCAAGCTGTTTCCACCATGTTTTTAGTCACTGTGCAAACTAACCAGAGTGGTATCAATCTAGCAATAATAAGAATAAGCTTATTTTCCAAAATGTGTAAATATTTCTTTAAATGTCTCTGGTTTCACAATGTTAACTGACCATCAATGTTGAGCATCATTTTCCACATGGCTGGCCGTACAGACTGATGGAAACCAAACCAAACCTCTCTCCCTCCCCCCAGCGGATGATCGTAGCCCTCAGGAGAAGAGAAGAAGGATCGTCCAACAGGAGTGTACCTGGTAAGAAGAGAGAGGACACATACAGTAGGTGACAAAAAGGTTAGCAGAGTACAAAAAAAGAAATCTCTACTCAGGATGGGAGTTACATTTCCTGTGAGGTTCACTGGGTGCAGCATAACAACCGAGGTCTGAAACCCCAGGAGGCTATAAAGGTTTTCGTTCATGTTACTGAAAGTTATTTGGTTAATGGATTCACCAAATGACACTTCCCGAGGTTGATTACATAAGAAGATGTTTATAATGGACAACTCCGTGTTGAATTTAAATCCCACTCTGGCCAATTATCACGCTAAAAATATATACACCTGGGGCGCTGTGGGGGGCAGAAGTATCCACAGAATTGTCCCTCTTTGCCTATGTGACAACACTGTGGGTAAAATCCTGCATAATAAATTAAGAGCGCCAATATGCCAGTTCCCTTGGATTATATTTCTCGATCAGAGAACTAAACAACATGAAATACTGCTTTCATGCTTAGATCTGCAACAATTTAGACTTTAACTACTATCTTAACGCTGTAACATAGTATAGGTAAACTACAGCATATACAGCAGTCATCAGTCCTAATTATCTTTGGGTAGAAAACACAATTTTAGCAAAGAATTTTACCCCTTGTGTCTAATGGAGGGAACTCACTTCATGGAGGGCAGGTGTCGAAGGACGACGTCCACAGCATGAACGGGGTTAGTGCTGATGGGTTTCTCCAGGTCTAGTGGTTCTGGGACACCGCGTCCGGTCAAGACTTCGTGCAGCACATGCCAGCTGACCAATGACACAAATTTAATGGTGACTTTAAATGAGCGGTCCTTCCCACCCTCACCTGGCAGGGTGACATCCAGATCAACCTGAGGAGGAAAACAAGAGATATTTCAGCGTTTGTATTAATGGTGCAAATCCTTAAGACAGCTGAATTAACTTCACGTCGACCAAACTTTGGCACGGAGCCTTACCCCACTAGTGGCAACAGGAAGTGGGCTAGCAGTGTAGAGGCTTTTCTTCCCATCATAAACTGGCAGACGATCACCGAAGATGGTCACCTTGAAATGCTGAACCATGGAGTCCACCACCTCTCTGGAACAACCACCAAGATATTATTACCTAGCAATGCATAGCTTAGTCTTAACCAGCATCATTACTGGTTTAGACATAAAATGTAAAGAAAGCAACATGTTGTGAACTGTTTCACACTGTCCAAATTAGACGGTTCAGCTGGTTCTGTTGGACTGAGATGAACCTATAAAACCACTACAAAGTCTAAACTAGTCTTGGGATTTCTTGTTACCTGTTGACTCTACGAGGACATTTCTCAGGCTGGATGTCAACCTCGTACAGGTAGACATCAATCTTGGGGATTTCCACCTGGAAGCAGTTTGCCAAAAGCTTGATGGGCTTCCCAATGCTGCCATAGCCAGGTCGCCGTGGCAACGAAAACAGGGCTTGGGCCCCAACGGCTCCTAAAACAAGACATGTAGAAAAATGTGAACAATTGTTCACAGTGCACTCAGGCTCACTTCGGTATATTTACAGAGGTTAACTTGATTATTATTATATTATTAATCTCTGCATTTCCATGTTTCCTGTGACCATCAGTATTATTATTGTGAATTCTGGTCCGCTTAGATCTCAACATTCAATGTCCCATTACAGTTTAAACAAAGCCCAAACCTGTAAGCATGAACTCACGAGCTCTTTTAAACAAGCTAAGAGCTTAGAAAGGAAGTGGTTATTAAAAAGGAAAGAGCAAATGGAAGGTGCGGGGCTGAAGACATGCTTAACATTGCCCCATATTAAACAGACATAACTGACACAGACAGGCCAATGCTGTGTCCCTCATCGATCTGTTAATGACCATATAAAAGGTTGCAGAGTTGGGTGACATTTTAAATAAAGACCAGATCGGCAGTCACACATTTCTCCCGACTGACACGGCTTTGCCAGACGGGAGGAAAAGTAGGCGGGCGACACCACGCCAATTTGACACCAATTTTCAGAAATGCCAAACTGGAAAGTACTCAGTGAAAAAAACGTGACATCACACAACCACACAATTTCCACGAATGTGACTCAGAGGATCCACACACACACACACACACACACACACCATGACAAAAAGTCTGCACATACTGCATACACACAGTTCAAGCTGCTGAAATAGCATGAGGTGTGCTATGCTGTAATGTTGAAAAGAAAGTGTGGAAAAAACATTCTTGCTCATTAATGATGATCACGGCCATGAATTAACAGAGCAGCTTTGGGTGGAAAATATTAAACTGTTTCAGATCGCAGCACTGAGACCTCTGAGGGTCGAGGTCGGGGTCTGACCCCGAACCTGCTGTAAGGAGGCATCTTTGAGGAAAAGACTGCACTTTCTGCAGATGTGTCCCCAGGTTGCATCCTCCTCTGTGCTGTTCCCATGGCAATGGTTCCCATGTTGCTACAGTTTCTCCATGGCAACTACAGGCAAGCTGACAGGAGGAAGAAAAACAGAAGGCGCTCTAGTGACAAAAACACTTTTGTCTAAAAAACTAAGAGAAAGCAATATAAAAAAGTGACAACAAGAAGAATCTAATGAGGAACTATGGAAAATCACGCTCACACAGATGCAGACCAGACACACAGCTGCTTCTGCAGCACTAATGACCCAAAAACACAAACTGTGGAGTGAGGAACAATGAAGAGATTAATGTCCACTTATCAGCCTGCTTCATCACACAAATGCAACAGTAGCAGCCCACACAGAGCTGACATTCAACCCACACACTGCGAAAGACTACTTCACCAGTATTACATTGCACAGTCATAGTTTCACCTCACTGAAGACTACAAATATGTAAAACCTATGCTGCACAGTTAAACAAATATTAGTTGAATCTTGTTAACCCTGTAGACTTTTTGTAAGGTTACGTACACACTATTTAAACTTACAATACTCTAATCCACAAAATACCAAATATGTCATGATATTTCAGGAGGACCCTAACCCTAACACATCACATCCACATATTTTGTTGTAATGGTGTGGATTTCAGTATTTTACTTAATATATATACAGTCTGAATAAAGAACTAAACCAACCAGATTAGAGCTGAAATTATTATTTGATTAATTAATTAGCTGACAGATAAATAATAGGCAACTACTGTGGTTAATAATAAGGTGATTGTTAAGTAAAACTAAAAAACTAAAAAATAACTGACAGATTAAACCAAAATGTAAATATTTGTTACTGCAAACAAAAGAATATTAAACAGTTTTTTACACAGGGACACTGTAGATTCATGTGTAAAATTGCAACTTTCAAAAAGTGAACAAACACAACTGCAGCCATTAAACAATACAAGAACAACCTCAGAACTTAATGACACAAAACACAAGGGTCTGCTGTTCAAACCATAAGAGGAGGGCTGGCCTGTTGAAGCAGCATAAGATGTTTTCCCACTCATCCCACAATGAGTCCAGTGATGAGAATAATTATATTCCACCACTTCACCAGAGTCGTTCAGGTGCATTAGACTTTTCACATTAATTGTAACTGGAGTGAATCCAATCAATGAACATTACACTACACGACATGTCTGCTGGAAATGTCCACGTTAGGAGCTGCTTGTTTGGCCTTTTAATGACCTAAAATATTAAAACAAGCAAATTACAGTTTATTAAAGCCCAAGGTAATGTCTTCAAATGACTTATTTTGATAATGATGTTAAACAGACAAAAGTAGCAAATCCTCACAACTGAGGAGCTGAAATAACTTTTTCTTGAAACAGATCAGTTGAATTGATTTGAAAAATAAATGTAGATTAATTTGTCAGTTGACAAATTAACTTATTCTTTTAGTTATACTTAGTTCGTTTTTCTTAGCTGTTTTATTGTTGTAGACATATTTTCAGGTGTGACAACTACATTCTGCCAGCGATTATACATTTAATTATATCTCCAATAAAGCTTTGTCATACACACACACGGAGTCATACCTGGGTGGAATGGAAGGAATGAATGGCTAAGTTTCAGTACACCTGTCTGGCTCTTTTATCCCCTCCCAGTCAACCACTGGTGCCTGATAATATCAATATTATACGAGCTGTGACACACATTGCGCCCCCTTGGTGACACAGTAATCTGGCTCATGTTCTACCATGTTCAGATGATTAGTAATTAACACAGGCAGCGGTTAACTGACCATTATTCAATAGCTGGAGTAACTATGGCAGCGGCCGGTGCCCTTCAGACGCACACACCTCCCTGAATGAGAGCCAGCCTCTCTCTCATGGTTCAGACACACCTGACGGGATCAACACCTGCCACTGACAGCCGACAAAGACTGACGTAGACAGTAAAAAAGAAAAAGAAAAAGGAAAGACTCGTGAGAGTGGTTTGTGCCATGCGTGTACGCAGATCGAGGCGTACAAATGACCACCGAAAAGGCGAGAAAGGGACATCAGATCTAGTAGGACCACGTTTGATTTGAGTTTTTCGAGCTTTCCTGGTTTTACGCCAGCTCCCAAGATTGTCAGGAAGCTTATTAAACCCATATGTAGCCGGCTTAATTCACCCTAACACCACTAAACCTCACAAATATGCAATCATAGTGTCAAACGTGTGTGTAGCACCTCACAATGTCTGCAAATAACTCTGAAAAGTGCAGCACCACGTCCCTAAGTCAGCGCATTGAAGCATGGCTGGTAGTCCGGGGATCTCACCTGTTGTTCCGATTTCCATTCATGAGGTCTCTGTCCGGACGACCCGGCACCTTGTGATCACTTCTCCCTTGTTAAGATAAAAGCTTTGACTTGTAGATCCGCTGGCAGAAGCGGACACGCCGCTCACCGGCTCCCCAAGTTCGGTCGCTGATGTGGAGCGGGGCCGCTTTGGGGTCCCCTCGCCTGGACGTCCTCTTCCCCCGACCTGCTTTACCACAAGTGGCCGGCCAAAGTTAAGGAACCAGCGTGTATCCTTCGAAAATCCCCTTTCCTGTAACTGTAATAAAAAAGAAACATTATCTGAGTTGTTAAATGTTTTGAGACAGTTTACATGTAATTTTATACACTTAGCTGACAGCGTTAGCATCGGTGGCTAAGCTAACAGCGTAAGTTAGCTTTAGCCGAACTAGCAACTAACTGACAACTGCAAACACAAGACGGCCACAAATATTCACCTAGTCAGTGACTGTATTCGTCGTCCCGAGTGTTTTAGCGTGACAACCCAGTATTCGTCTTTATCAGACGAATTTTGTGGGGGTTCACCACCCCGGCGACCTACTCGGTTCCGGAGAGAAACCGGTCTGAAACCAGCACTTACACCGCCCTCTCTCGCTCTCTCGCCCTCTCTCGCTAACATCAAGCTAGCAAACGTAAACATTAAGACTTCCGTAAGGCTCCTTCAAAACAAAAGCATAATTGAATGGCAAAGTGTTCCGAGTCTTGCAAACCAGGTATTTATTGCAGTTATGTGAATTTTCATAATACTTTATTATTGTTTATTGATTGATTAATCATTATTACCCAATGAGCAGTTATGGAAAGTAACTAAGTAGGATTGATCTACAGTACTTAACAACAGGTGTTTGGGCTACACTTATTCTCACAGGTTGCAGAGAAGAAAGGTTTCTGGCCAAGTCAACCAAGCAAAACGCAAAAGTATTAGTTATAAATAATCACAAAACAGCAGTAGAATATGTCTCTTCTGTCCAGTGGTGCATTCACAGATAGTACCTAGTGTTTAGCTTCAGCATATGATTGTTTTCATTACCAGTAATTATGCAGATTATTTTCCGGGTTAATCAAACAACTGTTGGGTCCGTATTTGATAAAAATTTGTGGATATGCCACTCCCAAGGGTACATCTTCACATGATTTATTTTGTCTGACCAACAGTCTAAAATTCAGTCAGATTGAGTTTACTGTGAAAAATGGCAAAGGAAGTGATCAGATTTTTTACAAACGAGAAGCTGGAACCAGAGAAAGCCATTTTTGCACAAATAAATTATTAAAATGTTTGTTTAATTGTCCACATAGTTGCTGATTCTATTTCTGTTGTATTGTTGGTATATTCATTAATTGACCTGGCCTAATTGTTGCAGCACTAATACAAATATTAGTAATAAAAATAAGTAATAAAATAATAATTTACTCCATATTCACCAAAGACACAATTTCAATGCTTTCTAATGTATCATAATAGTTTAATAATACAATGTAAAGTACATTTTTTTTCTACGTTTAATTAAGTAGCACTTTTAATAATACAAAATATTTTACACTATTGCTACTGTTATGTTAATACGAGTGTTTTTCTACCATTTCTGTTGATTTATTTTCGTGCAACAATGTTAGTGTTACTTCCGGCGTAATCCTGGCTGTTTCTGTTTAACTTGACAGACGTCTGCCTCTTCAACAGAGGGAAATCCGTCAGGAAACCCCAACTGCAGAAAACAACGTCACTTCCTCAAAACTTCTCTCGCTCATTCATATCATGCTTCTCAGTAACCGTCTGAGTAAGTGGTGTCATAAGTTTCTGTCCTGCGATGTCCATACAAGTAATATAAGAGCATTTTTCAAATAAATGTTCACTAAGTAAAAGTGCTGTACTATTGCGTGGAGATACTTACTCCACACCATAGATGTCTCTACAATCCAACAGCAGCACACATGAAGCATAGAAGAAAAATAGCCAGGAAGTGTTACACCTCAGCCTGTTTTACTGGGACACGTTAATGAAGCAACAAACAGGTGGATAGTTATAAACTCTCACTAAACATTTCAGTCACCTTTAGTAGTTTGATGTGAATTGATTTTTGTGGAGCAACAACATCTTTGTAAACAGTGACTCAGTGTTTGGTCTTCGTCTGTTTTGTTGAACTAGGATGGAGAAGGTGATCAATTACTTCAAGCTAAACCCGGACGCTGTATCCAGGCTGATCTGCTTCCCCTGGGCAGGTGGAGGCTCCATACACTACGCTCGCTGGGGAAATGTCCTCAACAGCTCTATAGAAGGTAACACGCCTGGAAACTATTTTATTAGTGCTCAGCTGCTCTGTTTGCTCAGTGTTCAAGTGAAGCCATGTTTTCCTGGGAATGTTTTTATATATTTTTTTCTATCTCCCGTTCAGTGTTTGCTGTCAAACTTCCAGGCAGAGAGAGTCGAGCCAAAGAACCGTTCTTTCAGAGCATGCAGCAGATTGTGGACGAGGTCATTGGCGTGCTGTTACCGCTGCTCAAACAGAAGCCATTTGCTCTCTTTGGTCACAGGTATGACAACAACTGGGCTTCACCAGAATCAGAATCAGCTGTATTTTGCCAAGCATGTTCACGAAGAATGTTACTCAGCTTCATTAGAACACATCACAGTTTTCTGTTTGCCTTCTTATCGTGTTTTCCTTTTTCTTCATCGCTTCTTCATGTTTGATTTTAACATTGAGGTTTTATACTGTTTCTGGTCTGTTTTAGTTTTGGCGCCTTCATAAGCTTCGCCGTAGTAGATGCTCTAAAGAAGCTTCACAACATCGAACCAGTTCACATTTTTCTGTCTGGTGCTTCTGCTCCTTATGTAGGTGAACACACACACACACACACACACACACACACACACACACACACACACACACACACACACACACACACACACACACACACCTGTGATAGGCCTCATATTAATTTAATCTTTCAGACTTTTGCTGTAAAATAAACTCTAAAGCTTCTCATGCTTGTAATGTGTAAACTAGTGGAGGACAAGATACACAGTTCTTTTGAGAAGCAGTGTTAAAATGCTCTGAGTGGTAACATGGCTCCTCGACAAATCCATTAAACATAAAAAATATCCTCTTTTCTTTCAGTGCAACTCAACACAGTAACAGTGTTTGGGATAATCAAAGGGAGAATTTTGTAGTAAAAAGAACAAGCTTGACTGAAACATGCTCGTTTGTTTATTTCTTATTTTGCATGTCATTTGCACAGAAGGGGAGGCTGCAGATTTGGTCTCCACCTCCAATGAAAGCAAATTAGGAAAGAACCTTTTAATGGCCAGTATAAACATGGCGAGCAAAAACAGTTTCAGTCTTCATATGGGCACAATACGCCAAAAAACAATACCCACACGCTGCTACCTGCTGCCACATGTTTTGTGTTAACATGACACTTAAAGCAATGCTCATACAATACTGCAAAAAACAACACTTTGTTTTCATGCACATCCATCTGTTTTCTAAGTCTTTCATCATCCAATAAACATTTTTGATAATATCAAGGTGATCTATCATGCTGCAGATGATCCAGTAATTTGTGTAGATGTAACATATACAGTTAGCAGTAGACAGTTAACTGCTATTCTACAAATTAAGTAGAGTAAAATTTAATTTTTTATGTTCTACTTCACATTTCTTCAGTTTTATTTTTAACTGCACTGTATCATCAATTTCCTGTGCACATTTTACATCTGGCAAAATCTGCAAAGCAATTCTGTTTCTGATTCATCTCAGTCTGAGACACGCATCAAAACCCCGAAGAGAAGCGGGTTATCAGATGACGATTTTCTCAAGTGGTTGATTTCAATTGGAGGAACTCCTCCAGAGCTGCTGGCAAACCCTGAAGTACTTAAGCTCTTCCTTCCTGCCCTGAAGTCCGACCTGCACATAGTGGAGAACTACAGGTTGTCTGACAGCTGCGTTTGTTGATTAATTCATAATTAAACAGTACAATAAGCAATGAATTACATAATAATACCACAGTTTAAACGAATAATAATAATATTTACTGTGAAATAAATAAAAAAGTTTGATACAATACAACTGGTAATTTGACCAAAATTCTAATGAAATTACAGCATGTCAAACACGTTTGAGTTTTTATTATAAATATCTGGAAATTTGTGAAGGTATTTTATCTAATCGTTTTCCCAAGAAAACAAGCATATTAAAAAAACATTACTATTTTATAATTTAAGATACGTTTCCAATTTTATTGTATCCTAATACTAATAACTAAATTAAATCATATTTTCTATTTATTAAATTAGGGTATTGAAGGAAAATTATGGTTAATTAAGTTTTTTGTTTTCTTTGAAAAATGTCCAAAGAAATTAAATATTGTCTTAATATTGCACAAACGTCCGGGGAATTATGTTAAAACTTAAAACTTATTTCACTAATTGAACAATGTGACAATTAATGAGTAATTATTATGTAACTAACAGACTATAGTTTACTTGGTTACCAACATTACTTCCTAATAATGGGAATAAATATTAGAAGTGATTGGAGCTGCTGACTTTCCTGCAGGTGTAACAAGCCAGACAGTCCGTTCCTGTCCTGCCCGATCACATGTTTCGATGGAAAGGACGACACTCCTCATGACCTGCAAGGTAAGATGCCTGATCTTCTCCAATAAACAAAACAAATACAGGTTTCAGGAAGCTCACCATGAGAAAACTTGCAATATTCATTTAAACTATTTAATTCAGTGTCTGTGTGTGTTCAGCACGGTGTCACGGCTGAACAAAAGAATGTTTTACTGTAAATGTGATCAATACAACGTCTTTCTGTTTTAACAGCTTGGAAAGACGTCACATCAGGAGAATTCACTGTCAGATGGCTCGATGGATCTCATTTTTACCTGAAGGATGCTGGAAATGAAAAAATTATATTAGACTACATCACAAAGCATCTGGAAACATCAGAAATTGACTATTTATAATGAAATATGAACAGTCAGTGTACAAAATAATATTAACTAATGATTTTAACTAATTTACTGTGGTGGAATTTAATTCTGTACATTTTAGCAGTGGAAAATTTGTAACCTATGTATTATTATTTTAAATTATACTGAACCAAATGTACACAATTCTAGAAGTGCTTTGCCAACTTCATTTGTGAATAAACACGTCTTTATCACACACACATGACATTTTAATACTCAACTTTAATGTTCAGACTCTTTTCAGACATGAGAAAACACACAAAACATTCAGATTAAAGAGTTAGAACTGATTTCCCATCACTCTAATCAAATGCCCCTTTTATTATCTGTATAAACAACACATTCTATAAATATCAAATATCACATGTAGGAAAAGGAAACTGTTTTACTATAAACTATGAGGAGAAAATCTGACAGCATATGCTGGTACAAAACATGCCTGTGTGTATTGCTGTCTCACTTTACAGGTAACTTTCCTTTACTCAGTGAAGTGCGATGTTGCAGCAACAGGAGAAGCTGTGGTTGTGTGAATGTTTTGTCTGAAAACAAGATTAAATAATTGCACAGGAAAGAAAAGGTTCCCCGAGTTAACATTTTGAGAGTAGACTGTATAGAGTCTGAGGTTAGGTTTTGTGCCTGTGGCAGCTAGGTTAAGAGAAGCTGAAGTGGAGGTGGGATGCTGCTATTTGTGGCCACTGTGTCCGTAATAAGGCGGTGGAGCAAATGTTGGCAGCTGCTCCTCGTCCCTCTGCTGTGCAGCAGAAGCGTTGACCACAGAGTCGGAGTCAGTGGACTGAGTGCTGTTGCGTGCAGCAGCCGTGCGGTGCACGTCGCTGGGCGTCCACGGCAGCCTCATCTGGGCTCGCTGCGAGGGTGAAACCATGCTGCTGTCAAGCTGCGCCTCCGCAAGCCATGGTGCCATGGGGTCAAGGTCTGGTAAGAAGGCTGGATTCTCAATTCCAGCTGGATGAAAGACTGAAGAAGAAACTGAATTAACACTAACAGGGTTTTAGAGCTTTTAGAGGAAGACAGTGGATTTGTTTTACCTCCTGCTGTGTAGGTGGTCCTCATTGGGATTGAACTGCCTGTTGCGTCATAGCCACTGGCACTGTCTCCCTCTGAGAACTCAAAATCTAGAAGAAGACGAATAAGCAAACGATCAGGTGTGGAAAGAGTAATGGAAAATGATGCCCGATAAACAGTACTGATGTGTGAAATACTGTAACATAGACACAAACCTTCATCTCCAGAATGGTAGCTTCTACTTCTGTCCAGTGATTTTCCATTTGGCATCTGCAGCAGGCAATGAATTTGTAAAATGTACAGTAAGTAACAAGACTTTAAATAGCTGGATTGGCTGCATTACTTGCAGCTTTTGGTACTGCTGCTGAGTTTAAGTACAATAAATGTAATAATCTTTATCTGCTAAATTCCACTTTTAGTTCAACAAACGGAGACTAAAATATTTAAAGTCATCTAAGCATAATCAGCTTAAAAAGAAAAGTCTAAATAAAAAATACTAAAAATTATGATTGAACTCAATTACAATCACATCGTAACATTTCAGTACCTGACGGTTAACAGAAACTAAAAAATAAAACATTGTGGTTCAATATATAACCATGTGATGAATTACTTAAAATGAATCCTGATCCTCTGACCTGTTGATGCTGATCTTTATTGGTTTGTTTGGTAATCGGCTTTGGTGGGGAGACGCCCATCTTTGCAGACTTGAAGGACTCCAAACGACTCCTCATGGTCCTCTGGAAGATCTCCTGCACCTCACCTTCGTCTGTGTTCACATCGAAATGGCTCCGACTGTACCTGTGCCGGTGCTATAAACCAGAAAACAAGAGACATGACTGTCTTATCTTAAGTTCAGTGTACTGACAATGAATGTAATGACTATAATAAAGTTGCTGAGGATGCTTACCTGTTTCCTGCCTTTGTACAGATGCTGCTCCAGCAGATGGTGACTGTTAAAGTCCTCTGTTCCCTTCATTGCCTTCATGGTCTGCTCATGGATTTCCAAGCTCACGGATGGTACAGGATCTCTTCCACAAGGAAAACAAATAATGTCAGTTACTCTGTAACTTACTTATGCAAAATCACACTCAAATACAGTGCTAGTTTGGAGCTAGTTGGTCAGTGATTAATATGGGTTCTGTTAGTTTGGTTTGTCTTGAAGTAGGGTACAGAAATTGCTGTGACTGCCTATGTGGACTGTGTCTGAGCAGATCTAATGTAAGTAGAGATGTTGTGGTATCATTAAAAGCCTTTACCAACCTCATATTAGACAGTGAATCATATTTGTTTGCTGTGTGAGCCATGAAGTCCGACATGACCTCTGAGAATTCGTCACCAAACTTTTTCTTGAAGTCAACGAATGCAGTGTCATTGCGGATAAACTCCAGAGAGCCTTTACGTTCACCCTGCAATTAGAAAACATTTTCTTTAAAGTCTTTCACTAAACACCAACAAATCATATGTCTGTTTCCGTTGATGTCCACTTTAAAAAACTGTTAAAATGTGCAGCATACGGTCCTCACCTCAGCCACGTAACTCATGGCGTCCTTCAGGTTAAGCTCATGGAAGACACTGAAGATCGGCTCTTGCTCCTTCCGCACAGACGGCTTCATCAAAATCCCCATCATCCACTTCTCCTCAAACTTATTCCACCTTCACAGCAAAACAAGAGACACGTTTAGCTTCATTCAAACACACCCAGTCCAGACTGTCTACTTCAGTAGCTTAACATGTCTTCACATACTTGTCCCTCATGTAGTTATGTCCTATTTGTCCAGATATGTCTTCTATGGCAATCAGCATATGATCGAACACCTAATCAATAAGAGCAGAAAGACTATAGCAAGTGGACATCAAAACGGTTGTTTGTGGTTGCTGTTGTATAAAATGTTTGAAACATTACCTTGTTCTGCACTTTTTCTATGAGTGTACGCTCAGATACTGAAGCTTTCTTTACATTAAGCCACGTGACCAGAGGCTTCATTGTTATTCCCTGCAACAGAAAGGAGCAAAAATGTGTAATATGTAATTCAGCTACCAAAAAAAAAACTAATCTAACAACATTTTGAGCAATGAACAAGACAGAAAAGTGGATACCTGAAATATGACAGTGAAGTAAACTACGATGAGTGTGGTGCTGAGCATCAGGTTCTTCTCCTTTATTTTGTTCTCATCCAGCAAAACAGCCAAGCCGTATGCAACAGCCCCTCGCAGGCCACCGTAGCTCATAATCACCTGATCTATGAACCCAATGGGGACCAGCCGGTGCTTGTTTAAGATCCAGGTGAGGAAAAATGTTCCTGTGAAATACATGCGCACACAAAACAGAGTGTCTTGTTATCTTTCATGAATTAAGCTTATGTACCAATTTAACTCAAAAACTGAAAGCACAACACAAAATCTCACCGATTAACCTATATATCATGATGAAAAGGAGCGTGAGGAGGATGAAGCCTGTGTTCCACACCCAGATTGTCCTGTCGACGGCCGAGATGCCGAGGAACACAAAGATGATGGTTTCAGATCCATTGGCAAAAACCTTCATGGCGTGTCTGACCGTGTTGACAGAATTCTGGTCCATGTTTGCATTGATGTATTTCTGGCAACATATACCACAGAAGACAATCCTGTAAAGAAGAAACACAAAAATATACAATATGTGCTTTGCTGTATAAATCCTTCTATGTTACAGTCACAGAAATGGTAAAACGGATCAAATTTCTTTCGTGGACTACTGACGAGAGGATGGAAGACAGGGAGAGCATCTCAGCCGTCAGGTAGGAGAGATATCCCAGGACAAAGACGAAACCTGCCTCAATAATCTGGATATTTTTAGTGCATCTGGTCAGAAGGGAGATCAGAATGCCGAATATGAAACCAACGAGGGAGCCGCCAAATGCCACCACGAAGAAGGAAACTTGAGAGAGAAAGATAGGACACACGTGTGTAAAGTCATTTTCTTGATAACGAACATAACTTGTGTGGTGTATAAGCAATTTAACTGACACTTCAAAATAACCTTATATAAACAATTCTGCATGTTTACAGCATTCCTAAAAACAACCCTGTGCATTGTCTGTTGATCCAGATGCATATATACATTCTGACTCACTAATGTCTTACTTATTCCTTTAATGATCTCCACTGCATTAATTCTTTCTCCTCCCAGTGAAACAAATGCATCAAATACATTGAAGAGAACCTAAGGGAAGAACAAATAATAATGTTTTAACTTTTTAGAGGTAGAATGATGTATAGAGTAGACATACATATATTGTAGAGATCATATAATCCTGATATTATTTTTCATCTGCAGCTCCAACATTCTCTTTGAGCTGCATGTCACAGGGTTTCTTTATGTTGTCTTTTGTGTGTACGCACCACTGTCACACCGTCATTGAGCAGCGACTCTCCAAACACCATGATGAAGAGGACCTCGTTGACGTGGACTTGCTCAAACACGGCGATGACGGCTACGGGGTCCACAGCAGCGATCAAACTGCCGAACAGAAGATACTGCAGCAGACCAATATCCAGGTCACCTGCAGCACACAGGGCAGGAGGTGGTGGAAATCTGGGTTACATTCGATTTTAAGTCAAAAGAGTCCAGAAGAGACTGGAAACTGCTTGGAAATCCATGGCAGCATCGTGGTTCTATGTCACTCCATCTGTTGATTCTTGTTGTTTATAAAAAGTCTGCCTACAACTGACTATATTCTACATATGTTTTGAACTGTGCCTTTATTTGTTGAGGTGGGGAACAGGGAACTGTAGCTTTATGTCAATCAATCTGAACATGATCCTGCAGCATTGAACTGTGAGCTGCTGGCAGCTTCTCTCTTACCCATGGCTCCTCCCATGTGGCACCCCCACAGTGACAGCCCCAAGGTGGCAGCGTTCCAGCACGTCCCAACTACTGCATAAACGAGGATGCCCCCCAAGTTGCTGAAGAAGAGCTTGTTTGGCATGGAATAGCCCGTGTCGAGGATGATTTGAGGCAGCAGGTAGAAGAAGAACACCGTTGGGGACAGCTTGAACGTCTGCACATTGTCTGCTCCCAAAACTATACCGCCCAGGATGAAGCCGAAGCCGATGAGCAGGGCGCTCTCTGGGATCACGCTGGTCACATGGTGGTTGGCCTCGATGACTGGGAGAATAGAAGAGAGGACAATGAAAAATGAATAAAATGTTAGACCATAAAACCGCAGACCTAAAACTCTTATAAGACTGCAAATCATCAACTGTTGACACTGTGAACACTGTGAGTCTTTTTCTGTTCTGGGAATATGATTAACCAGCATGGTGGTGTGTATATAGATCTGTCTGTGTAACCAAAGACAGACTTTTGCTTAAGGCTGTGTGACTTAATGGCCTAACAAAAGTGTCACCGAAGCTTATTCAATAATAAAACCTACTGAACAATACTGTCCCAGAGCACCTGTTGTACTGCACCATTGATTTATTTCTACAGCTCACAGGACCAGGTGTCTGTTGTGCTGATATTTTTCATTTAAAAGTAGTTGAAGATTAAGTCAAGGTCTCTGTTGTAATACTGGGTGTGTAGTTGCGCAGGAGTGTGGGAGTCAAAGCTCTTATTTTAGCACAAGTTGGGTGATGTTTAATATTCATTAAGATCAAACATTAAACAATAAAGTGGTTTAAAAAGTAAACCCTTCTACGATCTGTGGAATTTCTAATGCAGAACAATTCTATGTAGAAACAGAAAAAACTCTTCTGCTCTGTGGAAAACCAAACTGCGTAGATAGCAGTAGTAGAGGCATTTACTCTGTGTTTTTAGTGTTTTTATGATCAACGACCCTAAAAAATTACTTTGCAATAATGTTACTTGCAATAACACATCACTATTTGTCAAAATCGCAATAGTTGCTGAGATTCATGCAGACATTTCTTCAGTTCCAACACCAGTTGAATTATAGGCGAATCATCCATGAAATATTTACCATCCCTCCTTTCAAATAAATTAAGTTTGTGCATATGCTGTCACCCTGGTCCGGTGCAACAGGGTAACATTGCAATTGTAATCTTTTCTCAACAAAGGAATCTGTCAGATTGCAACAACCAAACTATGCATGAGATAACTCAAATGGGCTGACATTTCGAAGCTATTCAGGCTATTGTCAACGTCTTTTCTCATCTCATGTGATCAACAGTCACCTGTGATCCATATCTGCCAGTCAACATCATAACAAAATGCTTTTCTGGTACCTTTATGTCATAGAATGTATGTTACCTACCGAGTTTAGCCAAACCAGCCACCAATATCCATAATACAACTAGAAAAGGAGTCTCTACATGGTCCCACTTAAAGGTTATGATGGATGTTCCTGTTGTTGTGGAGCCATTTTCTGTCTGATTGAAGCGTGATTTGAACTCTGACAAATTCAGATGAGATTCTTCACGTGTTAGCACCACTTCGTCGTTCACCCCTGAGGCGGGGCAGATCAGCAGCACTGACCCCAGCAGCCCGAGGAGCACATATCCACAGCGGTGCATTTGATCCAGTAAACAGAACAAACAGAGTGGAACGTCCGCTCCAGGTAAAAGTTCCTTTGTCTTTACCTGTACAATCTCAGATGTCTGGGAAATAAAAGTGTCTGTATCAAGGCCTTGTGTCTTGCTTTTTATCCTCACTTTTTAAATTCTGTGTGGTTTTACGCTTACCCTGCCATAGTCACTATCTCTTCTTTCTCCTCTAGTACTCCATCTTTCTGTCTCAGTCTGTGACTTTGTATCCTCGCTCCTCCCACAGCTTGTGGTCAGTAGTGAATCCAGGACTCCAGCCTTTTATAAGTGCAGTATCTCCCTATGACCAAGGTTGTGCGTGCGTATAAGTGTGCGTGTTTCAGTTGCAGGATTAAAAGGGGAGTAACGGATGTCCAGGAAAGCTCTCGAGTTATTCAGTCACGTTTGAAATATTGCTTCGCTTCCTGCGTTAACACATCCGAGTGTCACACGTCACCACATGTGTGTGTGTGTGTGTGTGTTAGTGTGTCTGGGAGTTAGGGTGTGAGTGATGGAGCAGAGGTCATTTGATGGATGTGGAATGAATACCTGTGCCTGGATTTAGAAACATTTCCACTGCCTTGGACATGGGTCGGTGCTTAGTAATGATTGACGTTGATGTTACTCAGTGTTGGTTTAACACTTCCTTAACAAGAAACAACGGTCTCTACCAGCATTACCTTACATAAACTAACATATTTATCAGTTCCATGAAGTTTTTTTTTCTTATTATCAACAAATCCAATGAAAAAACAGAGCAAAACATGTTTTGTATCGTAATACAAAATAGTGCCTGGGTGGTTAGAGCCTCAAATGATTCCCAAGAAATTAACCGTTTACTCCTGTTTGAAGCACATTTGCTAAAAACTAAAATGCCCAAGTCTTTAGATAATTACTGAGCCTGTTCTAAAAATAAGAGTAAGTATTCATTTTATGTAAATAATGTCTGCTGAGTGGCGGCGCAGTGGTGTAGTAGTTAGTAGTACTGTTGTCTTACAGCAAGAAAGAGTCAGGTTTGAATCCATGGGTCGGCTGGGTGCCTTTTCTCTGTGGAGCTTGCATGTTCTCCCTGTGTCTGTGTGGGTTCTCTACGGGTACTCCTGCTTCCTAACACCTGCTTCCGAACTCCTGTTAATTGGTGACTCTGAATTACCCATAGGTGTGAATGTTTGTCTGTTTCTACATGTGCTCTGTTATAGACTAGCAACCTGTCCAGGGTGTACCCCCTCCCTCGCCCAATATCTCCCAGTGGGATTGGCTCGGGCACTTCCACCATCCTTAAGAGGACAAGCGGTTAGTATAATGCATGGATGGACGGCTGCTGAGTGTCACAGATGCAGTCATGAAAATTAAAAGTATTAAGAGCCAAGGCTAACATACATCGCAAAAAATATATATATAAAAAATTCATTCAGCCTCGTCCTTTAAAAGAGATTGACATGTTTGTTTAGCACAATGTAAAAACTCATCACATTGACAATTAATTTGATTTGATTTGATTATACAGTGTGAAATAATTCTACGCTGATGTGATGAACCTTAAATTGCCATTGTGCAAGTTAAGGTATTTTGAGTAAAGTTACATTGCAAAATATCTATTCCCCTAAGGACTGAGTCACTACACTTGAGGCGTAATGACTCGATGAACACGTGTGTCAGTGTTGTTTATCTGAACTACATCTGAAATTTTGAGTGGCAAAAGTGACGTAGTATGTGTGAATATGTGCTGTTCTTACATTACTTTTTCTAATTAGGCCGTGTTCAGTGTGTTTTAAATTCTGTACATAAACCTTACGAGAACACTTGACTGCACAGTGAAGCACAAACTCCCATGTTCAGCGTTATTAACTAATGACCTTATATATTCTGGTGAACCGTGGTGGCTAACTTCAACATTTTTATCCTTCTACAATGGCCACAGTTCTGTGCACTCTACAGAAAGAAGTCAACTTCATGGTGAAATAGAAAAGTCATATAAAGGTTATGTTTAGACTGGGAGGTACAGAGGTTATTGTTGTGTTATCGTTTATGTCATGCTGCTATAAAAACCTTTTTCTCAATAAAGCGTGTCATGTGTGACCTCACCCGTCAAATTCTTTAGGAGTAAATACAGATAAAATGCATTTTACAATAAAATAAACCTAAATTTCAACATCATTAACATTTTAAGGATGGAGGACTTTTTAAGGAGTGGAATACTCTGAATGTGTAAAATGTTCCCTATAAGATTTAATAACTGAGGATAAAAAGTTTGAAACCAGTTCACTAAACGTCTGAAATGAATAATGATTAAAGTTTAACTGTATTAAAAATTTACAAATGAATTCAGACCATAAAAGTTATTTTAATGCACACAGGTGAAAAGAAACCCTTCTAGTCCATGATATACAACCCTGCATCAGGTTTCTTGCACTTGTTGCAGTTCAACATCCAGATGGGTGACTCCAGCATTATTTAAGTGTCTTGTGGTTGGGTTCAGACATCACAGCTCTGGGTTAAGCTCAGTGAAAGACTGTGGGCTGGTTAATAGATGAAAATGTAACAGTCGCTTCACACACACACACCTCACATCTTTCTCTAACCTTAACCTCAGTACTTTTGTCGCCTAATCCCAACCTCCTGCAGGACTTTGGCCTCTGCAGGTTATCGTCCCTGCACAGTATATGCCCACCATCCACCCCAGCCATTTCCTTACAACTCAGTTATTGTTAATAAATGTAACTCATCGTTTCTTAAAAATAAACTCTGCATCCCCGCATCATAATTACGGTCGCAACAAGAGTGTAATCCCCGTTGCAGTTCAGCTGAACAGGAACGTCGTTTTTAGGAGACAGGGTTGGTTTTACTCATGTCCTTCTCAATGCTGATATCAATCCATAAATCACACGGAAGTTCAAAGATGCTCAACAGTTAGTTAGATTCTAAGCATACCTAAAGTTAAAGGAATATTAATGGTTTCTCACAAATCTGCCCTGACTAAATAATCAAACGTTTATGAGGCCTATTATCTCCACATCCATAAAAGTTTAATCCATGTATAAAATATCCGACTTACCAGTAACTCTTCAGAGATGTGCTCAAATCCTTGTGTAAATGTTTGCTTTGTCCACGGCCTTTGTTCTTTCTCATATTTTTGTTTAAACAACGTTAAGTGTGCACGCCACATAGTTATAAGGATGTGTAGGAGTTATGGTTTATTATGTATTCTTTTTTATTTGACTTGATCATTTGCATTTTCTCTCATCTGATTTCATTATCTGGCAGCCAACTGAGAATTACCTGCATCGTGTACACATAAAAAACATTCCTATATTTATGTGCACACATCATGCCTCACTAACCTACACTGTGCACAGCACCACTGTTCGTTCACATCCGTTCTGTATTCACAACAGTACATGCACCCAGCTTCACCTGGTTAGATATGAAACAGAGGCCAAGCTCTCATTTCCCCCAGAATGTCCAAGTCAAGTAAGCTCCTGTATTATTGATCAGGTGAAGTTCCAGTTGTCGGGCAGTCGGGTTGGTAACACCCCAAGTTTAATTACAGTACATGAGGCGAAGATAGTACTCTCCAGTGAATTACTTTCTCTTATATATTTATTGTTCATGGCTACACCCATTTATAAAGGGTTTATTTAATCATTGACCTCATACCTCTGCTAACAACCCTTTTCTTGTGGTGTCATTGTACATCTTAAATACTGGGTACGTTCTCGTAGATGTTTTTACAATTAAGCTGAAACATTACTGCAGGGAAGTATTGTCTGTTGCAGTTCAACATCCAGATGAATGTTATTAAAGTTTTTTAGAGTTGGGTTCAGACATCACAGCTCTGGGTTAAGATCAGTGAAAGACTGTGGGCTGGTTAATAGATGGAAATGTAACAGTCGCTTCACACACACAACGTCTGCAGTAAAACTTAAACAAAACCATGATCTTTCTCTAACCTTAACCTCAGTACTTTTGTTGCCTAAACCCAACCTCATGTCAGTCTTTGGTCTCAAACTTGGGGCTGCAGGTCGTCAGCCAGTCTACTATATTACCATATCTTGTACCATATCCTCTGCAACTAGTTGTTACTTTTTCCACACACTAAACCCAATATTTTACAAAATTGATAAATAAAACATAACAATTCAGTCAATATATAAACTGTACTGTAAAAGTAATCCTCGTAAGTAAGCCTCGTCTGTTTCCATGGAAACAGGCTTACTCTTACCATGTAATTTGCAGTATATTATTCTATTTTCCATGCAGTCGACAAAACTGACCATGTACTGTGTGTGCTGTCTCATTTCTAATTTTAAAAAATGACCATTTATTCAGTATCTAAGGTTAAAATGTAAAAGAATGAAAAGGCTCTTGCCATGTCCCTTTAATGTAGTGGGTCTGCGGCTTTGCTTTGCTGAAAGATGACATCTTCCAGAACTGTCTTTGACCAGTTTATTTTAACCACCGACCAGCAACTTAAGTTTTGGAGAAACAGGACATTTAAGCTGCTGTGTAGCGTGCAACACCAGAGTGCACTGTTGAGACTATGTGTCTGTGACTTTGCCGTCATGTTTCTCAAAAATAGCAGTTTTGTAAGTAAATTATTAAATAAACCCTTTTAATGGGTGTAGCCATGAACAATAACGATATAAGGAAAAGTAATTTATTAGAAAGTACTATCTTCATTTCTAGATTTAACTTGGGTTTACTATGAATTGGCTGTGTACTTTCCTTGAAAGTACGTAGACGTATCAGAATCATTACAAGCTTAAACCAGCGGCAACTACATGTTACTTGATGGATAAAAGTTGAGGTTTTCTTAATATTTCAGCTGTGGTTTCTCTGTATTTATTACTTATTACATGTGCTGATGTGTATGTGATGTTACTAGATGTTACTTATGTTACTAGATTTTCCATATATTTACTAGATAAATGATTAGTAGTGAGGGATGCGTAAAAAGGAGGGTTAGCGGTATTATAATTAAAAGGTGCCACAAACTTCCAAAAATGCAACTGTTGGAGATATAGAAGAAGGCAGGCATGTTTTATGAAAACCAATTAAAAACTTGAATTAAAAATACTGCACAAATCCATCTGCAATCAAACCCTAAACTTTGGAGTGATAATGACATTTTGCCACTGACTGATTAAACTATTGCTCAGATATGTCTTGTTATATTAACAGGTTTCTTCCTCCACCATGAGTTGGTCATTAGCTGCACCAAACCACGATGGAATGCGTTGCCACTGCAGCTTCACAGTAGTGAAGAAGTAGCTGAGTTTGTCAAGTATTTAAAGTAATACTTTACACTTAGTACATGCACTCGTTTACTTTCTTGCTCAACAGTATGATGATCAGGAATCTGCTGCACCAAATGTGTTAACATGATACATGTGAGCTTTAGAACAGGGGTTTGGTTAATTTTGTTGCTCTTCTTCCTGGTGGTTTCCAGTCTTAATGTTGATCAGCTGCGTTGGTGGTTTCGTATTTGCCGTGCTGACATGACAAGGGCATCAGTCTTTTCGAAATGTAATTGTTTGCAGTAATTGTACATTCTCCCAATCTGAGTTCCACTGTACAGTACATTACCTTCCACCACTTTTGTTATGCATAAAATCTGTTATTACTCTATTTGTAAATGTATGTTGTGATAATCGGATTTTCCGTCATAACAAAATATCATCTCTAATTATGCCCACTACTTCCTTATTTCGTATGCTTTATCTCAAACACATCATTACAAACTCTTTCTAAATAATTTTTTTTACACAATTTAGTCAAGATTGATCAGCATACTGTGGACAAATGCTGATTGTACTCACTGAGTTTGCAGAGCCAGGAGACGAGGATCCACAGGGCCACCAGGTATGGTTCTGAGACGTGTTCCCACTTCCAAGTGACGATAGGCAAGGTGGTAACGTTCCCTCCTTCATGGTGACCACCACTGGCACCTTCATCAGAGTGTGGCACATTCTCTGTGCCCGAGGTTGAGGTTGAAGAAGACCCATGATCACTGCTCGACTTCATGCCTTGTTGTGTTTCCACAGTTTCTGTCTTATTGTCATCACTGAGCAAGCTCAGGCATCTGGACACCATCAGCAACGTGCAGAGAAAAAGTGGTGATTGCCAGGTACGTGCCATGTTCCGAAAAATACTTCACAAACTCAGGTACTGACTAAAGTGCTCACGTCAGTCTCAGATTGTACTAAAGTCTTTCATTCCTCTATTCTCTGTCCGTTTCAAGTAGTTTTCACTTTGTCCTTACATATGTCCACAGGTCAGAGAATAGTGGCCACTTCACTCTTATTGTCTCTGCTAAGGATGCAGGTTTTTACAGCAGGTGAAGCTCAGCCCATCATGATGCTTGTCTCCTCCTACTATTTAGTACCTAGACCGGCAAGTTTAACCACAATACTCAACGGGAGATTCTATTGCTGCTGTACTTTCTTTGGTGCCTGTGAGCAAGTATTCACCAATGTCACGTTTATTGTTGTACATGTATTATTATTATTATATTGACTATAAAATGTCCTTAGTTTAGAGCAACTTGCTTCTTTAAAATTCGCTTTATAAAGTTATTTTAAAGGAACTGTATCAGTATGACATATAATGATGTGAACATGATAAAGTTTGTATGTAACTGAAAGTTGTCTATTTAAATTCCATTACATCTCACATGTAGAGGCACAGGGTTTGTAGTCCAGGTCTTGAGTCCATTTGGGCTGGTAACACCCCAGCAGGCACCCAGACAGGTTTTACACAAATTATCTAAACCAGTGGTCTATTGGGGGATGGAGGGGCATCAGTTGCTCAGATCCTTGAGGTTGAAAGATGATAAAACAGGAATGGTGTCTGAATATTGTCCAAAGAAACAAACTGAACAGGACAAATCAATGCGACCTTATACAGAAGTGACAATGAAGGCAAACACTGGTGTTACTACCCAAGCTTTTTTGCTGTAAATGTATCTTTCTAGCCGTACAAGTGTTGCCATTGGCAAATAAAACGTGCATTAGGTTTGCTCACCTGCAACAGGTGAAAAGATGTAGTATCATACTTTGACCATACTCACAAATTATTTATGTGTACATGTGTTGCAGTAAGAACAAATACATACTACATATGTTATGTGTGCATTTTCACAAATATATAAATAAAATAAACCATGACTGTGTGTTGTGTTTCTCAGAGTTTTACATATATGCATAGTCTTTATCCACTGACATGAGGACAGACCAAAGTTTGACCCATTTGTCTCCCTTATCAGTCAGAAGCGCCTGCATCACCAGCATCGTCCATTGCCACGCTTCATAACAGTCTTGATACTGTGTTGCCATTATACACGTGTTCAGGCGGCAATAGACTTGTACATGAACGTACTGTTTATTTTCCATGAGCTGTTAGTCATTCTGCTGCCACCATCAGGAGATAAATAATCAATAAAGAGAAGTGAGTCTGTTTATAATGCCCAGGCCATGACCCCACCTTCACTGTGCTTTGCAGTTGGGGAAAGTGTGGTTTGGCTCGTGAACGGATCCTTCTTCCACACTTTGATAGAAGTAAATTTTGGTGTAGTCAGTCCATACTACTTTGTTCTACCACCTTTGTGGCTCAGATCTGTACTTTTCTGCAAATTTTAACCTGACTTTCTGATTCTCACTACTGATGAAGTTTTCACCTGCGGACAGGCAGAGGATTAACTTAAGAAAGTGGGGCACATGCTGGAGAATGATTCCCACCTCATGCATGAGATTCTGACAGAGCTTGGCAGCTCCGTCAGAGTCTCGTGCACAGACTGCTTCATCCCAAGTGTACGATGGAGCATTATCGAACGTCCCTTCTTCTTGCTGCTACCTCATATCCACAGTGTATAGATATAACGTAATATCCCACCAGAGCGAAGTTAAAAGTATTTTTTTTTATAGCCACCATGTCTGTTTATCTTAAACAAGGATTCATTATTACTTATTATAACAGACTGACACCTGAGTCCGTTTTATTCCAACATTCACATTTCATGATACCAGCATGGAATTTAGAAAAGCTGCTTTCATGACAGCTTTATTTGTATCAAAAGTTATCATGAGTTAAGTCCCTGACCTGTATCTAAGTGGATAACGTATAATCACTTAACATGGTTTCCATATTAAATGGAAAGGAAACATCAGTGAGAATCAGACACAAAGAAAACACCAATCTGGTATTTTCCTCATTCCTGCCGTTAATGATAATTTCCAAGCTGTCTGTGTTTGTATATTGTGTAGCACTTGTTCCTGGTAATATCTTAATTATTGATTTGACAAGCTGTTATCTATGGCTAAATGTTAAAAGTCACCCAGGGACTCAGCCTTTTGTCTTCTATCACATTAAAAATATATTAACACTGAACACTTGTACATTGTTTTTGAAATTTCCTGCCAACAGGGTTCACTAGGTTAAAATCAAATTGGGTTAAATACTAAATGTTACAATCCGTCGATCCTTCAGTATGTACGTACGTCCATAAAGCCATCAAGTTCTAATGAATGTGATATCTAAGGAACTCTTGGAAAGAATCACTTTGAATTTAGCACACTTGGACTCTTGTGATAAACTGATTAGATTTTGGTGAGGTCAAAGGTCAAGGTCAAACTGACTTCACATTCATCCAGTTATTGCTAACCATTCTTGTGAAAGCAATATTTAAGTAACACTTTGAGGGAATTTCTTCAGATTTGGTACAACTGTCAAAGTTGTACCAATAATGAACTCATTAGGTTTTGGTGGGTCAGGTCACAGTCACCTCATGTTCACCTAATTCTTATTTTTTCAATTCTTATCAATGCAATATCTCAGAAATAGCTGGGGAGAATTTTGTGACATCTGTCCTAACTGTCCACTTGGACTCATGGATGAACTGACATCTGGACAAACAAGCACGTAAACAGCAACTTGACTGGTTCGTGAAGGCGATAATTCCAGTTCCTTTTCAGAAACTGAAATCAACCTTTCACAACCTCTAGATGTAAAACAGATCAGAATTACTGTGTTAATATTCAAGTTAGTCACTGACAATGGTTGTTCTTATTATTATTATCTTATAGTGTCACATTGCACAGGAGAGTTTTCAGTCAAATGAAGGTCATGTCTCACATTCACATGAATAAGTACATTTAATGTTGAATAAACAGGTGACCTTTATCATGTGCACCAATTTGATAATATTTAACTTACACATTAATTGTAAGTTTTTTTCCCTAAGTCTTATTTAGATTGTCAGAAGAACTATTTAACAAGACAGAACTGGGAATACACTTACCACCTTGAATATTAGATTATACCGTACATGTCATCCTTAATTTGACCAGAGCCCAAAGGTCTGTCTGTGTTTGGTATACTATCTTAGGCTGTGGACACATGATGCTTTTATTCACTTCCAGAAGAGGACAGAAGAATTTTCTCAAAATAATGGAAAGAGGCAAGTCTGGAGAAAAATCACCCAAACCAACATCTGTCAAACATGGTGGTGCTTGTGTTATTGTTTGAGTATGTGTGGCTGCCACTGGAACCGCTACAGTTTCACTTACTATTGATGATTTCATTGTTGACAGAGACAACAGGATGAATGCAGAGGAGCATTCAGTACTTGCAGATTTAGTCATGGGTACCAAAACTCATTAGACAACATTTTAATCATAAATCACCTATTCGCTGACTAAGCTGTGTTACAGTTGCAGACAGCCAGACTAAAAGCAGAGAGACTCCACAACATGCTTGAGCTGAGGGTGGCTGCAGTGAGGTGCTGGTGCTGACTAGGGGAACATACACATCTAGCACATCAATGTCTAACAAGTCAAAGACTTCAGACAATAACTTACTGCAAAGCAGTGACAGAACCACTGTACTTGAGTATTTCCATTTTATGTTATTTTTACTTTTAAATCTGTACAATATATACTTTTTTTTTGCTTTTAAAAAAAGTATAATCAATTAAAAATGATCACCTGTGATGATGGATTAACCATCTGGCAGTTGGTATATAAAGTGGTTTTCTTCCGCACTACGTGTCTAGTTAAAAATACAGATTTGACCTTAACACAGATTTAACAAAGCATTTTAGGTGGTGTTTCTATTTCTATCTATATGACGTACTATTTTAATACGTGTACTTAACTTGACTAACGTTATTTAGTTTGTGTACTGTGCTCCCATGTTAGCTCACACGTAGCCTCACCATGCTAGCGAGCTTGCTGTGGCACGCGCGGCGCCTCCTCGTGCACCACGCGCACGACGTTACCCAGCATTCCGTGGGCGCGGTGACAGACACCGGAGCGTCGAGGAAGAGGATGGGGGTCGGTGAGTCACTCTGAAAACGTTAAAGACAAGTCGCGCATTTACTGGCAAATTTGGCGTGTTCGTTGCAGCCGTAGCGTTTTAACGACGCGCCGTCCTGTTGTCAAGCTGTGTGAAATAATGTCACTGTATTTCAGCGGTTTTTAATGGCTTTAAAACACGAAGCAACAGGCAGGTGAAGTCCTCAAAGTTTCGATTAAAAGTTGTCACCGGTAGCAAACGGTCGCTCGTCGCTAACAATTTAGCTACAGCACCACCGGCGTTTGATTAATTTAACCTTTTGTTAGTATTTCTGTGTGAAGCTGTGGAGACGAGTTGACGGAAACAGACAGTGTGAGAAGGTGTATGTGCTGAAAGCCGATAGCAGTTTGTTTCCGGACGGTGACAGGAGCGAGCTTTATGTCATTCATCAGGTGTTTTGGTTGAAACGTCTGCTGGAGGACACCAGCAAAAAGGCCTTTTACATAATCAAAAATGAGATTCAGCTGGCAAACACGCATGCATTCAAGTGCGTTCAAGTTCGTGCACAACAAGCTATAACCAATACGCAAAACATACTACGCAGAAATGGGCACTCCTTTGCAGAAGACATTTTTTTAAGTGAAGGTTTAAATGCAAGTCCTGCAACAAACCAGCGTTAATTTGAACCTTCATGTTGCTTTTTATTCGATGGACAATTCAAATAGCTACAGGAATAAAATGTCAAACATCAACATGTCATACACATGATGTCCTCAGACTCACAGCAGAGCCAGAGCATCTTTAAAATATAATCTTGAGGCTGACCAAGAGGAGGCCTAAATATAATGCCCCTGGTTTGAACTGTTTTGATATGGTTCTCTGGGACTGATTTTTATCTGTGGTCAAACGTATAGCTGCCACTGACGACTCTAAAGTCAGGACCTTATTATGGTTCCTGGTTTTTAGATTTAATTTTGTAAAAAAACTATTTATTAAAACTGTATTCAGACTGTTATATAAGATAAAATGGCAGAGTAAAACTCAGCAGTTTAATGAATAAATGTTTAGACCACCTGTCTGTGATCAAATTACAGATCATACTGCTGCTATGAAAGTGTCAAAGTACCTTATGTCTGATTTGGATATTGCTATTCTCAAAAGCGTAAAAGGCTCCCCGTTTAGACACTGACTACAGAACAGGAATAAAAAAACTAAATCAAGAATGTGTCAGAACTGTGATAGAGGCTCCAGTGTTTATGAACAGTGTCCTCAGTTCACTTTGTGCTCAGGCCTATGTGCACTGACAGATCCTGTGGACACAGTAGATTTTTACGTGCATAACTTTAATGTAGCACAGTCATGGATGAAAAATAGCATGTGTCAGGGAGGTGCACGCTGCATGATCAAAATGTTCCCAAATATCTATTAATCATGGTCAAATATCTACATTAAAAACTACTAGAACAGAAGAGGGCAGTCAGGATTTAAAAAATCTAGTATTGTCATAAAGCAGACTAACCTTTACCACAAGCACCTCATACATACACACATGCCAAAAGGATATACAGTACAATGTTATGTGCCAGTTTTATTTACTTATTGAGTTAGATACTGATACCATTAGGTAAGATTTTTAATAGTTTGCTTGTGACATACTGTATCTGCTGCTACGCATTAAATATTTGGCCTAAAATGTATTTATGTACTGAAAGGTTTTGTTACGTATTAGCTAACACCTTTAAATAAGCTAGTATCAACCAATATTAGCTATTGCCCCGGCTGAATATTCAAACACACTAACAAATATCACTGTATAAATATATGTGACAGTGTGTGACAGCTCACAAAATCATTTCATCTCACAGAATACTACATCATCATTGTTCAGATTTTTATAGTGTCTGAAAATAATTTCATTTGTAATAGTTAACCTGAAATAAACTGTCTTTGTTTAACAGTAGAGTCTGTTCTGGTCACTTGGGACATCTGTTACTAACTTACTTTCATTTTAATTGTCACTAACTAATTTATGGCCATTAAAATATGCATTTTTTGTTATATTTTGCTTTTTGCTTGTTAATACTGCAGATGTGCATAGTACTTGTTCATTTTCTGTGTCTTATCTGTTATGTAGAAAGAACAGAGGCTCATACAAGAGGCTTTCAATATTTTTAATCAATGTAACCTAAATGCGTGTCATGTTTGTGTAAGACATTCAATAATCCCATTTTACATCATACATACCTATGTGTTTAGGAGGATTCACTTATACCAAGTCTAGAGTATATGTTATGTTGAAATGCAGTTGTTATCATTAAAATAATCTCAATCACATGATGTCATCACAGCTAGCTTGTCTGTCTGGGGCTAACACAGACAGATCTAGTTTTAAAGTACTACGCTCAGGCTGTACTGGAACTTTGGCCTTTGACCAAGCAGATAACAAGAGTATAGTTGCCAACACAATAAGTTTTGTTGCAGCAGATGAGGTCATTATCATCCATGTGTTTACACTTTGGGGGATTACCCCTTTTCTTCCAGATATCCGTTGTCAATCACATGTCTGCTGCCGATAGAGGCAGATATAAAGGACGTCAAAGAAAACACTGCGTTTTAATAGTCGCTCTCGTCTCTTTCTCTTCCAGCCTCAGATATGGATTACCGGGTTGTGTTTGCAGCTTTGGAGACAGTATGTGAAGACAACATTTCAATTTGGTGTGGGGATTCTGATATGCCTTATGGCACTGTTGCCAAGCGTCTGGTCACCTGTATGAGACAGATCCAAGAGCACGGCAGGGCCCTGGAACCCATAGTTGCCAGCTTCACCACTGTCTATCACCACTATGACTTTGATGCACAAACGCCTGGGAATGGCTACCGCACCCTGGTTAAGGTATGGCTGAGCTTACCATCACTGATGGACTATTTGATTGTTTTCTACAGATGATTATATTGTTTGTACAGAAGCCAGTTTCCCTCAGGTAATACAAAGAAAACTGATTAATAGTTAGACATGATAGAACTAACACAAAATTGTGAGTTAGTATCTCCTAGTTTGTTTTTACATGACATTACCAAAACAAAATGTGTTATTTGTGAATTATTAGACTATAAAAATGAGTATTATAAAGGTATTACATTTTCTGATTGTAATAGCCAGTGTGAGCTGTATGTAATGAAGGTAAACTGCTTCGTGGGCAGTTTTGTAAAGACTACATTCCCCCAGAAACCTGTTGTCACAAGTCGTTGGTTGATTAGTGGGTGGGTGTTGTAACAAGTAGTTTTGTGCTATAAAACCAGAATAATCAAACCGATTCATATGAAATGAATTCTAATAATAATTGATATTAATTTATATGAAACCAAACATTTTAAGTATTTTTGTGTGTATGTATATGTGTGTGTGTATATATAACTAGTTTTATAATGGCATGATCTCATTCAGTGTATAGTTGGTTGAGACGTTGTACATAGTATGAAAGGATCTTTTTCTGTCGTTTGTCTTTCTTTTAGGTCTTGCAGTCTTGCCTTTTGCACATTATACACAAAGGCCGCTACATCGTCTCTAATTACAACAGTGCCTTCTTTAGAGCGGACCACAATGCCTCTGAGATGGAGGCGTACTGCCGCGCTCTCTGCCAGCTGCGTGCCCTGCTCCATCTCGCACAGCGGCTGATCAACAACAACGATTATGGCCAGCTGTACAGCCAGCAGGACGGAGACCTGAGCCACATGTTTGTGCAAGAGTACAGCTCCATGCACAAAGCCTGTTTCTATGGCCGCTGTTTGGGCTTTCAGGTCAGTCGACAATGATGAATTATTTGTCAGATCTACTCAGCGGAGCTCTGATAAGTCACCAGATGTGATTCAGATCCCTAAGAGGTCGTAAATGTTGTGTGATTATACCTTTAGTCACAGTTCATCTAAGCCATACTAGTATATTTTATCTTCTTCTCCTCGCAGTTCTCACCCACACTTCGTCCATTCCTCCAAACTGTTGTGATAAGCATGATTTCATATGGAGAGACATATGGTAAACAGCAGTCGGGACTTGGTAAGTCTTTTTTATTTTACTTTTTATATTGAGTTGGTGGAAATTAATTTTTCATCTCCTATTTGATCATCTTTAAAAAAAGTTTTTCTCCGCCTCCAGGTATGGCAGCCCTTTCCCTCCTCACATCAGGGAAGTACGTTATGGATCCAGAGTTGCGGGGGGCTGAGTTTGAACGCATTACCCAGAATCTGGACCTGCAGTTCTGGAAGACCTTCTGGAACCTCACAGAGTCTGGCCTTATAACAGTAGGCAGGCTCAAATATTGTTTTGTGCACTCCACGAACTGAAGTCCTGTTTTAGCTCCTCATACCCCTGTGGTGCTTTCTCTGTGCAGGGCTTCAACAGAATAGTCTCCAACCCAGTGGAGGTGAACTTCACCCTGACTGTGCCTCCTGTAACTCTACGCCTCCCTCTAGCCTCAGACCCTAGTCTGTCTGCCACGGTGTCACCTCCAGTAGCCCACTGGGGCCCCGGGCCAGTCCACATGCGCCTGATTTCCTGTGAACTTCGAGAAGGACAGGTGAGACTGAAAACCCAAATACACAAGGTAGTCTGAGTTGACATTTAACACAAAATGTACAAATTAAGATATATGCAAATTATATATTTTCGGTGTGTACATCACAAAATTGCAGGGTAAGTACCTGTTGCGCATCTTGCTCATCTAAAGTGTTTTCGCTTGAAACTGGATTTTGGGGTTTGGCATAAATATAAATTAGAGAATGTTGCAAAATAAAAACATATACAGAAAGGAAAAAAACATGTTTTACAAAAAGAGTAAAAGAAAAACTAATATAGTAATATTTTTTTATTAAGTGGAAGTATTGGGCACTTAGCCAATGCCATGTTTACATGTCACTGTCTCTTAATTTTTAGTATCTTATTATTCATTTTCTTCTTTTATAGGACAGTGAAGAGCTGCTAGCTTTTTCTCGCACTGATCCTCCCCCCATCACTGCATCCCATCTTCCCTGGGTGCAGAAGCAGCCTCGCTCCCCCTGGCTGATCATCCATTTCCATGGAGGGGGTTTTGTGTCCCAGACATCAAGATCTCATGAGGTACAGTGCAGACTGCTGGTGGTGTCTGTAGCTTAATCTGTACTAAATTATAATAATAATTAATGCAATAAAAATAAGCACCTGTTTGCAGTTCATCATATTTTATTCTGCATTTATGCATTAGAATTATCTTCGGAACTGGTCGAAGGAGCTGAGTGTCCCCATTCTCTCTGTCGACTACTCTCTGTCACCCGAAGCACCTTTCCCCAGAGCTCTAGAGGAATGTTTCTATGCCTACTGCTGGGCACTGAACAACTGTCATCTGCTGGGTAAGCACTGTGATAACCACAGCAAATTAGCAGGGAGAAATAATGTGTTGTCTACATACATACATACATATTTCAACAAATTAGTTAACGAATGTGTTAATATTTGGGTAAACTTGAAGTTACTGTCACTAACTTCCTTAGCATTATGGGTACTGTACGTTTTGAATAATTTAATTTTTTATCTTGTATCTTTAATTCATAACTTGATGAACCTAAGATAGGAAACTGTAAAGCAAAGCATGTCTAGAAGTAAAAGGATGGAAAAGAAATGCAAACTGTAAACGTAACCTGTTCAAATGTAAATGGATGTGCAAGTACATTCATATGAGCAGGTTTAACTGCTTTAACAAATGCTGCATGTTCACATTGCAGATCTAATTAACACATGTTCATAGTTTCAGACCAGTTTCATAAGCTGTATTATTACTAAAAACAACATGAGTGATGTGTTATGTAATGAAAGTGACATGTAAATTGCTAGTATGAATTGGATTGTGCACACTTAAGGTGTTATTATCTTTACTTAATATTTAATCTAACTATGTTATCAAAACATGAAAGTGTCACGTGTGTCCACTCACAGCCCAAAAAGTATTGAATAGATGCTATATTAATTTCATTCATTTATCTTTTTGTATTATTAGATTCTATCAGTTCTGTCTGTTTTCTTCCTTCTTAGGCTCCACAGCAGAGCGCGTTTGTCTGGCAGGTGACAGTGCTGGAGGGAACCTCTGCATCACTGTGTCCATGAAGGCCATTTCCAGCGGCATCAGAGTCCCTGACGGCATCATGGCTGCCTACCCCGCCACCTTGCTCACCACTGACGCCTCACCCTCCCGCCTGCTCACACTCATTGACCCACTGTTGCCTCTAGGTGTTCTCACTAAGTGTCTCAATGCATATGCAGGTATGTGGGTATTTACAGGGTGTGTGTGTGTGTGTGTGTGTGTGTGTGTGTGTGTGTGTGTGTGTGTGTGTGTGTGTGTGTGTGTGTGTGTG